>JAOANR010000005.1:44155514-44684094 GCA_030278955.1 Hygrophila difformis | reverse complement strand
TTTGGGATTTAAGATTAAGAGTTTAGGGTTAGTATATGTGTTAGGAAATTTTGGCAGTATGTGTCCACAACAGATGTTCGAACAGCATTCGTGAACTCCCGGTCATATCTTATCGAGACGAACCTAATTATGGAAGGACAACTAGCAGATCTGTAGAGATTTGTGTACTACAGCTACTTGACATTTCCAGCGGATTGACTTTGGTGTTATGGAAAGAAAATCATCATCTATGGAAATATTCCACTAAGGAAAGTCTGGATACATGGGAATTATATTCCTTCCTTAGTGATGGGATTATGGTACACAAGGAAGATTATCTACCTTACATAGAGAGCTGATTCTTGCACTTTATATGGGGATTGATTTGTGGCTGGCCATTTACTTCGAGAGATTCTTCACAAGTGTTCTTGCGATTATTTATCACGAGGAGAATCCATTCGATCCACTTTGTGTACTGGTGATCTAATCACCTTTATGGAACCGTGCCTTGAATAAACTTGGATCGACAATGAGTTTATGTGCTCATTGATTGGAAGAGACGAATCGAATCAAAGGGATTATTCAAGGCATCGTCAAATCCGCGCTTGAAAAGATATATCTTGAAGAAGGGGGTTTGCGGACAAGTTTCGTCCAAGGAAAACTTGGAGGGGGAGCCTTCAAGGAATTGAAGCAAGGTCGGGGAGATTTCACCAAAACTAGGGAGAGTTTTGGTCTGTCAATTCATCTTCTCGGAGAGCGGAGTTCGGCAGATTTCAATTCACTATTGTTAGGATCACAAGATCCCGTTCGAACAGATAGTGGAGACTCCTGGATTCGTATCCCCCGGACATAGGCTGCGGCCGAACTGGGTCAACAAATTCCCGTGTTTGTTCTTTTTACGTTTTTCAATTTTTAATCTTCCGCTGCATATTATATTAAACAGAATAACGGATGTTCATGAAAATTGTTTGAATAAGTTAACAGGACAAAACAGGTTCAGCCGTCATCTCGTCACTTTGGACATACCAGTATGATCATTATTTTATTATAAATATGTATGTCTATATATATAAAAGTTGTGGATATCCAATCACTTCCATTTGTTTAGAAACATATTGTAAATTGAAATTATATTACTATGGCACTATGCTCTTTTCCTTGATAATGGTCTCTTTCACCATAATTTTATATTAGAATTATAAAAGTTAATAGGTACCATTCCAATTGTTGGTTGGTGTAATAATAATTGACTGCGGAATTTGGTGCAATAAATATATCTTGTAATACAAAAATTTAGTATAACATCAGTCATAAAACTTGCATTCTATGTAGTATTCATATTTCTTCAATGTGTTATTTGCCACCATCAACTGCCTAATTTAAAGTTACGACTTACGATACACTGCTTCAAACATTCATATCGCTACTATAAATTCAGCAACATTCTGCATACACTACAAGAATTTTTCCGGAATGTGAGGAAAAAGAAGAAAAATATCGTTGTCTAAAGTTTTATCACCTACATGATTTTGTCATCTTGGGCGACGAACAAGGCGACAAAATCCTTTCATCGCCTTTCTACGAATTTTTTTTAGTGATACGAGATTATGAGTACATAATGAACATTAAGGAATTGCAAATGGCAATTTGGAGAATAAATCACATTTATCGTTGAGTATCGCACATCAAATGTAGCGGACAAACATGGAATTAATTAAAACTAGATTCATTTGGTAAGTTAGTTTTGGGCCCAATGTGGCTTGGGATATCCGGTATACGCCAAAAAAAAGGGTAATTATTTATTTTATACCTGAACTATTTCAACGTGTCCATTTATACTTAAACTTTTTTCTTGGAAAAAAATATACTCCAACTATTAAAACTTAGAAATATTTATATTTTCCGTTAAGTTTGATTTTTCCGTTAAATATGTATGGACAAATTGGTCCGTCCATATTTTTATCAATTTAACCCGTTAACCCAGATATATATCCATGATCCAAATCCAATATTATTCTATTCGGTTCTGCGCTGCAAAGCTTGCTGATGGAGATATAGACAAGGTAGCTTCTATGAAAGCTCTTCTATCATCACCTCATAAAGGCCGCAAAAAAATAAAAAATCGAAAATGAAGAAGCTGCAGATAGGGTGGATCATCTTTATTTATGGTTCCCATTATTGGCTCTACACTTGGTTGTAGATCTTTACCGTTGTGGGTTGCGCTTTAACATGCCAGGGATTCTACGAGTTGAATTGGGTTTTGTGGGTTTTGGTCTTTTGGAGAGAACTATGATAACGAAAGTAAATTTTGGGTAAGGGTTAATTTTTTTTGCATAACAGTAAGGGTTAATTGATTTCGATATTTCTTCGTATTCTTTGTGCAATTAATTGATTTCGATTTTTCTTTCACAATTAGAGAGCAATGATAATGGAAGTGGGTTTTGTGTTGGAATCTTGTATTGTGAAAGTCTCTTCGAATCTGTTAATGATAACCGCCGCAAGGTAATTTTCTGCAGACGTTTAAGGAGGGTTGCGCAAGGTGGGTGAGTGGAAGTGCTGGGTCTAAAATATTGCATTTAGATCATGGATGTAGATTTGGGTCAAGGGGTTAAATTAATAAAAATATGGAATGACTAACTTGTACATACATATTTAACGGAGTAATCAAACTCAACCGTAACTTAACGAAAAATGTAGATTTTTCTAGGATTTAATAGTTGGACTGTATTTTTTTTCAGAAAAAAAAGTTCAGGTATATAAATAAATACTTTGAGATAGTTGAGGTATAAAAATAAATAATTACCCAAAAAAAGAGAGTTGAGTTTGTGTATACTCTTTAGGTTTTGATATTTTTAAATTATTGAACTAAGGTCGTTCAATTGTTTAGCGTAGCTAGTAAACTGATCCAATATCTTTAAGGATGCATTTGGTTAGATGGATGGATCTTGGATTTGGGAAGCGATTGAAGAAAGGATTATATAACTCATTTTAGAATCCATTTAAAATCCATTCTAATTTAATGTAAACTTAGGGGAGGGGATTTGAAATTTATTATTACTAAATCCTTCCATTCATTTTGAATCCCCTCCCGAATGGCTAACACTTAGGGTTACAAACCTCTTAAAATAAAATAATCAATATAATAAAAACCATTCCAAATTATTCAACCCTAAAATATCATGTACACGCATCACACGTACGTTGGGGTTGAGTAAATTAATTTGAGGGTCTATATACATTATGTGGACAGATTTTGAGAGTTGGGGTAAGGCCATTGCTTCCCAACTAAAAAAAATAATTAAAAAAAAAGTTAGATCGAGAATATTTATTCTTTATTATTATTATTATTATTATTATTATTATTATTATTATTATTATTAATAATGGGTATTATCTTTTTCATATAGCAGCATAATGAATTGACTCATGTATATATTTGCTAATTGAAAGAAAGAGCGTAACTAAATTTATTAGTGATCAAGTGGGAGCAGAGAAAGTTGAAAATTATTAATAGTTGTTGTGTAATATAGTGTTGGAGATATATATATATATAATGTGTGTGTGTGAAAAAAAAAATATGGGGAAATTAAATGATCGATAAGAGGTTACAGCGACGTATCATGGCTGCCCCAAAACCTCACTCACATGCTCTGGTCTCCATATTTGCACTCAACTCTCTACCTACACATATGAAGTACTATATAGTAGTAGTATATAAACTATAGTAATATATACTACTAGTATATATTCATAGTATAATGAATGATAATATGTACAATGTAGTATTTGAGGAGAAAGTGAAAAAAATGACATTTGAGAATGATGTATATCCAGAAATTAAATTATTAATATTATTCATTATATTTTTGTGTACGTATAGTAAGTCGTAAAAATTCATAATCCAATCATCACACAGGTCGAGGTGCCGTAGCTAGTATCATAATCCATTGTCTAGCTTGACACCGATCGAGCTTCTGAGGCTTCCCAGATAAGGTTTTTAATAAATCGGATCATATCTTCTTCTTATTCATTTATCAAATTAAATTCTTTCAATAACATTGGTGGTTGCGAGTTGGGACCAACTGATCAGCTGATCTAGCTACCTACTTGTTTCAAAATCAGCTTCTCCATCTTAACTTTCTTTATGTTAATTTTACCCTAGCTAGCTATATCCAATAATGATAATATTTCAATTCATTGATTACTTACTATTTATTAAAATTAATTTTTAAACTAAAAAATATATATATTTTCAAATACTTAATATTTTTTTTGCCTACCCAAAAAGAAAAATACTTAATATTTTATAAATTATAAAGAATTGCAACCATAAGTTTTATTTATTTTAAAATAAATTTAATTTATTGCTAATAACTTGAACAGGATCAGGATTTGACTAATGGAATTAGATCATTAATTAAATGTCCAACATTAGGATTAGGAGATCGACTCTCTATCGATTGCACCCTTAGCTTGCATGTGGGGTCTAACTTACCACCTCTGCTCATTGCCCTCAAAAATCTAATCACGTGTTTTAAATTATTAGGGTTTTTGATTAACCAATTACCCTTGAAAATTATACTTAAAAAAAGATGAGTAAATAGTAACATCTTATAATTAGGTTTAGATTGGATTGATTAGTACCCTCTTATTGTTGTATTGTTTTGGGGCCGATCACTTAAAAAGGAATGAATTAATGTTAAATTATGCATGAGAGCATAGAATTAATTAACTCGATCGAGGTGGAGCTTCAACTTCTAACCGATTCAATTACTTAAAATCCATTAAAATAAATATTATATATTATCAATAAAATATTGCTCTTTAGAGGTCTCTATATTTATATTTATAAGAGGTTTTTGGTGAAACCGGGTATCCCCGAGCCACATTGGACCCAAGACTAATCCCTTAAGGATCTGCAAGGACAATTAAAGGCACCTCTCCCAAAGAAGTTTTTTGCATACACAAGACTCGAACTCGAGACCTTACTTAAGCGACTAGAACCTCCATCCACTAAAGTCAACTGCTGTTGGTTATATTTATAAGATGTGAATCAAATTAACTCAAAAGTTTGTTTACATGAATAGATCAGAGCTTCAATTCATACCTCTTGAAGTCATAAATTCAAATCAAAACGTGATATTTCAAATTTGCTCTTCTATTTACTAAATAAATGAAAACTTTTTGAATTATTTTTAATAAAACCACAGAGTTCAACCCTAGACATTCTGTTAGATATATCAATAATATATACTTTAACGATCAAGTTAAATTAATTAAATTATTATACAAAGACAAAATATTATTGACCCGCATCGATCCGCATGCCCTATTTATACACTAGACTAGAAACGCACAAACCCAAGTACTAAATCCAACCATACATCACCACTTTCTCAAATTACAAAACCCTTTCCCACCCTTTATTTTGTTCTTGTTTGGAATTGAAGAAAGAAAAAAACTAATTATTCATACATATACATATGGCAAAGTTAAACGATGCAGCAGGAGGAAAGAAAAGGATGAATGGGGCAATTGTGAAGAAGCTGTTGGAAGCCCTGGAAATAAAGCTACAGAGGAGCCTCCTTTTGGGGAAGAAAATGATGACGACGACGAGGGAAGGCCATTTCACAGTGATGGTGGAAGACGACGACGACGACGACCAAATCAGGCGGCGATTCATGGTGCCCTTGAGCTACCTCACGCGGCCCTCCTTCCTGACGCTGTTGGAGCAGGCCGCCGAGGAATATGGCTTCGATCATGCCGGCGCCCTCACGCTTCCTTGCAGGCCATCCGACCTCGAGAGGATACTCGCCCAGGAAAGGGGGCGGAGCCGCCGCCGCCGTGCCGCCGCTGCTGATAGCTGGACTTCCTGTAATCAAACCCCCCTCAGGAGTAGCTGATGATGTCGGTCGTTGGTTTTGCTTTTGTATCTTGTCGTATGTCGGATTTTCGGGGTCGTCTTCACTTTTTCTTTTTTTTTTTAAATTTTAATTTTGCTGCACCCACTTTATATATACCTTATTATTATTATTATATCTTGATTATGTGTGGATGCATTTTAATTTTTTTTTTTTTTTTTTTTTTTTTTTTTTTTTTTTTTTGGCACAGCAGCCAAATATAGGCTAGAGAAAGGGATGCATTTTAATTGTTAAATGTAAAAGTAGTATAATTGCGATCATTGGTGAGATACGACGACATGATGAATTGTGTAAAATTAAAATGGATACACGACTCCAGGTACCGATCGGTCATCTCGTGTGTTTCCAATGGTGTGAGTATATGTACATATGATCATTAATACATCTACTTGTTTACTAGTAGTAGTACCTTTTTTCTTTCTTTCTTTCTTTCTTTCTTTTTCTTTTTTCTGTTTTTTTTTTTCCTTAGAGAAATCTCTCTTCTATTATGTCTAACACACACTACTCCTATCCCTTTTTTTGGAAAAAAAAATTATATATAAAAAAAAAATCTTATTGATAGCACACTACAAGAAATCTGCTGATTCCCGACCGCAATTACCGACCGAACAAAGACGGGTCGTTATTACCGACCGCATTCCCGACCGAAATGGTGGTCGGGAAAAATATTTCCATTATTGCGTAGGGAGTTTTTTGGCGACCAAAACACCGACCACAAAAAAATCGGTCGGCGTTACCGACCGCATTGCGGTAGGTATTTTTTTTACCATTTTTTTAATTTTTATTATTTTTTAAAACAATAATATAATTTACCGACCAGATTACTGACCGAAATTGCGGTCGCTAAATTTTTTTCCAATTTTTTTTATTTATTTAATATTTTTATTAATTGTTTCTTTGATTATTTTTAGAATTTTAAGTATTCCTTTATTTATTTATTTTATCATTTAATTATTTATTTATTTTATAATTCAATTATTCAGTTATTTATATATTAATTTATATTTATCTTAATTTTGAAATGATCTTATTATTTTATTTAATTTGTACTTCTATTTTATTTAATTATTGAATTCTCTTTATTATTTAATTAATATAATTTTAGCTTTTATATATAATTTTAGTTTTTATTTTTATATTTTAATTTAGTTTCTAATTACACATTTATATGTATATATGTATTTATATAGGTTATATATAAAACACTTCATATGATGACATGAAACATGAGGCGCACAAGTGGTACACGCGCGAGGGGACATGAGACAGACCTGAGTTCGAGACCTCTCTTCAACAAATTATCCCAACATATTTGGGAAAAGGTATACCATATAGGACACATGGTGGAATATGATTGATGGGCTAGAGAGCTAGCCAAACTGGTCAGGGTTGTGGCTGGGTGATGTTGAGGGGCTTGGTTCGAGCCCTCCTGGGCACATTTTTTCCATAAAAAAGAATTACCGACCGCAATTGCGGTCGGTAATTCGGTCGGTAAATTTCCACGGGACCTTTTGGGACCAAATATTACCGACCGCATGTTCGGTCGGTAATTCGGTCGGGAAATTTGCCGACCAACGTGCGGTCGGTAACGCGGTCGGCAGGTCCCCGACGGCAGTTTTTTTTGATCGGCGGCAAATTTCGGACCAAGGAATTTCCGACCGACATTACCGACCGAAAATGCGGTCGGTAACCCCCGAAACGACCTGTATTTTGGTGTTACCGACTGCATTTTTCGGTCGGGAAATCCGTTTTTTCTTGTAGTGGTAATTCTTTTGATATATATTCCAATACTTGAAAGTTGAAAGTGAGCATAATGCTACAAACTAGAACTCAAATAATAATAATAATCTATATTCTATATCTATATAATACTCCCTCCGTTTTTTTTTTATCTTCTCCCTTTGAATAGTAGAAACTATTCATTAAGTAACGTTGATTCATCTTTTTATCATAGTTATATAAGATAAAACATAGTCAAGTGAGATGTTGGATTCGTCCAATCGCGTAGTTTTAGAATATCAAATTTTTATAATTTTTACTTATATATAATATGAGATATTGATGATTGAAAATGTGCATTGGATTGCGTGCAGTCCAAAATGGGTGAAGTTAAAAAAAAACGGAGGGAGTATATACAAACAACATCTTTATGAACAGTAACCTACTCTTATGAACAGTAACCTATCAATTTTCTCTTACAAAAATCCTCTTATGAACAGTAACCTACCCTATATCTTCAATATTCACTTTTTGCACGCAATCCAATATAAATTTTTAACTTAAAAAATAACTCATTAATAACTCAAAATGCGTATAAGTAAAAATTCTAAAAAGTTTGATGTTTTAAATCTACATGATATGACGAATCCAACAAGACCCACTTGACTATATTTTTTCTTATACTTATACAATGGACAATTCCAATATTCAAAATGAGACATTACAATGGGACAGATGGAGTATTTCTTACGCCATTAAATTGAAATATAGTAGTGACATATTTTTATTGCTTGGTTGTTGTACAAAGTATACATGTATTTATGTAATACTTAAAATTGTTTAAGAAGTTTGAGAAATGTAATCGACATAATAAAGTTGAACAATTTTATTTGTAAAATTTGATTTTTTTTATTTACATTTTCACATTCCCGCCCATTGGGCGGGTAATAATAATAATAATAATAATAATAATAATAATAATAATAATAATAATAATAATAATAATAATAATAATAATAATAATAATAATAACTCAACAAAAACATGAAGGATCTGTGGGAATTCTAACACTATTATTATTGGAATTCTTTCATTCTCCTTTTTTTCCCCTCAAAATGGACAAAGTTCTAATTAACATAGACGGGGTGAAATATATATACAATTAAATTCGGCGTATGAGGGGATATTTGCGGACTTGCACAAGCGGCAAAGTCCATACCTTCCAATCTTAGGGTTGGGGTTCGATTTTCCGCCTGACCCCCTACCCCTCACCTTTGTCCATTTGTAACTTGTATGACATGGGCTCCCACCACTCTTTCACTGACTTCAGCTCTTAAAAAAAATTTAAAAAAATAGGCATATGAGTGGGTTTTTTCAGCATTCACGCTGGCACAATAACTTGAATAATGGTTGTAATACTAGTGGGAAGATTAATTGTTTTTTTTTTTTTGCCAACAAATTGATTGATTGGTTAAAGTTCCTACAAAATAAGCATAATATATAAAAAGAAGTTTTTTTTTTAAAAAAAAAAAAGCTAGTAAAACATATTAAATGTTTATACAAAATCAAGTACTCTGTTAGAAGGAAATCAAAAGATAGAACAAAAATTAAATCCGAACAGACCTAGTACATATTCATAGTACAAGCAAAGATAGCTAGGTGAATTAAGGATCCTAAGATTGTCTCAGATTCTTCATAATTCTGTAAATGTTTCTGCTCTCCTTGTGCGGCACCTCAAATCTCAATCCAACTACATCAGGCCTCAGGGCAAATTAAACCTTTTTCCTTCATTTTTTTTTTTACTTATGGACAAGTCTTGAATCTTGATTTTCTACATTTTTAATTAGTCCTGTCGTAATAAGTGCAGGCATGCATTGCTTGTTCAAAATGCCTCGAACAACTATCCTAAACACAATTTGATTAATTATTCCAGGGACATATATTACATTTCAATATTAAGTGTAAACCTTAACAATAATAATGACTGTTAATTGCCATCGTTTTCCTTTAGCTTGACCTTTTGATTGGATGCGGCAATGCGAGCTAATTAAGCTTGCTCTAGTTCTCATCTTTAGCAGTTTTGACCACAATGTTGTTTAGCTTATTGAGAAGCTTTCTTTGCCACATAGTACAATTCATATATAGATCTACCAATAAGCCAACTCTCATCCATTCATTAGACGCAGTTATATATAGGGTATAAACAGGGCAGTCTCCGACAATTTTGAGGCCCTCAGCGAAATTTTAAAAAAATATTCTTTTACGAAATTTTGGGGCCCTGAATTAATTCGAACTTAAAAATACTAGTTTTATTTTCTCTCACGCGCATATATTTTTATATATAAAGAAAATAAAGTTTTCAGGCAATGGTTGTTTCTTTCCGATACATGCATAGATTGAAATTCGTATAATATTTATTTTTTGACATAGAAAGGATCATGTTTTTTTTACCTAATAATAATAATCCTAGTAATTATATATGGATTCGAATCAACTTTAATTTTACTATAGTATTTTATGAAACACTGACATGTTCTTTTATTTTAATAACTTTTTTTATACTTACAAATACTACTAATAAGTTTCATCAAATAAATTGTATGTTTTCACGTAAGAGATTTTTTTATAATAAAATAAACAATGTAACAAACTAAATAATAAAAAAACTAAATATATCAGTTAAAATTATAATAAAAAAATAACAATTGAAATTATTTCGGGAATGTTTGGGAATCAGATGGTCCGTTAGTGGATAGCAAATTCATAAATAGAACAGTGAGACAATCTGCTATCCACTAGCGGGTGCGCTCGCTTTCAAACTTAACCAAAAACTTTTAATTTGAAGCACATTCTAATTTGTAAAATTACTTTTAAAAAATACTAATATGCAAAATTAATTAATTAATATGTACATGTGGAATAATTAAAAGTGTGATTAAATATACCCTATTAGAAGAATATGTTTTCATTTTCTTAAGGAAATTAATATATAAAATATAAAAAAAATTATTCAAAAATAAAAATTAAAAATAAAAATCATGTGGGGCCCCCCAAAATGGGGGGCCCGGAGCAGGTGCTCAGGGAGCTCCTGCTATGAGCGGGCCCTGGGTATAAATGAGACTGATAGGCTCGTAAAATATTCGGGCTCGACTCGATCAAAACTCGACTCGAAAAGGCTCGACTCAAATTCGAGATCGGTTCGGAATGTGAATGAGCCCAAACCGAGCTAACCAATACTCGGCTCGAAAGCTCGATAATAGGCTCGAATATATATATATAGGAAAAATATACTAAATAGTCCTTTTTCTTTTCAAATTGGTCAAGATAGTCCTTTTTCTATTTTTATTCCCAATTGGTCCTCTACATTTGCTAATAATGTCTAATTTGATCCTTTTACTCAATAATCCTATATTTAATAAATAATGTGGTAATTAAGTTTCTTAATTACATAAACCAAGTTAAACCGGGTCACACAATACCAAATCCTAACCCGCCCCAAACCCAAATTGTGTTATTCTTTCATTGTCTATATGAATCTAAAGTCGCTGAAAGAGGCCCAGCTCTAAGCAGGAAGGTATGAAAGAATCTGCAACAGAATTGAAAATAGGACGCACATTTCAAATGGCATTAACAGAAATTGACAGCTAAATATTGGTTACTTGTCTGGTCCATTGAAAATTCAAAAGATAATGTAATTCACATTCTTTCTCACTAAGAGAACAATTACAACATCACTTTTTGGATAACTAATCAAATACTATATTTTATAAATGAAAGCAGAACTGAGATATGATGCCATAGAAAACCTCGTCACTGATACATTTAAGAACAGACAACTATATTCGAAATCAAAACCGAGAAACATGAAAGGTAAATTAGATTTCTGGACAACAAAAATTCACTTTCCACATAAGCATCAAAGCTCAAATGGCAGCTACAAATTCATTAAAGAAAAATTCACTAAATTTGATGGAGGTGTCGGGCAAAATCATGGAGGGGAGGGCGAAATCTGCTATCTTCGGTTGCGATGGGAATAACCCATTTTAGGGGCTGGGTTGGGTTTGGGGTTTGGTATTGGGTGACCCATTTTAAATATGATTTATGTAATTAAAAAACTTAATTACCACATTATTTATTAAATAAAGGATTATTGAGTAAAAGGATCAAATTGGACATTATTAGCAAATGTAGAGGACCCATTGGGGATAAAAATAGAAAAATGACTATTTAGTATATTTTTCCAATATATATATATATAATGCGTAACTGTTGATGAACAGTAATTTCACTGTGTAATTTCTTTTTTTGCCCTTTGTTCTCTTTTTCCATTTGCTTCGTGTTCCTTCTGGTTTATGAAGTCTTCTTATGTTCTTCGCTCCCTTCAGCTGCATTTGCCCTCCTCCGTTTTCCAACAAGAACTACTGCTCGTCCCTTCGCCCGTCAACCGCCGCCCGACTGTTGCTTCGTCCGCTGCCTGCCGGCCGCCTGCCATTGACGCCCTCTGCATCTTCCCGATCCGTGCCCTAGAGTTTTCAGTTTTGATTTCCCCGCTTTAGTCCATTCTACTGTCTGCTTCGGTTTTACCTCCCACAGTGAGTTTCATCCGACCTTCTTTTTGGGTTTTATGTTCTGCTCAATTCCGAATCTGGCCAAAGCTTATTGGTCGCTGTGTTCTTTTTTGTTAATACTCCCTCCGTCCCAGCAAACATGTCCTGTTTGACTTTTTGGTACTGTTTATTATTCAGCATTGACTCAATTTTATTGCAAGTATAGATTAAAAAAATTAGTCAAGTTGGGTCTTATTATTAGAATCGTATAGTTATGTAGTTTTAGAATATACATTTTATACAATTTTTTATTGTACGCATTTTGAGATATTGACGGTTGAAAAAGCGCATAGTCAAACAAGACAAATTAAATGGGACAGAGGGAGTATTTGATTGTCAAAGGTTAGGGGTTTGCGTCGAATTGATTTTATGATGCACATTCTGTTTTATGATTATTTTTGCTAATAGGAGAATCTACTTGAGTACTTTACTTAACCTCTTTTAAAGCTTTTCCCTTTTTCGTGGTAGATTTGCTCTTTAGGCTTAGTTGTTGTCTGGAATAGCTGTTTTTGAACAGTTGATTAGAAGGAAGATCTTGGATTTGGTGGGAGTGTCGGTATCTAGAGTTTGTTCTTTATTTCTGGCTTGCAAGGATCTTGATATGCATGTCGTTTACCAATGTTGTGTGTGTGAGCTAGGTTCTCGGTAGCTTGTTGCAATTTATTGTTCGATTTGTGCTTCAATTTTGGCCCTTCAAAATCCTGGATTTATGATTTTGTGCCTTCTGTTTTAATTATTTGTGTTTGATTCTCTAAATTTTGGTTTGCCCATTGTCTTGATTTTATATGCTGGTTGATGGTTTCAGTGCTGTAGTTAGGCCAAAGTTGCTTGCCTGAATTGATTTTAAATTAGGTAATCTCCGGTCTTGCCTTTGGAATTTCTATATTTCCTCTTCAAGCTTGTTGCTGTGTTGCGTTGTTTTACTTTTAAAATATTGTACAGATGAATTCTTTTAACCTGCCCTTTTATATTGTGGGGCTGCTTTTTATTGTTGTAGAATCCTGATTGGGGCATACAAAACCAAGGGTCGGGTTCACAGTCGTGCCTGGATTCAAATTTTGAAGGCCTGTCATTTAATCCCAGGTTTATCTCACTAACTCAAAGTCTACTGATTAGTGTGAGCTATATTGGTAGAGAGGTGGTTGTGCCATTCCTCTGTTCATTGTCATGCCTGAGAGTTATTCATTTTTGTGGGGTACCCCCTCCCCACCAACGTAAGGTGGCTATGCATATGCTTCCATGCTATACTACATTTTGTATTTATTACTCCAAGGTTTACGAGAATAATGGATTGATTTTATAATGGCTCTGAATGATACGAAAGGACATCGCATTCAGAGTTGGATATGGTGAAGAGTTGTAAGTGTTGACCAGGTTTGGAAATTCTAGATTTGGTCAATAGTGTAGAATCTCACAATACATGTGTTTCCTTGCGTCTGGGGTGAATTTTTTACTACTTTCCTTTTTGTTCTTTTTAGCACATAGTACTAGACGTAGAATCTCAAGGGCCAGGTTGATGCTGATAAGTATGATACAACAAATTTGTTAGTAATATAGGATGGGCATATCTCCTTCTATATGATTGATATTTCATTCATGAGATGTAAACCCTCAAGGGTCAACCACAGTTATTAGATAATAAGATATCATGCGAATTTGCATTCAGATCTTGCCACAAATGCGGGTGCCTTCTCATACTTGTCACTCCCCAGCCCTCGAAATCTGACTCCATAGTAGTACTAGATTCTAACTCATATACTGATTCCTAACCTATTTATTTATTTCTTTTTTATTCATCGAGGCCCCCTGTTATATAGAGTAGCTTTAACTATTATGAATTCATGGGTGTGTGGCATCATTAGGAAAGTGTGTGTCTGTGTGAATTCATGGTACTGTTTGAGGTTTGTAGTTCGATTCCTCTTTTTTAGATTTTGTTCTTTTCTTTTAAGATAATGGTTCTTGTGGAGAATTCTATACTGTCTTTGTCACGAGCCAGAACAGGTGTAGTGGTAATTCCATCTCCAGCAGATCATTTGTCTTGCTGGCAACCTTCACATGAGATCCAAAAATTCAATAATGCACTAGCTTGCATGAAATCGAAGATTTACCAAATTACAGTATTTTACGCATTGAAATGCAAATATAGTTTATCATTGGGGAACTCTATAGCCTGTGCATTTGTAACCCCATCATTCACCACTTTTGGTTTATGATTATGTAAATTTGGCCCGTTACACTTTTAATTATAATCATATAAATTTTGCAATCTATCTTTTCAGATAATTTTCGGATCTGTGGTTTTTAGTTAAGGTTTTAGGTATATAAGATAATTTATAGCAACAAAATTTATAGCTTTACATTTCCGCACAGAGAATACAGATCAAATGGTTTTATCAGATTCACTTTCTTTGCTAGAATTTCCATGGTGTGTGGTTTTCTGTTGGATTTCTTTGCTTATAGATGGTGTAGCCGTTTTGCGTTTATCATTTACGTTGTTTAAAATTTGTAGAGTTGTTTCTGCCGGAAAAATGATTTCTCTTGATTTATTTGTATTCCACGTATTTGTAGGTTCGATTTCTCTATTAGGGCAAAAATCCTCACAAGGTATTACTTCTTTCTTACTTGTACGTGTTGGTTTTCAATTCTTTTTATACTGGTCTCTTATTTTGGTTTTAGTTTGCTTTGGGGGATAATTTGTTCAGTAAAAGCGGATTTTCCCTTTCAATCTGGATAGTTTAAATTGTGAGTTGTTCTCGGTTCTCACCATTTGGGGTTTGAGTGATTTGGTCTTTTGGTTCCATCTTTCGCTCTGCTTGGATGTGTGAGGTTACATTTGAAGATATATTTGGATAAATGATTGTTTATTACTTTGATTCTTATTATGTTGTTATCCTGCAAATCCAGAGGTATACATATATTTATTCATTTACTTGTTTGTTCTCCTTCCATTAAGATTTAAGGCCCATATAACTATGCATCAATTGCACACTTTTTTCTTCTTTCAGTATTGTAATCTATCATTATACATCTGATTTCATCCGTTTATTAAAAAATTTCATAGTGCTTCTGTATGAAGGCATACTCGGGTTTTATGTTTTAGCTTGCCCTTTCTTGACCAGTGTTGAAGCTGACCCAAAATGATGAGATCAATTACATGCGATTCACATGATCATTTACAACCTTGAATCGTCTGCCAGATCAACTTCATTGCTCGCACTATATTCGATATGTTGAATTATATTATATAACTTCTAATAAACATTTTCTTCTCATTTGTTTGTAGTTTCAGTTTCCTTTGGATGCCATTTTTAGTGCTAGGATGTATTTGGTAATTAGCATTCTCGATTTATCATTTTCTTTTAGATGCAATTTTCAGGCATATTCCTTATCTGCCATGCAAAATTCCAACATTTTTTCTTCCAACCGATGGTGCAGCGTAGCGCGCCTCCAATAAGATTCCTAGTATATATATATATATACATATATATATATATATCAATTATACATAGTACATATGTATAATCTATTTATTACTCCTATAAATTTTCTTTTCCATTTTTTTTCTTTTTTACGGTTAGAAGTAGGAACTAGGAATAATTTAATATATTAAATCTATTAAACCTTAATCCTTCAAGTTTTTAAGCTCATTATTTAATAAGTTGACAATTATTCCTAATTTTATATCGAGCTTAGCTTGGGAATGTGGACTTGGTCCAGTGGTAATGTCTCCTTTATCCATCTTTGTAATTTGTGTGATTTGAGTCCCTACACACATTTATTAACATTTGAGTGTCTGCGTTTAAAAACAAAAACAAAATACAAAAAAAAAAAACTCGAGCTTTATTCGAGCTTCGAGCCGAGCTCGAATTCGGCTTTTTTATGTCGAGCTCGAGCCGAGCTCAATTTTTTAAAGCTCGTCAAGCTTCGAGCTCGAGCCGAGCCAAAATTTTACTTAATCGAGCCGAGCCGAGCTATAACAGGTTCGAGCTCGGCTCGGCTCGTTTTCACCCCTACTTATATATGGTTGAAGAAGCCAAAAATTAAACAATTGCTCTTAAGTGGGCTTTTGAGGCCGCGCGCCATACATAGAAAAAGGCTTGTGAAGCTTGGATGGCCCGTAATGATATGTGGTAGGCCCATTTTAAATGGGCCAAAGACTGCTGCTTATCTTTTGATGGACGCTCTTGAGTCCAAATATCCAATAGTTTTGGTCTTTGAAGAAACAAGCTAAGAATTACTATATTAATTAATTTGTTTTAGTGAGATTTAAAAAAAGAAAAAAAAAAAAAAGAAAAAGAAAAAGAAGAAAGAAAGAAAGAAAGAAATAAAGTGATTCCTGTTATAGAAAGTAATTGAATAAGTCTGACGCTGATCTATTATGTCAACCATACTATATATTTAGTCTTTAGATATGGTAATATGTAAAATGGAGAATTGTGAGCATCTTCAACGTACTAGTAATATATATGTAATCAATCATGATTCATGAATGAACGTGTTGAATAATAAAATGAGACATGATCGATCAACCAGTGATGTGGTAAGTAATTAACACATTTCAATAAGTTTACATTTTAGCGAAAAATTAAATTGGTTATCCTAAAATTCGTTTCTAATGAGAATTCCATGCATAGCTAAATAAAAATATGTTCCAACTATATAAACAATACAATTGTACTACATGTGCATGCCTTTATTTCCTAAATTTTCAATACATTTTTTTCCTTGTTCTCCCTAGCTTTGTCTATTTATATATTATTATCATTTTATGAGAGGGAAACAACATATAGAACTCTAAATTATTGATTTAGATCAGCAGGAATTGAAAATTTTTGCATGGAAAAATATCTAAAACATCATGACACAGTAAAATTAAAATTAAATTAAACAGAGTAGTTATGAATAAAAAATAAAATAAAATTATTTTAATAATAATAATAATAATAATAATAATAATTGAGTAGGCATAGTGAATCCAGTAACAAAAAGTCCTCCCAACTTTTGTTCCATTAGGCATGTAATAAGACTTAAAAAATATTGGAATTCGGAAAACCAACGTGGGAATTTTCTATTTTAACGATCCAAATATTTGTTAAAATTTGGTAATGTTAGCAATTGAAATCCAATTTTAGCGACTGAAATTCGCTCCCCAATCAACCTACACGGACCACAAAATGTTGTAGGAGTTAGTATACTTTTAATCATTAAAGGGCCAATTAATGTCGTCGCCACTCAGCGCTTTCCGACTGCGAAATGCTGACAATGTTGCCGTCTCTGTCACCCATACCATACCCGCTCATCTCTATCTCCCTTTATTTCCCTTTCTTCACTCATGTCTCTCTAAATTATTCCTCTCTTAATTAATTTTGGTTACGTAAATTACTACTTCATGGATTTTAAAAGTTATTAGGAAATTGAAGACTAAACCAATTTAATCAATCCCTTTAATTATTGTATCCAAGTTTTTATTCATCATCACTGTTTTTTTTAAAGTAAATTTACTCAATTTGAAGCTATGATCATCTATTCAATTTTTTTAAAAAAATTACTAATATAGTATATGGAGAAACTCTTTAGTTAGGGCATAATGAATAATGGATTATTCACTGATTAGTTCATTTTTAGCCCCATTTCCACTGTTCAAGTACCAACAGTGCTTGCACGCACCTTGCAACTTGCAAGTTCCACCACCACTTCCCATTTTCCAAATGGAATATGCTGACTTTTTCCAAATGCCAAATAAAAGGACAAACAGTGATACAAAGAAAAAAAAAAAAAAAAAAAAAAAAAAAAACAACAACAACAACAACATTTGTGTGTGGATAGGGCCACAAGCCATAGGACATAGGTGCTTTGCTTCTGCCTCTCTGGCACACACCTCTCATCTCATGCACCTTGTCTCCCTTGTCATTTAGCCACTATACCTTGAAAGCTACCGCAGCACATGTAGGAATTAGTAGGATGGATCCTTTTATTTTTATTTTCTACATGGAAATATATATATTCAACATAAGGGAATGTATGACCCCCAATTACTCTATTTAAATATTATTACCACATCAGAGCCAACTAACCAAAGGTATGAAAATTATTATGTTGACCTCTAAAGGTATGACCACGTCTTTCTCTCTTTGTAAGTCTCCTTTAGCAATCTCAATCCAATAGAGCTCCCAATCAATGCAATAAGCCCTTTTCATTTCACTTCTTTTTAGGGCAATGAGAACTTTGCCCATCAATTATAAAATGACCAAGTAAAAGGATATGTTTGAGGCTTGAGAGTGGGACAGCACCAAATTTGGATGTCATGAATTGGAATTCTCTCCCATTTTCTATTGTCAGCTTGTTAGCTAAAACAAGCCTTCTTTTTTTAAGTTTAAGAATGTTGTAATTCTTTCACCTGAAAAACAATTCATAAAAAAAGAATGATGTAATGAGATGTATTTACATATTAAAAGAAGACTTTTTATGAATAAAGTCCCCCATTTCTTAATTCTTACTACTATATAAAAAATAGTGGACAGTCGGACACTGTATTCTCTTCCATTGGATAAGTAACTTGCATTATTCTTATTTTTTAAGTTAAAGTTTCTCTCTTTTTAAAGAGTTCGTTTTGCGCCATTCATACATACAATGGGCGAATTGCAATAGCACTTTCTCCTCCTTTTTATGCTAAATTGAAAATTATGCAACATCAAAAGCAATCTTGGATGTCTTTTTCATAGATTCATAAAAAGTTGAAAAGCAAAGCAATTTTAAGAACTATAGTAAACAAAACCTCAACTTTAGAAAATCAACTTATTAATGAAAGAAAACATGTCTTTAGACTTTGAAGATAGATCACTTTTAATGACTGACATAAGGGCTGATCAATTCCAAAGATAGAAGCACTACAACAAGTAGGCAATGAATCTTTATAATTTCCTCATCATTTTCATTTATATTGGATTCTAAATTCATCTTGTTTCCACTTTCCCATAATATTCAGGCCTTGCCAACAAATTACTACTGAAAGAAAGAAAATAATACAGCATATAAGTTTTAAAAATGATCAAAACCGAAAACAAAAAATGTCAGAAACAAAATCCAATTACAGGTTACAACGACTGGACCCCAACCAGATATTGGTCTTTTTATTCTACCACAACAGTGCAAAATTACCCAATAACCCTCGCAATGCCTTCTTATTTACATACTACTATTCCGCATTACATGACACTGCACGCGTTTGGATTCTCATCGCTGAACATTTGCGGCGCGTGGTACGGTCCCACTGGATATGGGCCGTAATGGACCTGCCCGAATGGGTCCCCGGAACCCGACCCAAACATAAAAGGATTGAGGTACGGGTTCGGATTCGGATTCTGGATCAGGTTCGGAAGCATTTGCGCCTGCATTCTGTTCCCTTCCATTTTCTCCTCCGCGCCGCCGCCGCCGCCTTTTTCCTTCTTCTCGGCTTCCTTCTTCGGCGGAATAATTTCGACGTCCTTTTTCAGCTGCTTCTGGAGCAACGCAGCCAGAGCTTTCATGTCCATGGTGCCGGTTACCGTGACCAGATCCTTCTGGTTGTCAATCTTCATCTCCTTGTAACCTGCACATTGCAACTTTTGAGAAACTGATAATTTTTGGCGGAAGCAATGGTGTACACTGTAAATAAATATAGACCTTTGGTTTTGGTGACGGTTTTGAGTATTTTCTGAACGCATCCCTCGCAGTGGAGATTCACCTTGAGCACCGCCGTCGTCACCGGTGGCTGCGATGAACATTGAATAATTTGTTAAGTGTGTGGTAGGGGCTGACAATTGAATTGAATGAAGGAAACGTGGAGGATACGCGTACGCCACATTGAATGACGAATTGAAAAAGGTAAAAAGGAACATCGATGAAAGAAATCTCCAGAATTTCTTCCGAACAAAAAGTCTAAGGAGTTGACGTGAAATGTCGCGAGCACTGTTCGCGGAGGTAGGGGGGTCTAACGTGCGCCACGTGGATTTCCGCTTTCAGCGGAAACCGCAGGGCCAAAACCACCGGCGCAGGATAGCAAACAATGGCGACTGTCGGCGAGGTAGGTAGGGAGAATTTAATGCTGGATTGAACTTGTTACCTCTTTTTCCTTGGATTTTTTCTGATCGGATTTGTCATCCGGCTTCTTATCTTTGGTTTCCTTTTTGTTCTTGTCTCCGCCGCCAGTCTTTCCGTTTGATTTGGCGGCGTCGGCGGCGCTTTTGGCTTGTGGAGAAACAATCAGTTCAACTTTCTGGTGCGTTCTGTGCTCCACTTTCTCCTGAAGCTCCGCCGGATCCACATTCCCGACGACGGTAATCTTCCGTCCTTCTTCGGTCATCATCACCATTTCCACTCCTAATTATTGACCAATTTTTTTTTTTTTTAAAGAAAAAATCCAAAAAAGCAACAAACATAAAGCAAGGACTGATTCGCAACCAATTACCGGAAACAGAGCGGATGGATTTGATGAGTTTGGAAGCACATCCTTCGCAATGCAAATCGGTTTTCAAGACGACGGTGATGCTGGCCTTGTCTGCAGCGCCTTCCTTCTTGCCTTCCTTATTGTGGTCTCCGCCATTGTTTTGCTTCTTTTGCTGAAGACAAGAGAAAATCGGAAAATGCAGATGGAAGGAAAAGCAAAAGGCAACAAGAAATGAAAAAAAAAAAAAAAAGAGGGAAGAATGAAGTAGTTAGTCCGTACGTACCTCGCCCATTGCAATTCTGCAGAGTTTGCAGTGTGGAGTGTGGAAATGGAAAAGGAAAGAGTAAGGATTGAATGATTGAGTTTGTGAAGGGAATGATATGAAAGAGGAAAAGTGTATGTAGGCGAATGAAGCCACATATTTATACGAGAATGGGTCATGACTTATCATAATAATAATAATAATAATAATAATACACTCGTCTTGTTATGTTTATTATACTCTCATTTTTTACATAATTCAATGTAATTTTAAATTATTAATAATTTAAATATAATATAAATAAAAATTTTAATATTTCGATATTTATAAACTAAAGTAAGACGAATATAATAAGATCCAATTTGATTATATTTTATCTTATATAATTATAATAAAATTTTAAATTAAAATTTGTGTGTGAATAATAAAACATTGTTTTAATGTCAAACGTAGTAAACATCACAGAGGAAGCAGTGAGTGGAGTAGTAGTAGTGCATATTATGGTAGATTGGAAATGTGGAATGTGAAATTGAATGGATTTTTATTCTTAGGATACCGTATCTATACCGGAATAAGTAAGGGAGTAGTTTTATTATTTGCCCAACATCAAAATGCTCATTTGTCAGCAACTGAACACCTCAACCATCTCCATTTATCAATCAATATTTCAATATAGTCATTATAAATTTATTAATGGAATAACAGTACTAAAATAATTTCTTTTTTAAATAAAGTGTTAATGAAATTGCAATAGAATTGATTAAATTATAGATGAGATGCAACTATTATAGCAGCAGGGGTTGGGGACTTATCCTAGTGGTCAAGTCCCCGTCCTCCAATCATAGGTGGGGGTTCGATCCCCACCCGGCCCTTTATAGCAGCAGGCCGGTAGGAATCTAGTATTTGAACTAGGTATTTAAATGCCGGTAGTACCGTGTAGAATATGTATTGTATTTAGCATATGTTAAAATATTCTTATACCATAAATTCCTCAAATTAATTAATAAATGTTCATTGATTAATCTAAATAAATTACAATATATCAATTCCGGAGCAACAAATCACCAACAGATCGGAAAGAAATAAATATATGCAGAAATTGGTGGAGCATCTATTCTGAGTAAGGTTGAGAAAAAGCAATGAACAGCAGCAGCAGCATGTGGTTGGACGTAATTAAGCCTAAGGGCCATGAAGCATTCAAAGCCATTGATGATTTTTTTTTTTGGGGGAGTTTTAATCCACTCTTAATGTTTTTCTTTTTTTCTTCAACAGCCTAGGTTAAGATAGGGTGGTAGGGCCCATGTTACATAAATTACAAAATGATAAAAAGAGAAGCTATAAGGGCCGGATGAGTATTCGAACTTCCAACATATAGATTGGGAGTCGGAGGACTTGACCACTAGGGTAAATTTGCATCCCAACTCTTAATGAATTGAATAGGGACTACTGAATAGACGTACGGTAGCAATCCTTTTAAGTGTGGCTCTCAACATTTCCTATTTCTCAAATAGGTGCGCACCACTTCAACTTTAACTTCGAATCAACTATCATGTACTACTCCTCTATTTTAATTTTGGATCGGATAATTGGGTATTCCGGGTACCCAAACTTTTATGTTGTTAACTACTAAGTAACCCATAATTATATAATTTATATACTGTAATATATAGTTTTATTATATAAAGTAATATAAAATCGTATTTTGAGTAATGAAAAATGTGTAATGATTTTATATATATTCGAAAGATAATGTATATGATAATATAATTTAATTATTTTTAAAGCTAACAAATAAATCATAGTATACCGTTTTTTCTTTTGCTTCTGTGGCTTGCCCGTACAAATCTAACAGAATAATAAAAATAATTATTAAAATAATATTTTTATTTAATTTAAAATCTAAATTAAAATAAAACAAAATTTGAATAAAAGTATTAAGCATAATATAAAAATTTTTCCTCATAATTTGCTGAAAATTTCAGTGCTAAAATCTCATTGGTAGGGGCTAGTATAACACTATCTTTAAAAATGTCTGAATTTGAAGTGGTACAGTTAATATTTGTATATGTACTCTAAAAAATCGTTGCTATAGGATCACCTATAGAATTTATAAGAATATCATCCGGAAATGTCACATCTGATTGTACATCTTCAAAATCAATATTGGCTTTACTATCACCTACATCAATTATCAACTTTGCAAATTTTTTCTCATATATAAATTTCGTTGTAAACAACGTTTCTTGTGGTATCTTGAATTAAATATTCTTAATTGCATATTAATACTTTGAGCCACATCTTGCTAGTAACGAAAAATATTACAACATAACTGTTCATGACTAAAAACTGGTTTAGAATAGGAAGTCCAACATTTTTAAAGATTTACATTGTCTTTTGTTTGTAATCATAGCAAAACAAACCATGACTTAAAATTTTCTCATCTGAAATTGCACGGGGACTTTGGTTAAATCAGATGGACTCCTAATTAGGGATGTTAACTTTACCCGTAAGGTCGGGTACCCATTGGATAATCGGGTGTCGGGCGCGGGTAAGGTAAATATAATTGAATAAGGGGTAGGGTATTAATCGAAATCGAAATATATAATATCAAAGGCGGATAGGATATGGATTTTATATATTACCCGATTACCCGACCCGGTTACTCGATCTGATTATCCGAATAAATATATTTATTTATATTTATATAGTTATTTATGCATATTTATATAATATTCGAATCTATTAGTGCTTGAGATTTGACAGTAAAAATATTCTTTTA
Source organism: Hygrophila difformis (assembly GCA_030278955.1). Lineage (NCBI taxonomy): Eukaryota > Viridiplantae > Streptophyta > Magnoliopsida > Lamiales > Acanthaceae > Hygrophila > Hygrophila difformis. The sequence continues at coordinate 44,660,402 of JAOANR010000005.1, read as the reverse complement.
AATTTTCAACTTAAATTTATAATACATTTTATTTTTGTGCATTACAGGAAGGTTTTATTTATTTATTTTATGGTAAAAAAAGTTTTTTCTTTATTAAAATTGGGTCGGGTAGAGTTGGTTAACCATGTCATTTGTAAGATTTCGTGTATCCGTTTACCAGCGGATAATTCGTATACCCGACGGGTATTATCAGAATTCTAACAGATGCTTGATTTTCGGATAATTTGGTTGGATAGGATATGATAATTATTTTTCGAATAGTGAGTGGGGGTGGCGTACCCATACCCTACCCTACCCGTTTACATGTGCACTCATAATCATTATACCAAATAAGAATTTTTTACTTCCATGGTTTACCAAAAATTAGTTTAATCTCAATTATATGGTTCCGTATCTTGGTCACTATCAGCCTACTTCCGTTGCATAATTTATTTAATGGATATATATTCATAAGAAGCATGACCATGCAACCCTCATTCAAGTATATTTCATGGTTTGGTAATCCAGAACAATAGATTGTGTTTAGATATTCCAGTGAAAATAATTCATTGGCATTATTTATGCTTTTATCTTCTTGATAAATATTGTTAGAACTAATATATATACATTTTCCTTTAGAGACATAAGTTCCATGATGTAATCATTGATCATATCAACAATCTCATTGGTAGAGGTTAGTATAGCACTATCTATAAAAATATCTGGATTTGAAGTGATGCAGTTTATATTTGTATAAGTACTCTCAAACAATTGCTGCTATAGGATCTACCGTAGAGTTTATAAAAATTATCATCTGAAAATGTCACATTTAATTATACATCTCCAAGATCAATATCAGTTTTACCAATTACCATCACCTACATGAAGTATTCATTGTGCAAATTTCTGTGATATATAATTTTTATTGTAAACAACATTTCTTATAGTATTTTGAGTTAATCTATTTAATTACATATTAATACTTCCAGTCCCCTCTTTCCAGTGACTGGGGATATTGAAACATATCACTGACATGGGTAAAAACTGATTTTTGAATATAGAGTCCAACATTATTTAAATATTGACATTGGCTTTTTTTAATAATAATAGAGAAATAAATTGCGAGTGAGAATTTTTTCCTCTGAAATCAAATGGGAATTTGGTTAATTCAGACGGGCTCATAATCATTCTACTAATCAAGAATTTTCATCACAAATAATGAGCTTTGTTTTAATAAGAATAGAGGTTAAATAATTTTCTGGGATAAGTTTTTTGTAGGTAGAATTCTCGTCAAAATCTAGTGGAATACGAAATCTAGAATATGCAGTCTTACATCTTGAAAGGAATAGGGGTGCTATTTCACTCGATGCTACAGGCATCACAATATTTCCTCTCCCACGAACGGCTAAACATAATATATTTTTAGATCAATTATCGATAAATATCTTATCAGTTCCTTCATGTAAAGAAAAAAAGAACTAACCCTCAACCCCATCAACTACTAATATTATTTTATTATAAACATTAATTCTTCCGCTCATCAACAACAAAGGTAATAGCTTAGCATAATCTACATTTTTTTTTTCTTATTATAATATGTCTCTTCTAGTATCAATAGATTATTTGTTACTCATCCAAAAAAATAGATTATCTGTTTCAGACGTTAAAGTTTCATTCAGTACCGGCATTTCAGAGAAAATTTTCAAACTTATAGAATTTTGCAGGAATTAGCCTTTCAATTTCTAACAAAGCAAGATTTGTATTTATTCTTTCGTCATTTGCAAACATGTTAAAATATAGATTAATGAAGTATTTCTTAAAAAATAGATTTAAAATTAAAATTTTTCTTCTTTATTTACTACGGATCTATTCGCACCCCCAATATCTCTTTAAACACCCGATTATTTTAGTGTAAGATGCTCTACGAAAATACTTAATTTACTCTAAACTAATTATCCATAAAATATGAATTTTTCACAATTCTCTTAATAATTATAATTGTTTTGTATTATATTTAATATAATATGAATTTTTCACAATTCTCTTAATAATTATAATTGTTTTTATTATATTTAATATAATAAAACATAACTAATATTTATATTATTTATCATATATTTATATGCAATTAGAATGATATAATTAGAAAATATATTTTTTAACAATTAGCAACTATATAATTTTTTTGGATGAAGATTAGCAACTATATAATTGTATATTATTTTTAGTAAATATATAGTTGTATATTACTTTTAGGAGAATTAACATATTTTTGTGAAAACATGGCTTATATATAAAATCTTTTCCATATATACATTAATCTATCTTTTAATAATATAAATTTCATATATATATTATGAATTTCATATAAATTTGAAATTCTAAATCATTTAAAAACTGAAAATTGTGGGAATTCCATATAAATTGGAAATTGACTATTAAGTGCTTTTTAAAAAGTAAAAGTTGGGATTGAAATATACACATTTATATATCTTTAACATTAATAAATATATATGATGTATAATATATATTTTGAATACATCATTTACCATACAAAAAAAACCAAAATTGAGACAAAACACACACAAAATTACCGGTGTAAACACGTGAAATTTATTCGCCATTAAAAATGCGACACGTGCAAATTTAAATATTAATTTAATTATTTTTAGGCATTTTAAATAAATTAAATGCTTGAAATAATTATTAATATTTATTGGGTCACTTGGATCCATCAAGCCAAATGGATTTAATTATATTGGGCCAATGTGGACAAGTCCAAGTACAAGACCCACAAGCCTATGATCCAATGGACACTGACACTTGAAGCAGACCAGTCCATTGAAATCAGTCAATGTGAACAAGCCCAGATGAAAGGCCCACATGCTCACTGACCCGATAGAAATGTGGGTTGGACCAGCCCCATCGATTGGTCCATCATCCACAAACCCTAGGGTGTTTCCCTCTATAAATAGAGGCACCCTGTCACATATTGGACTACTACTTCACTTCCAGATACACTACTCGCTCTCAAGACTCATATACTTGAGATTCTACAGCAACAAAACGCTGCAGAAATATTAAAGAGGCGAAGAAGAATCAAATACACTTCTGCAACCTCTAAACAGTCATACTCTGAGACTCATACACTCAGACACATAGAGAGACGACTCATACACGCTTACTCATTCTCAAGACTCATACACTTGAGATCCTACAGCAACAAAACGCTGTAGAAATTCCGAGAAGCCGGAGAAGAAGCATAAACGCATCTCGACGTCTTCAAAGTTGGAGGAATCAAAGGAGTACCAGAAGTCGAACCCATATAGTTTGATTTTCTACATGTTCTTTGACATTTAAATTTCTCTGTAATTGTAGACATTTCTTGTGAAATTAATAAAAGTATTTTGCAGTTTCTGTCTACGCATTTTTTGCACCTACAGATTTTGGCACGCCCAGTGGGACACTTCTGCCTTTCATCTCCTCCAGACGTCGTCAACGAAATCCAATGGCTTCAAGGAACACCTCCAAGAGCAACTCTTCAACATCCGGTGCCGCTATGCCCAACGTCACCACAAGGAACATGAAGAAAGCAATGGAGGCCGCCGATGCTGCGCGGGGAATAGAAGTTGATGCGGATATGCCGCTGCTGGAAGAAGGAAACGACCATAGATCGGGATCTTCCACGCCGTTGTCAAGCCCGCGGGGAGATCAAGAAGAAACATCCGCCCTGCGTCATGCTGCTGCAATGACAACCCAAGCCAGCACTCTTGAAGAGCAAATGTCCAACCTGACAAAGATCGTGGAAATGCTTGTGAAGAGATCCGAGTTGCAAGATGCACGTATGGAGCAAATGATGAACAGACTGGATGGCTCTAACGGCGGCCAAGCGGTGAACAAACCCGTGGAGATTCGCGACGATGGAGAGACTTCCCGACAAGGCGCTTCGGCAAAAGGAAAAGCAACCGCTGACGTCCAAGTCACTCCTGACGGCTTCATCTCGGCTGATCAACTGAAAGAGTTCATCACGGGAACGCTGAATGAAGAGGTCTCGGCAGGATCAAAATCCTCCTTGACGTATCTCAAGCCATACAGCGCCCGCATCGACTCATTGAGGATGCCAGCAGGCTATCAACCGCCCAAGTTCCAACAGTTCGACGGCAAAGGGAATCCCAAGCAACATATCGCCCATTTCGTAGAGACATGCAACGAAGCCGGTACGTTTGGAGATCACCTCGTCAAACAGTTCATTCGTTCACTAAAGGGAAATGCGTTCGAATGGTATACCGACTTGGAACACGGCAGCATCGACAGTTGGGATCAACTTGAGCAAGAGTTTCTGAACCGTTTTTACAGCACACGGCGTACCGTCAGCATGATAGAATTGACGAACACGCAACAATCAAAGGGCGAGCCGGTGATCGACTACATCAACCGCTGGAGAAGCCTGAGCCTCAACTGCAAGGATCGCTTGTCTGAGACGTCGGCGATTGAGATGTGCATCCAAGGCATGCAATGGGGCCTACGATACATCCTGCAAGGCATTCGTCCCCGGACATTCGAGGAGCTTGCAACTCGTGCTCACGACATGGAGCTAAGTTTGGCGTCAAGTGGAGCCTATGGTCCGCCCGTTCAACAAACTCGTACAAACAACCGAGTCGAATGGAAGAAGGGAGGCAAGCCACAGTCGAAGCCACCCACAAAGGATGCAATGGCAACAAGCGCCGCTTCCGTAAAGGTACGTGGGAAGGAGCCGGTGACAAACGACAAGCCAAAGCCACCACAAGCTCAACGTCAAAAGTCGTCATTGGAAGATAGGCGGGCTAAGACGTACCCATTCCTTGACTCCGACTTACCGGGCATCTTCGATGACTTGATGAAAGAAAACCTCATCGAGCTACCAAGGATGAAACGTCCCGAGCAAGCTGGGATGACCAACGACCCGCTATATTGCAAGTACCACCGTTTGGTGAGCCACACGATCCAAGATTGCTTCGTTTTCAAAGACAAAGTCATGGATCTCGTCAAACAAGGCAAAATCACCTTGGCAGACGAAGCAGAGACGGCCAACACTGTTTCCATCCAAGTTGGATCGATCGAGATCAAAGTGCCTCACAATTCCACCACCTGCAACACCGTCTTCGAAGTTGGGAGCACGTCGAAGGAAGACCACACCAAACAAGTTGTGGATCATTCGCATCTCAATGAATGCATGCTTTCCATCACGTTCAATGACGACGACATGCCGATGGAGCTGGAAAATTCGAAGGCTCATAACTGACCATTGTTCGTCGTTGGATACGTGGACAACAAGCGAGTAAACCGCGTCCTGATAGACGGGGGTTCTGCCGTCAACATCATGCCACTTCACACCCTGAAGGAATTGGGCATCTCTGAGAAAGAACTATCCAATAGCAAAATGTTGATCCAAGGCTTCAACCAAGGGGGGCAAAAATCCCTTGGTGCAATCCGAGTCCGTTTGCAAATTGATGAGATGGTTGTAAACACATACTTCCACGTCATTGACGCAAGAACATCATACAACATGCTTCTTGGTCGGACATGGATCCACGAGAACGGCGTCGTCCCTTCAACATGGCACCAATGCTTCAAGTACGTGCACAACGGCGTCGTCAAAAGGGTTATCGCCGATGACAAACCATTCGCGGTGGCCGAGTCTTATTACGGGGACGCTAAATACTACCTTGATTCGTCCAAAGCTAAGGCACCTTCGTGCGGGGAAGGAGAACGTAAAGATGATCAACCAGTCCGTGATGATAAGGGAAAATCGATCCTGGAAGAGGCATTCGAGGGGCTTACACTCCCACTAACGCCTATTGATCCTGGCATGTCGCAGAAAACGGTGAAAATTCAACTCAAAGGTAGTGAGGCACGCCGACTAAAGAACGATAAGGAATTCGGTCCAAAGGCATTCAAGTTGCTCACCAAGTCTGGATTCAACCCAAATGAGCCATCGCCGTTGGGAAAGCTCTCGGACAACAATCGAAGAAAAGGTGACCGGAGTGGACTTGGGTATGTTGCGGAATTTGACACGGCGCCCCAAGCATCGAAAGCGCCCATATTCGTCAAAGCGGAACAAACAGTGAAGGCACCGGTTCGTATCGTCATAAAACGAGCTACGGCCAATTACATCACCGAAGAAGCAAATCAGGAGGATCATGCTCCAAAGGACCAACCTGCACGAAAGTCAGCATTTGATCGCATCGGTAGTCCGTCAAAAAGAGAGCAAAAACGAAGTGTCCATGATAGACTTGGCTCAACGGAGACAATCGAGCACAAAGAATCCGTCTTTCGCCGGCTTGGAGCAAACAAAGAAGTGAAGCCAACTGTTTTCGATAGGCTCGGGGCTGTCGCCAAAGAAGACTCTGCGAAATCCGTCTTCAAAAGGCTAGGTTCTACAAAACGCCAATGGCAAAACAAAGCATCGGCAAGCAAAGAGCGGTCTCCAGTAAAGCAAGGGATATTGGACGACCCTAACTACGGCAACGATGTGAGAAGCACTGTACCTTCCCGCATGAAGCGTCAAGTTGAGTGGACTGTCTCATCCGACGAATGGCTAAAGCTCAAGAAACGGACCATCATCTTCACAAAGCATGACGAAGATGATCAAGCTGACAAAGTTGACATTCATCATATCACCATTGACTGCGGTGAGCCAAGTGAAGAAGACGCCAACGCAGCGCCGATGCAACTTGAGGAAGATATCAAGATCACGGTGGATGAGCTGCGCGAGGTGAACTTAGGCGATGAAAAAGATCCTCGCCCAACATTTATCAGTGCCCAACTGACCGTAGATGAAGCGGAGAAGTACATAGCACTGCTCCAAGAATTCAGAGATGTCTTTGCATGGTCCTACAAGGAAATGCCCGGTCTGGACCCCAAGATAGCCGTCCACCGCCTTGCAGTGAAGAAAGATGCACGACCCGTGAAGCAAGCACAACGTCGGTTCCGCCCTGAGCTTCTCCCACAAATTGAAGCTGAAGTCAACAAGCTGATTGACGTTGGCTTCATTCGTGAAGTGCAATATCCCACCTGGATCTCAAGCATCGTCCCGGTGAGGAAGAAGAATGGACAAATCCGAGTCTGCGTGGACTTCCGCGATCTCAACGAGGCTTGCCCAAAAGACGAGTTCCCGTTGCCGATCACCGAGCTGATGATTGATGCCACCACGGGACATGAAGCATTGTCGTTTATGGATGGGTCTTCCGGCTACAATCAAATAAAGATGGCGCCCGAAGACGAAGAGATGACTGCGTTCCGGACTCCAAAAGGCATATATTGTTATAAAGTTATGCCCTTCGGCCTGAAGAATGCGGGGGCAACATATCAACGTGCCATGCAAAAGATCTTCGATGACATGCTGCACAACTTGGTCGAATGCTACGTCGATGATCTCGTAGTAAAGACCAAGGAACGAGTCAATCATCTACAAGACTTGAGGACTGTGTTCGAACGCCTTCGCAAGCACCAACTGAAGATGAATCCGTTGAAGTGCGCATTTGGCGTGTCCTCTGGAAAATTCCTTGGCTTTGTCGTACGGAATCACGGAATTGAAATCGAGCAAGCCAAAATTGACGCAATCTTGAGGATGCCGGAACCGCGGGATATCCATGAGTTGAAGAGCCTTCAAGGCAAGCTCGCGTACATCCGGAGGTTCATTTCCAATCTTGCTGGAAGATGCCAACCGTTCAGCAAGCTCATGAAGAAAGGTATCCCATTCGAGTGGGATGAGTCCTGCAAGAAAGCGTTTGACAACATTAAAGCATATCTGATGAAGCCGCCAGTGCTAGCTGCTCCAGTGATCGGACGACCGTTGATCCTATACGTAGCTGCCCAAGAAAACTCTGTTGGCGCCTTGCTGGCTCAAGAAAATGATGGGGGCAAGGAGAACGCGCTCTACTATCTAAGTCGGATGATGACGCCGAACGAGCTCAAGTTCCGCCCGATCGAAAAGCTTTGTCTAGCATTGGTCTTCGCCATCCGCAAGTTGAAGCATTACTTCCAAGCTCACACGGTACATCTCGTATCCAAAGCAAATCCTCTCAAACATGTGTTGTCTCAATCTGCTCTCTCTGAAAGACTTTCACGATGGTACTTGTTGTTTCAACAGTTCGAGATCATTTACGTACCGCAAAAGGCTATCAAAGGACAAGCCCTGGCCGACTTTTTAGCTGATCATCCGATACCTGCTGAATGGGATCTTTCTGACGACCTTCCGGACGAAGATGTGATGCTAACTGAAGCTAGACAACCATGGAAAATGTACTTCGATGGAGCTGCCCACAAGGAAGGAGCTGGAGTAGGAATCGTCTTCGTCACTCCAACGGGTGAGATCTTACCTCATTCAATTACCCTCACTAACAATTGCTCCAATAACGTTGCCGAATATCAAGCACTGATCTTGGGACTCGAAATGGCAGTCGACGCCAAGCAACTATATCTTCAAGTCTACGGCGACTCAAAGTTGATAGTCAACCAGCTACTTGGCGAATATGAAGTCAAGAAACCGGACCTAGTGCCATATTACAAGTACGCACGTAGGTTGATGGCATATCTCCATGTTATGTCGATTGAACATGTCCCAAGAAGCCAAAATCGGCAAGCTGACTCCCTCGCAAAGCTGGCGTCAACACTTACCTCGCCAGAAGACAAGATGACCATCACGCTGGCTAAGGGATGGGTGATACCCCCGGTTTTTGAAGACGATGAGGAGTTCGACGAGAATACGGCCGTTGAAGTATTTGAAATCGACGAAGAAGAAGATTGGAGACAACCTTTGGTAGACTACTTGCTGCATCAGAAGTTACCCGACGATCCGAGGAAAAAGGTTGATATCCGAAGACGTGCTGCCCGATTCTTCTATTTTAATGGCACCTTGTATAGAAGGTCGTTCGAAGGGGTCCTACTCCGTTGTTTGGGCTCCACTGAAGCTGTTCAAGCATTGGAAGAAGTACATGCTGGGATTTGCGGCGCACACCAATCGGGGCCGAAGCTACATTTCCGCGTCAAGAGAATGGGATACTATTGGCCGACGATGGTTAGAGACTGCATGGAGTTCGCTCGAAAATGTCAAGCCTGCCAATTTCACGCCAACTTCATCCACCAACCTCCTGAGCCGTTGCATCCAACTGTGGCATCATGGCCGTTTGACGCATGGGGCATGGACATCGTTGGACCGCTGCCAAAGTCTTCCGGGGGGCATGGCTATATCCTTGCTGCTACGGATTATTTCTCCAAGTGGGCTGAAGCTGCACCCTTTAGAGAAGTCAAAGGGGAGCATGTTGCTAGTTTCATCCGAATCAATATCATCTACCGTTATGGCGTCCCGCGTTACATCATGACAGACAACGGACGATCATTTGTCAACAGCACCATCACCAAGTTGTGTGAGAAGTTTGGATTTACTCAGCGAAAGAGTTCTGCATATTACCCGCCGGCAAATGGACTAGCAGAGGCCTTCAACAAAACCTTATGCGGTTTATTGAAGAAAGTTGTCTCCAAGTCAAAACGAGACTGGCATGAGAGAATCAACGAAGCTTTATGGGCATATCGAACAACTTTCCGCACACCCACCAAGGCAACGCCATACTCGTTGGTCTATGGAGTGGAAGCCGTGTTGCCACTGGAAACGCAAATCCCGTCGTTAAGAGTCGCCATCCAAGAAGGACTCACTGAAGAAGACAACGCCCGACTGCGTTTGGAAGAATTGGAAGCCCTTGATGAAAGAAGGCTCGAAGCACAACAAAGGTTGGAATGCTACCAAGCCCGCCTCTCGAAGTTCTACAACAAGAAAGTCAAGGCACGCTCGTTCCAAGTTGGAGATCTCGTCCTCGCCATCCGGAGACCCATTGTCATCAACTACCGCAGTGGGAACAAGTTCACCTCCAAATGGGATGGACCATACGTCATCACGGAAGTCTTCACAAACGGAGCCTACATGATGATTGATAACGACGGAGTGAGCATCGGACCGATAAATGGACGATTCTTGAAGAAGTTCTACGCTTGAAGAATGCACAAGTCATGCTCCTTGACGCACGAGCCTAAACTGCACGTCACAAAAAAAATGCCAAAAAAATGTAATACTCCTGGCCCGCAAGAGTATAAACTGTGTACGGCTCAAAATAAACAAATTCAATTTGTTTTGAACTACGTAATGGCTTGATCCCTTCACAGGGTACGTAGGCAACTTGGAAATCATTTTTCTAAGTTCAGTCATAAACAAAAAAAAAAATCAATCAAGTAATTGGATTAATTATGTTGGTTCATTACTTGATGGAAAAAATGTAGCTGGGTTAAGTTAATCCACTACAAGGAAAAAAAAATTAAGTAAATGGGTTGATTAAATTTGATCCATTACTTGCAAGCAAAAAAAATGGGTTGATTAAATTTAATCCATTACTTGAGCATATGAGTTAAATTCAACACATTGCTTAAAAAAAATGTTGAATGGATTTACTAAATTAATCCATCACTTGGTTTGGAGAAGTTATGGCTACATGCACTAAAGCACTTAATTTTACTTAAAGTGTTTTAGTAGTCAAATTTGAAGGATGGTGTAAAGTTTTGCATCGGGCTTACAAGTGCATTCATAATGTAAATAATGAAGAAATGAGAGTTTTATTTCACCAGGGGATCAAGATACAAATTCCATGGGAACTAAGCAATGAAGAATGCGAAAAACAAAGAATAAAGAACAAAAGAATGATGAAGCTAGTAAGGTTGTAGATGTAGCAACTCCTCTCGGGACCTCTTAAAGGCCGTTTCCATCATCTTCAAGTTGGCGGAATCTTCGGCGGATGGGCCTGGGGAATTCTTGATCTTCAAAACAACCGCCTCTTGAGATGCGCGAGCCTCGCTAAGAACTTGCTCCTCTCCTGTAGCTCGCTGAAGAGATGACTCCATTTCGGCCATTTGTTTCTTCAACTCTTCTAATTTGGCGCCCAACACTTTAACTTCTTCCGTCTTGGCTTGCAACTCACTATCTCTCTTGGCCAGCTCCGCTTCGGCTAGTTGCAACGACTCTTGCGACTCCACCCTCGTACGCAAATCCTGAAGCATCTCAGCTCCATCGAAGAAACGGTGCAATGATAACTCCAGCCGAGATGTGTCCTGCTTGCAATTCCTCATGGAACCAAGAAACTCATCCGCTGCAGCTCGACCCCTCGCAAGCTTCTCCAAAGGCGCCTCCTTAATTATGTCTCTCACTATCTCCCAAAAATAGTCCATTACCTTCCAGCTTGCTCGCCTCTTCATTTCATCAGGGGTAATAATAGTTGCTGCAGGAGTAGCCTTCTCCAAGGGACGCACTGCCGGAGATGCTGAGTGGACAATAGGATCGGCCATTGCTAAAGGAAGGGCGGGTGATGGCACTACATCTGCTCGGGGGACGCGCGGGGCACGTGTCAAGGGTATAGGAACACTGGCACTGCTTCCTGCATCATCATCACCATCACCATCGTCGGGCGCCGATGTGCTGCCCAAGCCCACAACCTGAAAGGAAACATGGAAAGCATAAGTACAAGCGAAGAAACCAAACAAAGACAAAATCAAGGAATAGAACAAAGACATCAAAACTTTCATTTAAAAGTCCTGTTAAAGGTGCTTCTTCCTCAAAAATGCATGAAGGGATACTAAGATGGTCTAAGTTAAAAACCTCATCCCTCCCTTCATCAGAAAAAGATAAAGCGGAAATTACTTCTTTGTTTTTCAACAGAGGTTGTGCCGGCGAACGCACTGCGTTTAGGGCAAAGTTGGGCGATAGTGCTTCATCATTGCTAACACGGACGGCGGAGTTCGAATTGTTGCTAGGCGGATCATGACAGCGGGACCACCACTTGGCATAATCACGGCTTGTCGAAAGAATGGAACCCGATACACCAGGATATGTAAGCGATGCCTTCGTGAGAAATTGAGTGCTCACCAACCATAACCGGTATAACTCACTCGGATCCCCAGAAAGGATCTCTTCCTTCAATGGCCCCGGGATGTGCTGACAAAACCCGAATCTCCGGCTAAAACGATGTGGACTGTATGCCTCGACAATGCAAGAAGAACCGCATCTAAATGTCAAGTAAGCCGAACGTACACAAATGAGAAGATCCCTTCTAGAGGAATTGATAAGGAACTCATTATCATGAAAGGTAAAAGGAGCCGTCGCAGTGGTGAACCGAAAGCACAGTAAAGAAGAAGATGAGATGTTGGTAAACAATCTCTGGGCGGCAGTATAACAGATACGTCTAAAGGCATCTACACCCGAAAACCCCACCATGGGCGGGTTCCCCGCAACCTCCAGCCAATCATGGGTCGGAAAGTGTCCCGCAAGCCACGGATAAACAAAGTGAAGAGGAAAAACCGCATTGCACTGCTTCAAGTCAGTGGACGTGCATATCATCCTCAAGCCTCGGTATATGCTCGCCAACATGGGAATAGCCAAGGAAAACTGTGTGCCACGCGCCATGCGACTGGCAACTCGAAAGACAGATGGTCGAATCATGCCTACACGGCCATGGGGAAGCGCAAATCCACAAATCCAAGCAGAAATGAAGGCTGCTAGATAAAGCTCATCACGGTAAGCAACGTCCACGCCTAGAAAATCCATATTGCCACTAACAGGCTCTTGCAGTTGCGTTCTGCTTATAGTCCCACTTGGGATGGACGGCTCCTTAGGTGCTCTCGCCCTCTTCTTTTGAGGCTGAAGTGTCGGGCTAGAATATTTCTTGCCTTTCCCGAACCAAAACTCCACCCACGCCGCAATGGAGACCGCCTTATCCTTCTTGCAGATCGAATGGTATGCCAGAAACAGATATCTGCAAGCGAAGGAAAATTAGTCAAAAAGAGAAGGCGGAAACAAAATAAAAAAATAAAAAACAAAGAAGAGAGACCGAAATGATAATTGGACCGTACTTGCAGCTAGCTGGGGTTTGGTCGTTCCCATAGCTCAAAGTCTTGTCACTCGGTACAGCCTCGTCATAAAACTCACCCTGTAGGGGAAGCCTAACCAGCTCATGGATATCCCACAACGAAAGTGAAAGCTCACCAATGGGAGTACATAAGGTGTTCGTGCTCGGACGCCACCGTTCAAGAAATGCGCGAAGTACTCCTTTGCTGCAGTAATACGTGAAGAGTGAAGCCTGTACACCGTCATAGATCTGTGCACGCCTCAAATGCTGCTTATGGTGCCAAAGCACATGCTCAGTCCACTCCCAATAGCCTGGGCAGAAACAAAACATGCCGAACATAGAGTCTGGGAAATTGGCATCAGCGCTAAGATCCGGGACCGCGTTCGGGTGAAATGGCTCGAGCTCACGGCTACCCAATCTGTGAAGAGTAGATCGAAGTGATAGGGCAGTCTCCTCGCCTTCTGATCCATCCGCTCGCACAATTTTCCATACAGACCTGCGAGTCCAATGCTCCGGGTGTTCAACATTAACCCTTGAACGAGGCGGTATCACTGGAGTGTCGATAAGGATACGAGTCTGGGCATCCTTATCACGACCAACTATAAGATGATTCCCGTCACTCCGGATAAACTGTTTAGCCATGACGCCACTGCAAAACAAAAATCAGGAAAATTGGTTATCTTCCAAGAAAATGGGGTTATTTCCACGAAAAAAAAAGAAAAGGCGAAAAAAAAAAAAGAAAAGAAAAAAAAACATTTGCAAGATAAATGCGATGTTATTTTTTTTTTTGAATGACATGGAAAAAAATATATATTGCAAGATGAAAGCAATAAAAAAAAATGCATGTCAAATTTGGAAAATTAATTTTAAGTTCATTTTAAATATTTGGACTTTGAATTAAATTTCCACAAATTGAAGATTTGGGCATTACAAAAAATGAATATTTACATGTAGACAAAAATACATGTTAAATATTTTAAGTTTAAGTTCATTATAAAATTTTGGACTTAAGATTAAATATTTTGGGACCTAGCCTCAGATACCAAATATGTTGGGGTTAAAATTTGGTCTCCCAAAAATCTAGGGGTTCAATCTTGGACTTATCTAAACACTAAGGGCTTAAATCCCAAGGTTTAGAGTACCTAGGGGGCAAAATCTAATTATCAAAATATGGGGATTAGAAGTCTAGGGTTTGAAAACATGGGGGTCAAATTGCATAATAAAGGAAATTGGATCTTCTTCCCAAAAATAATAAAAGAACGCAGGCTTCTTCTTCCCCAAACCCAAAAACCAAAAAATACGCAGCCATCTCCACTTTTCAAAACTGAAAAAAAAATGGGCAGCTCTCTCCCCATCTCTCCCTCCGGCGGCGCGAACGGCGAACGGCAGCGGCAAGAGCGGCGGTGAGTGGTAGCGCGGCTTGAGCGACGACGGGCTTCGGCCACAGCGGCGGTGGCATCCCTCGGAGGCGCGGGCAGCAGCAACAGCCGACATCCTCGAGCGGCCTCCTCCTCCCTTTCACGAACGGCAGCGGCGGCGGGCGTTCTTCCTCTCCTCCTCTCCCTCTCCGGCGACAGTGGCTTGGGCGGCTTCCTCTCCCCCATTCGCGCATCGGCAACGGAGCGGACTCGCCGGCCCTCCTTCTTCGCGCGGGCGACGTCGGGCCACCGGCAGCCCCTCCAGCGCGCGACGGCGAGCAGCAAGGAAACGGGCGGCCTTCTCCCGGTGGGCCAGCGGCGGCGGGGTTGCGCGCGCACGGGCAAGGAGCAGGCGGCAGACGACGAGGCGGCCTCCGGTGGAGCAGCGGCGGCGAACGGCGAACAGCAGCGCGGGCTCCCTCTCCTTCATCCTCCTCCGGCGGCGATTCCGAAGATGCGGCGGCGGTGGGCTCCCAGCGGCACCTCCGTTCGCGAACTTCGAGCGTCGAGCGAACGTGATGACTCGTCGGCGTGCGGCAGCTCTCCCTTCCGACGATACGTGCGGCAATAGCGTCGGGCAGCGGGGCGCGGCAGCAGCAGCCTCCCGGTCTCATCCTCCATACGAGCGGCGACGTGGCTTCGAACGAGCGGCCGACCTTATGAACAAACAACGGATGAGGCGAACGGCAGCGCCGTCGCCAAACACCGCCGTTGTCAAAGGCTTCTTGATGGCGGGTAGGTTAGGGTAGAGGCCAACGGCAGCGCCGTGTGACCCACATCCCGTCTTCCATGACGACGACTAGGTACCCTCTCTCGCTTTGAATTATGATCCGGTTGGAGAGGAACTTTATTTTGATGTTGATGAATTGGAGCGGGAGTTGATTGGAAGACTGGTCCTGAATCTTTTCATGGAGTTTGGGATTCTATGCTAAGGTTGATCCAAAAAGAAGACAAAAAAAAAAACAAGGAAAACGAAACAAAAAAAAAAAAACAAGCAACAGACACAAAAAAAGAAAACAAGAAAGCAAGCAACAGAAAGGAAAAAAAATGCACACAGAAGACTCATAGAAGCAGAAAGAAATCATGCTTACCTATGTTGTTTTGATAATTTCCTGCGTTGCCTTGGGTCACTTGGCTGGAGCTGTCCAAATTAGTAGTATTAATTTACTAATTGGTTGATTGCCTTCCTATGTGCACGAAAGAAAATATGTCACCTCCGTCTTATTGGCTTGCTGCTTGGGGTGTAGAAAATTATTGCTTGCTAATGAGGGGTAATTTATAGAAGCAAGATTAAATCAAATGGATATGTAAAGATTTGATCTTGATCCGTCATATGAAATCTTTAAGTATTTTATTTGGATACGACTCGATTGGGTTATGGATTTGAGAGTTTGAAATCTTTAAATCATGTATGACTGCGGAATTCGAGAAATTGTTTATCAAACCCATTCGAATTATTTGCAGAAGATTTAAGATTTGAATCTTCACAAATATTTGGAGCATCCATAATACCAAATTTGAATTAGATATGAATCAAGTCATATGTGAATCATAATCTGATTGCGATATATTACTTGATATTTGGAGCATACAATATTTGGTGCATCATATATCTGGCATTGATGTGCATACAAGATCAGATATTGGGCGAATTCAAAGGAAGGAATCCAAGAAAAAAAAAAAAAAAAGGAAAAACGTCTGAAGAAAAACGAGAAAGAAGGGAAAAAAGGAAAAAAAAAAAAAGAAGAAAATGATGAAATAAAAAAAAAAGTCATGAGCCCAACGGGTACAGCAGAAGATGGCAACGAGTGAAAAAATATTCCAAAGCCCAACAAAACGGGTAGGCATAAAAGAAAAAATATTTCGAGACTCGTTCACGTCTCAAATATTTTATTTCGCCCTAAACAAGTCTCGATGGGGCATCTGTAAACACGTGAAATTTATTCGCCATTAAAAATGCGACACGTGCAAATTTAAATATTAATTTAATTATTTTTAGGCATTTTAAATAAATTAAATGCTTGAAATAATTATTAATATTTATTGGGTCAATTGGATCCATCAAGCCAAATGAATTTAATTATATTGGGCCAATGTGGACAAGTCCAAGTACAAGACCCACAAGCCTATGATCCAATGGACACTGACACTTGAAGCAGACCAGTCCATTGAAATCAGTCAATGTGAACAAGCCCAGATGAAAGGCCCACATGCTCACTGACCCGATAGAAATGTGGGTTGGACCAGCCCCATCGATTGGTCCATCATCCACAAACCCTAGGGTGTTTCCCTCTATAAATAGAGGCACCCTGTCACATATTGGACTACTACTTCACTTCCAGATACACTACTCGCTCTCAAGACTCATATACTTGAGATTCTACAGCAACAAAACGCTGCAGAAATATTAAAGAGGCGAAGAAGAATCAAATACACTTCTGCAACCTCTAAACAGTCATACTCTGAGACTCATACACTCAGACACATAGAGAGACGACTCATACACGCTTACTCATTCTCAAGACTCATACACTTGAGATCCTACAGCAACAAAATGCTGTAGAAATTCCGAGAAGCCGGAGAAGAAGCATAAACGCATCTCGACGTCTTCAAAGTTGGAGGAATCAAAGGAGTACCAGAAGTCGAACCCATATAGTTTGATTTTCTACATGTTCTTTGACATTTAAATTTCTCTGTAATTGTAGACATTTCTTGTGAAATTAATAAAAGTATTTTGCAGTTTCTGTCTACGCATTTTTTGCACCTACAACCGGCGTTACAATATGATCACCATATCGAAACACAACACACAACATAATTCTTAGTTGCCAGTGCTGAACCTCGTCATAATAATCATATTGTGCAAAAACTGAAAATGCCTATTCATGTCATAATAATCCTATGATGTAAAAATCGAAAATTTATAAATAAATAATAAATGCAGTAATAAAATCTAAAATAGATAAAAATAAAAAATACAAAATAATAAAATCCAAAATAGATAAAATAAAAAATGCAAAATTTTAAATTTTATATTTCAAATGTTTTTAAAATTGAATATATAGTGACAAGATAGGATGAATAGAGTGAGAATTTATAAGTAAGTGATAAAATTTTATCTACGATGGGCTAAAATCTATAATAAATAAATAAATAAATGCAAAAAATCTAAAAGTATATTTAAAATTGCAAAATAATGTATAAAATAAAAAATACAAAATTTTACTAATTCTTTTTAGAAGTGAACATTGTGGATATTTGATATAAATTAGAAACTCCATATATTTCAAAAACTAAAAATCTATGATGAATAAATAAATAAATAAATAAATACGAAAATCTAATTAATAAATTAAAAAATACAAAAATTTATAAAAATTAGAAATTTGAAATGGAGACACCACATTAAATGTAGGATGGGTTGTTCACTAATGGTTTAATATATATAGATTATTATTATTATTATTATTATTATTATTAATGTAACTATTATTATTATTATCACTACTAGAAAAAATCTGAATTTGGTAGCTAAACTTGTGGTAGCTAACGAATTTCGACCGCTAAATTGGTGGTCATTAACGAAATTCGGTCGCTAACCTCTTTAGCGACCGAATTTTACCAATTTTTTTCGGTCGCTAAAACATAAAATTCTTGTAGTGTATTATTATTAATTAATGTAACTATGTTATTGCTATTGTTACGTTACCCAATTTCAAAATATTTAATTCCTCGTAGCCTGTAAAATTAAGGTGTTAAGTTAAAAAAACGTATTTAATTCATCCCTATCAATCATTGCATCTCATCTAATCTAATCAATTCTATTGCAATTCCATTAACAAAATTTTATTTCTTTGAACACGTTTTCACGTCACCGTTAACCAATAAAAGAAGCATACTAAAAAAAAAATTGTTCTTCTCAATTATATTTTTTCCATTTATATTAATTTGTGGGTTTTAATTCATATTCTTTGCTTATATTTTTTAAAATTGTTATTTGCGAATTATTTTTGCAATATAAAGTATATGTATTGCAATCTATCTTTTCAAATTCATTATATAATTATCTAAACTCAAGTATTTGAAAGTTTTTTTTATATTGAAAATAGTAATATAATTCAAATTTTATTATATTATTATTTATATTTTGAAATTGTTCTTTGTAATATAATCATTTTTATTTTATAACTTACAAGGTTATTTTGAAAAATAAAGTTATGTAATATGAATTGTTTAGAGTTGAACTTATATATTTTTCTCAATACATATATAAATGAATTGAATTATTGATAATTTTTTTTTAAAAAAAAAAACAAACATATAGTCGGATACCCTATCTAGTCCGAACAGATGTCGGGTATTAAAAATATCATCCGAAAATTTTGGATACCAAAATCCAAATACCCAATCCGAGGCCCATTCCTAGGTGTGTTCATTAAGGGCACGTTTGGAACACTATATTGTATTATGATGCATTGTATTATATTAATGCGGGTGTATTTTATTATGATGTATTGTATTAAATTAATGTTATCCTCAGTGTTTGGTGTTGATATTGTATTACATCCTGATGTATTATATTTTAAACAACTAAATAAAAAATAATTTTCTAATTTCTTAACAAATAATATATTTAAAATAACATTATTTTAAAATAATTAAATTAAAAATTAATATATTAATAAATATGAAGTAATTTCTTAAAAATAATCATTAAATAATTAATTTCAAACAATTAATATATTAATAAATAATATTTAATATTTAATATCATAATATTTAATATTATGAGATACATGCATAAGGAAATTTTTAAAAATAAAATAAATAAAAACAATACATCATAAACCCACCCTCCCATAAGGTATTAAATAATACATCAAAACCCCTCATTAAAATAATATTTATACATCTCTTAAAAATCACCAAACATAGAATATCATTAAATTAGTGCATAATATTAATACTATACACCTTAATGCATCCTAATACATCATACCAAACGCACCATAAAGGGTATATGCAATTGAAGGGGCTACCCTAGAAAGAACAATAAATATTCTCTCTTTTGTTTTTTTTTTCAAAAAAAATTATTCATTTATTAAAACAATTATTTTCATTTTCTTATTTGGATCAAGAGTTTTTTAGCCCAAAGTACTAATTATGTAATACCCCAAAAAATGGCTTAAATGAAGTGAAATTAGCTACTTATACCAACAATATACATTTCTTTCTTCGTATACATCATATAAGAAATCCAAAGTTAAACATATTTGTCTTGGAGTAATTCTAGGATGAGTTGAAATCTCACAGAGTATGCGTGAGTGAGACCAAAACATACTGGAAATAGCCCATATTAATTTGTGAAGTCAGTCTTCACTGCCGAACTGACAACATCTTTGAGTTTGTGGATTAATTATCTTTTCTAAACTAAAAAGCGGAGTAATATTGTTTGTAATATGCCCTGTCCATCACTGTTTGGGTAACAATGAGTAAAAAGTGGTATGGATAGAATTTACAAGGATTGAACACTATAACACTATAAATACATTGGGGATGTTTGGGAGTCAGCGGATCGATTAGCATATAGCAGATTTGGAGAGAGAATTGTGAGAGAATATACTAATTGAATCCGCTATATGCTCCTAAATATGCCGGCTTCCAAACAACCCAAGTAACTTTTTTAATTCCTTTTCAATAGACAATTGCAAACTTTTAATTAGAGTGGAAAGAATTGGCTGCTTTTGGTTTCGTGCATGTAATGATAATATGACGTGGACAAGACTAAAGAGCAAAAAGTCTTTGCTGTTTAAATTCCAATGATACATTGGGCTGTTGGTTCCTCTGTGCGGTCTTTCGTAGGCCGTACTGTTAAGCCATATAGCATTAGAATTTACTACTTTTTTTTTTTTTTTTTTTTTTTTTTTTTCTCTTTTTTGAACAGCCAATTGTTAAATACCGAATGTGTTTTTATCAATACATAATGAGATATGGAAAAATACAGAAATGACACTTTTAACAAAAATAGGTCATTTTTCTTTTCAAAAAATTCAAATCAGTCATTTTTCTATTTTATTACCAAAACAGTCCTCTATAAATGCTAATTATGTTCAAATCAGTCCTTTTTTCACTAATTATATTCTAATTGCTGACGTGGCAAGGGTTTTAATTTAAACCTGACACGTGTGCATAATATTAGTCCTTTTTCTTTTATCTTTTGCCAATTCAGTCCTAAACTTTTATTTTGTTCTATTTAGTCCTCTACCCCAATCACTCATTTTTATATTAATTGGCCTCAAACCTTTCAAATTATTTCATTTTAGGCCCAGAACCTTAAATTTTTTATTATTACTAATCCATTTATCAAATAAATGCACAACATACTTCCATAAATAAAATTAAACACCAAACCTCATATATTGGGTTCGACTGCTTTGTTATCGGGTCTTTCCAGTACCGGAATTTTACGGACTCTCTCTAATAACCACTCGACCGCAACCGATTGTTCATTGGTTTTGGTTTCCTTCAGTAACAATCAACAGAATCTTACTTTGCGTCCTACCTTAGGATGTAGCAATATTTGAGTAAATGATTTAACTTGAATTTTTGGAAGGTTATGGATACAGGAAACCTTGGTTTTATTGAAATATTATTATTATTAAAAATATTAAAAAAATAGCCTGAATTTTATTGTCCACAAAGTATGATTGTGCTGATTGTTGCTGAAGGAAACCAGAACCAATGAACCATCGTTACGGTCGGGTGGTTAGAGAGAGTCCGTAAAATTCGGAACTTCGAAGACCCGGTAACAAGGCGGTCAAACCCAATGTATGAGGTTTGGTATTTAATTTTATTTATGGAAGTATGTTGGGCATTTATTTGATAAATGTATTAGTAATAATAAAAAATTTAAGGTTCTGGGCCTAAAATGAAATAATTTGAAAGGTTTGAGGCCAATTAATATAAAAATGAGTGATTGGGGTAGAGGACTAAATAGAACAAAATAAAAGTTTAGGACTGAATTGGCAAAAGATAAAAGAAAAAGGACTAATATTATGCACACGTGTCAAGTTTAAATTAAAACCCTTGCCACGTCAGCAATTAGAATATAATTAGTGAAAAAGGACTGATTTGAACATAATTAGCATTTGTAGAGGACTGTTTTGGTAATAAAATAGAAAAAGGACTGATTTGAATTTTTTGAAAAGAAAAAGGACCTATTTATCATTTTTTCCAAACAAAATAGGTATGAAATTGAAACAAAATTTCTATTTAATCAATTGGAAGTGAAATCCGTATGAAATTAGAACATACGGAGTATAAGTGTATTCGATTATTTCAAATCTTGAAAGAGCAAAACTCATCTTGAATATACCATTCCATTTCTAAATTACACACCTTGTGTCTATAATTGTACTCACAATGTTTATAAATTATGCACATTTCGTTATACAAATATACATCTATTAGTGTTTTTTTTTTTTTTTTTTTTAATAAATATACCCATTTTGTTTCTAAATTATACTCATTGTCATATAAACATGCTCATTATGCTTCTAATACATTTTGTGTTAGGCCATCTCCAACCGACCCTGCAAGTCAAATTGCAGGGTGGGGCTCCAACCACCCTGCAAAAATGGGGGGAGCTACAGTGTTCCGCTCAATTCAGCGGATTGAGCGGAACACTGTTCACACCCGCTGGGTGTTTTTTTTCCTTTTTTGTTTTTTGTATTTAATGGTTTTTAAGTTTTATTTATTTATATTTTGACCCCAAGGGGTTAAATTGCAATTATAGACGTTTATTTTAATTTTAAATTTATATTTAAAATCTTTTATTTTAATTATATTTTATTTTTAAATTTAAATATATTTTGTGTAATTATTATTGATATTTATATTTAAATTATATTTTATTTTTAGATTTAAATATAATTTGTGTGTAATTATTGTTGAATCACTAAATTTAAATATTAAATACTCATTAAATAATAATAAAACTTCTACATTACATAAAATGCACTAAAAATTCCAACATCAAATTAAACATCAAATATTATTGTATTTGCGTAATTAATGTTATGTGTTTTATGTATATTATATGATAAGTGTTGATATTACGAATTTCATTTATTAAAAGTATTTATACATTATTATGTTATCAAATAATTAAAAAGTACTAAATAAATTTAAATAAGAATAATAATTTATAAATAATAATTTTGAATCTTCTGGTGAAGTAGAATATGTAAAAATTATAAAATGTTGGGTGTTAATTGTAAATATGAAAAGTAATATATGAAATGGAATATGGGGGGAATATTCTTTGACCCTGCAAAAATGGAGGGTTGGGTTGGAGATGAAGTTACTGTAGCAGTCCTGCAAAAATAGAGATTTTGTACTGTACCTCCTGCAAAAATGGAGGGTGTGGTTGGACATGGCCTTAGTAAAGTACTTCCTCCGTTTTTTATAAATTGAAACGTTGGAAAATTTGGTACTATTCACACATTCACTTTAACTTAAAGTTTTATCATAGTTATACAAGTTAAAATATAGCCAAATGGGATCTTGTTAGATTCGTCTCGTCGAGTAGGTTTTAAATATCTAACTTTTAGAATTTTTACTTGTACCGAATTTGAGTTATTAATGATTTAAAATGTGCATTGGATTGCGTGAACTGTGAGTCCGTTTTAATTTTTTGAAAATGGAGGGAGTATATAAGTATGAATAGTATTTCTTCTCCTAGTGTCTCTTTTTTTTTTTTTTTGAGAGTAACTGGAGTATTTTATTCCTTCACTCTCGGCCAAAGCTGCCTTACATTACCATCCACCCAACACACCACAATTTGACAGGATCTAAGTATAACGCACAACAGTATAAAATTGACCTACAAAAGGTGCCACAAAGTACTTCCTCTGTTTTTTTTTTTTAATTGTTACCGACTCATACATCACACAACTTAATGCACATTTTAAAACATTAATAACTTAAGTTCGGTAGGGGTTGGGGGGTGATCATGAACGATGTTGGTGAGGTAATTTTTGTGCTTTCTGATTTCATTGGTCACACAGATTCTACAACGGCTGAACTCTTAGCAATAAGCCGAGTTTGTAAGGCTCTGATGCGAGATCAGGGGTTCCCCCTTCAAAGGTTGATTTTTGAGTGTGATTCGACTAATGTGGTGGGGTGGTTGAGAGATCCAGCAGGGCTGCCATGGCGCCTGTGCGAGTTAGCTGGCCCTATAGTGGAGTTGCTGAGGTTTGCTGGGGAGGTCATGGTCCAACATATATTGCGCGAACGAAATAGTGAGGCCGACTTTTGGGCCTGTCGAGGTGCTAGAGGTGGTGAGAAGAAGGAGGAGTGGTACTGATACTGTGCGTTGACGAGGGAGCCTTTATCGCCATATGGAGGGGCAGGGCGGACCATTTTGAGGGAAGGAGATGCATGGTGTTCTCTTCACATGCTGCTGTGATGAGTTTGGTGAATACTTGTTAGTATTTCTATGTCTTTGATTAGTGTCGGAGGTCTAAGGGGTCTGTCACATTGTTAAAGCTTAGGTGATTTTCTTTGGGGCGTATCAGATTAATTTCCTTTTTGGTAGTTCTGCTGTTGAGTATTAGTCTACTTATTCTTGTGTTTGTGGGTTGATGTCTGCTCGTTGTATTGTTATGCCTTTATAGGCTTCTGCTTGATCTTGAAATAAAAGCTCTTTTTACCCTAAAAAAAAAAAAATAACTTAAGTTCGGTACAAACTAAAATTCTAAACGTTTGATATTTAAAAACTAAAAGACGAGACAAATCTTAAAAAAAATCTCACTTTACTATATTTTAACTTGTATAACTATGATACAGTTTTAAGTCAAAGTATGTATGTAAACAATAACTAAACACCAAATGTAGCAAAGAAAGAAAAACAAAGGAAGTATTGATTAATACTAATATTTATCAAATTATTTAACTATTCTTAGTAAATCAAGAACAATAAAATCAGATTCAACCGCGAGGATTAAGTGCTGGCCCTTTTAAGACCAATACAGGAACCAAATGGCTCTTGGAGTGCCCTCAAGAAAATTACTCCCTTCGTCCGTCCCAGTTATTGTATCATGTTTGATTTTTTGACACTATTTATCATTCAGCTTTGACTCAATTTTCTTGGAAATATATATTTGGTAAAAAAATAGTCGAGTTGGGTCTTGTTAGAATCGTATGATCATATAGTTTTATAATATATATTTGACATAATTTTTCATTGTATATATTTTGAAATATTAACAATTAAAAAAGTGCACTGGATTGTGTGTAGAAGTCAAACAATACAAGTTAAATAGGTCGGAGGGAGTACTAGGTAAGTTCTTTTTATTTTCATATAGGATTTTTTTTTTTTTTTTTTTGCTGGACAATGGGTCATGGGTGGTGATAGCCCATGACACAGAAATTACAAAGGGAATAAAGGGGATAGTTAGGGGATCAGATGGAGAATCGGACTCCAACATTCGGGTTGAAAATCAAGTGACTTGACCACTTGGAAAGTCATCATCCCCTATTTTCACATAGTATTGATTTTCTTTTTAAAAAAATTTCACTTATAATTTTTTCTTAAATAAAGTAGGTATACTATACTGTTTTTTTTTTTTTTTTGCAAAGCCGAAGCCAGGAAACAAGGATAAAAGAAAAAAGACAAAAGCAACCAACAGGAAAATATAAAGGGCTTACTAAGCAGAACGAGGCCAGCAACAAGGGGTTAAAGGACCACACTTAACGGGGGAAATGGACCCCTAAAGCATCCGCATCCACCTCTCCACGGACAAAGTCGGGGGGAAGGCCCACGTGGTGTAGAAATCCTCGATCGAAGCTCCATGTTTGGCAAGTTTATCCGCCACCTTGTTACCTTCCCGGAGGACGTGGTGGATAGTGCAAACTTCAAAGGTAGCCTTTGCATCTATGATCCTAGCAATGATAGCTAGGGGTGTGCATCGGTCGGTTCGGTTAACCAAACCGAACCGAAATCCAAAACCGAATTAAAAACCGAAATTTTTGTAAAAACCAAAACCGAACCGAAATTGAAGAAAACCGGAATAACCGAATCGAAATATTACGGTTCGGTTATACCGGTTAACCGAACCGACCGAACTGCTTTTCTAAAAAAATAAAATAATTTTGATCAAATCTATTACCATTTTCAAACCTGTAAATTCGTCCTGTCAAACAAAAAACATCATATAAAGCAGATAATAAATAACGAATAGTTCAAATACGAAACAATACAAAAGTCTCAAAACTCTCAACATTAGTTCTCACTTCTCATCCACACAAACCATAATAAAGTAGACAATAAATAACGAAAAAACAGTCATCGATCTAATAGTTCATCTAAACACTGCCACTTTGAACAGACCAATCCCATGCCCTCAAAATAGCACCAAGCCACCAACCATCTCAGCTAATCTCAAATCTGACAACGAACAGACCATTCCCATTCCAATTGTAGCTTGAGTAAATCCTCGCCATCCTCACCAGTTGAGTGATAAACAATTAAACATGCCTGTGCGTCAGGAAAATCAAGTCAGCAACCGGAACTAATAAAGTGCCTCACACAGTATTGGCCATTTCATTTAGATACACAGAAAAGAAAAGTCTAATATCATGTTCCAGCGAGTACATCTGTGGATGACCTCAAGTCTAGACAACAAATACATTGGGCAAAATTCATGGAAAGGATCAAAGGAATGGGTACATGATTCATATTTGGCTACCATATATTCATTGCAGTGACATAACATTGTGACAGTTCCTACAATTGCATCTACCATGCTGCAAACAACATACTGCTGTTGATAATGGTCAAAATTGACCATTATTTTCAATCTATTTCCGTGTCTAATACGGACATTTGATCGCATTCCGGTCTTATTTAAATAAGAAAGCAGTTGAATTTGACAGATTTTTGCAAGTTTGTATAAATAATAAGCTGGTATTGAAAAATACAAAAATATTGTTATTTTTATTAAATTCATATTAAAAAATCCAAAAACATGATAAAAATATTAAAAATCCTCCACTTGATTAATTTTGGTTCGGTGTTGTCTATTCGGTGGAATACGGGTCCATTAAACGAAACACAAGCTAAATAATCAAGTGGAACAAATTTACATATTTATATTATTTTATTTTATTTTATATTTTGATGTATATATTATAATTTTTGTGGTTATTTTTAGTTCTATTTTCTGCCCTAATTAAAAATTAATTGGTCCACTAATCACTCTTAATCTTAAATTGCAGGTGATTTAATTGGTCCAAGAGCCCAGTCCAAAATGAATCTAGCCCACCAAGTTTGATTAGCCCAACACCCAAATTAATCCAATTTGAATTGGCCCAACGCCATTAATTCAGGCCCAAAACAAAACCAAGCCCAACCCCAACCCTAACCTAACCCTCATCATCTCCATCCACCACCGAGCTCCGCCACCCCTTCACTGCCGCCCCACTCGAGCCACCAGCCCCTTCTCCAACTCCATCCATTTCCGACAGCTTCCCCCCCAAATCCGCCACTGCTCTCTTTCCTCGTCTCCTCCAAAAATCGAACCACCGTTCACCTCCGCCCATGAGTTCCAGATCCGGCCTCCGGCTGCCGCCTCCCTCGCCACTGCTCACTCTCCCTTCCACCATCGCTGGACAGCCCTCAGCCACCCCTCACCAGCCGCTGCCTTCGGCCCCCCTCAACACCACGGCCGCCACCCTCATCCCAGATCTACCATCTCAGCCCTTCAAGCTTCCGCCACCTCCGGCCACCCAACAGCAAGGAAGCCGCCTCCTCTCCTCCTCCACCAACACCCTTCTCGGATCCGCCACCAACACCCCTCGCCGCCGCTCGCCATCAACACCAACCATCACCACCGTCTCTCCGTCCAACAGTTCCCGCGAGCTCGCCATCGGCCATCTCCACCGCCGCCGCTTGCCACCCATCTCCGGCCGAGTAAAATGGGGGAAAGAAGAATAAAAAAAAAAGAAGAAAGAAAGAAGAGGACAGAAACGAGAACAGAAGATGGAGGAAGAAGAAAAATGGAGAAAAGAAAACTGGAAAAGAAAGACTGAAACAGAAAGAGAAAACAAGAGGAAGAGAAATGGAGGAAAGAGAAGAATGGAGGAAAGAGAAAGTTGAGGGAAAATAATGCATTACGACGCTAAAGAATACGCACTACGGCGCTATACTGCGCTAAAAAAGCAGTTACGACGCTATACAAAAGAGCTACAATGCTGAAACCAAGCACTACGACGCTTTACAAAAGAGCTACGACGCTAGTGTAGCGTCGTAAATAGGGATAGCGCCGTAAAAGCAAAATTAAATTTCCCATGTGCCTAAATGACTGGGAGGACCATGGAGCTGAAGTCCCGAAGGTGCAAAAAGCTTTGTCTTTTCTCCCTGGACTTCGAAGACCCGTCCCTTCCCACTCAGTTTTTGGGCCTATTGGGCCTAGGGTTTTACTCTAGCCTCTATAAATAACTGTTTTGCTCTCGTTGAACAGTAGCTCCCAATTTTTGAACAGTGCAGCCATGCTGCTGGGATGCTCCAAAAAATCAAAAATAAAGTTTAGTTTAGTTTAATTTTTGCCTTGTAATTTTATTTTTGTTAATTGTAGCTGTAGATTGCTTAGTAAATATCAGTTTGAACCTCTTTAGAGTAGTCATTTCCATATTTTATTGCTTTGTAATGTAGAAACATATAAGAATACCCAAATAATGGGTTATTCTTAGTTTTTATTGCTTTTGATGTGTTATACAAGAAAAAGCTCCACCAAAAATCTGTCCATGGAATGTGTGTCCATAACAGTCACTCTTTCCTTTTTGTTTCACTTGTTTTGATTTCTGTCTTCTTTTCTTTCACTTGTTTTGGTCACTTGACCATTCTTATTTATTTAGATAGATTTTAAATGCTTTACTTGATTTAATAAATGCATAAATATGTAGTGTTCATCACTTTATAGATTTACTAGAGTAGATTTAGTTTAAATTTTAGTCTATTAGTATAGTTGAGCTTTAATTTTATTTGGTAGTTGTTTTTATTTTATTTTAGTTGTTCTATTTTTATTATTTTTATTTTTATTTTTATTTTTAATTTCTTTTTTTTTAGTTTTATAGATCTAAAAAGTGGATGATACTTATGTGTTTGTGCATATTCAAAAACTTGAAAATAGGGTTTTGCAATCGCATAGATTGCATTACCCGACCAACTATTTTAGGGTTTGCAATCGCAGAGATTGCATCACCCGAACAACAACATTCTGGGCTAGCTACGACGCTAACCGCCCTACGGCGCTATCATTGGATAGCGTCGTAGGTAAGGTTTAGCGCCGTAGTTATCCAGACTTAAACAAAAATTTGCCTTACGGTGCTAGACCAACGATGTTATCCTCGGATAGCGTCGTAATTTTTGTTCAGCGTCGTAGGACCCCAAAATACTTTATTTCTCATAAAAACCCACCTACGGCGCTATCCTCACGACGCTATCCTAGGATAGCGTCGTCATTTAATGTCTAGCGCCGTAGCATGTTCCCCTTTTTCAAAAACTTCTTTCTTCCCTAATTTCTCAAACCACCTACGACGCTACACCTACGACGCTATCCTAGTATAGCGTCGTAGTTTAGTGTATAGCATCGTACACACCCCTTTAACCCCAAAAATTTCCATCTCTTTTACCAACCCATGACGACGCTATCCTAGGATAGCGTCGTCAAATCTGTTTAGCGTCGTAATTGGCATTTTTGCCAGATTTCCCATTCTCCATTTTTCCCACTTAATTAATTGAACTTTTGTATTAATATTTTGAGGTTGAAATCCAATGATCTCAACCCATAATTAATTTGATATAAAGAATTTTGTTCAATTCCATTAAAAGACTTTTCTACAAAATAAAATAAAATTAAACTCTAATGATCTAAGTATATAATCCGGACTGTAATTAATTAATTAATTAATTATGGAATGAGTGATTATTTAGACATAAAGAGTAATTATGGATCAATTTCCATACCCTTGCTTGAGAAACCAATGTCTCTCATACAAGATGACCCAAAAATATTTTCTTTTACTTATTTTGTCTTTACATGTGTTGTGTGAAACGGCTAGTAAGAAATATTACAGACTAATGTTGGCGGATATTCCCACACGGATAAACTAGCTCGTGGTCTGTATATTAATTATTAGTTATTTTGCATGGTCCGGGCAGTGGTCGGTGGAAGCCTTGGCGGTTCGTCCATCCGGGATTATAATAGCTGCTCAGCTGACTCCTACCCGGATACAGTTTTATTTTCTTTATCTTAATTTCAAACCTGAATTCAATTTGTAGTATTATTAAATGATGTCGACCAACATTATTTGAGAATTATTACAGCAAGAAAATATGTGGGTTTTTCTTCCATTCACAGACAAAAGGGAGCTGAATGACGGTGGTCACCGTCACTTGGAATTCCTTTCTGTCTAAAAATCATTCCATCTGGAATAATTGGGAACTGGATAGCAGATGTTTGCAGTCCAGATCACCCCAGTTATTTATGGTATTCTCTTTAGCCAAAATTCTTCTCATCTCCGGCTATTTCATCTTTGTGTTCCAACTTCTGTCTCAACCCACCTTATATTTTGGGTTACTTAATTTTACACTTCTTTATAAAATTGTGCATGATATTATTATGTAAATATTGTGGTCAATGTTATTTTGGGATCCTTCCCTTGGACATAGGAGTCTTGATTTTAATCAGATGTCTCACAATAAATTTCCAACAAAAATTCATTTATAAAATCCGGATATGAGTAAGGGATAAATTCCACAGTTATGACTAATTCATATCAGACTGGGGGTTGAATTTGGGAAATTAGAAGCAGAGTCAGCGATTAGGTCTCACCTAGACTGAAAGGATCTGTGTTTTAATTGAGAGTTTAGTACCTGTTTAGGGAATGGTTTTCAAATCAATTATTTTCCAAAATTGCTTTGTGTTGGAAATCTAGTATTAAATATCACACTGAGATGGGGTCCACTTGGATTCAAAATACGGTGTGATAGATAATTCTAGAGGAACAATACATAGGCCTTGGTTATTTTCTAAGATAGGGTTGAGTTTCTTTCAACTGCTATCCTCTTCTGCCAATGCTTATTTTTGAGTCCTGAGTGAGTGCATCCGGAACGAACTAATCTTTTAGTTCGTTTCATTAGTTTGTATCTCATAACCACCCGACGGGAAGTGAACACTGCGAGCAGTTCACCGAGAATAGGGAATTCTTGATCCACACCCAGTCATTCTGACTGGGGGCTTTCTTTTACTACTAGGGTCAGACTTTCAAAAACCTCCGAGTGATAGGATTTTAAATGCTTTCTTTATCGCTTTCTTTTAAATGCTTTCGTTAGAGGTCACTCGGTTGTATTGAGACTTGTGTAACTGCTACTTGGACTCATAGTTAAGGGATAGTTCAGGGCTTGATTAGAATCTTTGGGTGTGACATGGGGGAATGATAGCAGTACTTGACACTTCAATAAATGATTTGTCGAGTGTTGCTTGTCCACCACAAGATAAATAACATACCTCTGCGCGGGGGCAGTTATACATCTGTGGTATCTTAGATTTTGTTGTCTTAAGGCATGTAAATCCTTACTGTAAGTATCTGTCTGTTAAAGGGAACATAGTATAGGAAGCATGAGAGTTAGCTATCTGATGGATTATCCCAAGCTAAGATCTGTCCAATTTTTATTATGTTCTTCATGTCCCTTCTGTCTCATTTTAAATCTGCTTTCTTAGATTAATTTTATCGCTTTCTTAGAATAATTTTATTGCTTTCTTAGATTAAATTTAATTCGCTTTCTAAATAATTTTATCTGATTTATTTTAATTGCTTTCATAGCTTAGTTTAAATTCTGTCAAGTAGATTATAGTCAAAACACAAACTTGAATCGAGTAACCGAGTGGAAAATCTTAGTAAATGACGTGGGCCCTGCTTCCATCGCACATCCTCCAGTGAACGATCCGGTACTTACTATAAATACTGCAATTTTTGACTCCGCGCGCTTTCGGGGGCACAGTTTCTTAACACGAGTAATAAAAACGTGACAACCTATAAATATATCCCTAATCCCAACTCCGCCATCATAAATTGGTTTCACTAAATAAATTGAAAACCAGGATTATGATTTTTTTTCAGAAAATACTCATGTAGTGGGAACTTGTCAAAAGTTTCATGGCAAGGATCTTCAAGGCTCGAAATTGTCAAAGATTTCATGCCGGGGAGGTCCACAGTGCTGTTTGAAATCAAAGTTCCTCACATGAGTAATAAAAAACGAACTATATCCTTAAACCCCTTTCCCATGAATCATAACTCTTTTCTTTCATTTAATAAATTCAAACTTGGGATATTTTAGAAATACTCGTGTTGACGAAATTTGTCAAAAGTTTCAGCGGTCTTCTAAATTGACAACAAGCAAATTCAAGATCATTATTTAGAAGGAAATCAAATGCAGCAGAACGTTCCTTAGGCGGTGTTCTTTTTGTTGGTGTTTGACATAATGCAGATAAAAGAAAATACGTTATAGAATTCTTTACCATTCTCAAATTTCTCAGAAATTCATCTCCCACAACTTCAATCTTCTAATTGTTGGTGTTTGACAATGATGTTCCAATCCCAACATTAGATAATTCTGCAAAATAAAAAAAGAGATAATTCTCGAAATGATTCCACACTACGGATCGTTCTCTCATTTGTTTCCTCTTTGGAGGTCGAGTAGAAGCTTCTGTTTTCATTGAACTAGGCTCATTTCCGGAGTTGCTTTGAACTTCCCCTACTGAGCTCGAGACCTATAAAATTTCAGTAAATGTCTAGCACATAATATAATAATATAATAATAACAATAACAAAATCCCATTGAAAATACTCAATTAACTAGCTTCAATATGAGGTTCAATATCAAGCCAAGGCACATCAAAAAACTAGCAAACCAAAAAAGCAAGAAACAAAAAGAAGGGTAAGATCAGGCTGGTGCAAAAATGTCATGAGAAATAAGGGGATCAAGTTTACCCAAGTTTCTGAGACAGGCCTGATAATGTAAGTTAAAAATGCCATTAAACCATTATCATGCCCATTTAACAGAAATTGTGGATTAATTGTGTATCTAACGGTCTAACCATGATTATTTTTTGGCAAATAACTATCTAGAACAAATCCAATGATATTAAATGTTAACCAAACCAGGCACTGAGAAAGACTTGCATTATTCAGTCTCTGACTCTCTGCTACTCAACCCAGTTACAGAGAATGTTAATTTATTATTTAATCAAAGAATTTAAATACAAAATACCTATTCAGTTACAAAGTAGCATATCCCAAATTCTACATTTTTCTTTCTTTTAAATATTTAGTAGTTATCCATATGCTCAATCGGTTAAGTCCCTTGACTTCCAACGGAAGGTTGGAGGTTCGATTCCCACCGGCCCCCTATCCCTCCCTTTAATTCCCCTTTGTAATTGTGTGGCATGGGCTCCCACCACCCCTTTCCAGGCCTTCAATGGCTCCTCCAAAAAAAAAAAAAAATTTAGGCCATCACCAAAATAAACAATACACATCAATTAGCGGTGCTGCACCCCTCGCATTAGGCTCAATACCCACCCCATAGCTGTGCTTTGAAAAGCATCAAAGCACAACGTAGATGCTATGCTATAAACTATGGTCATGAAGTAATTAAGGCGTAAATGATTCTGTAGATGATTAACTTAACCTAGTAGATCGATTAATTGATTGATCAATCGATCAATAATCTGTTGTATAACCAATGAAGAGCTTTAATCATGCAAGTAAAACAAGTAATTAGCCTGGATGTAACAAGCATAATCCTTTCAAGTAAGAAAGTGAAATCTGGGGGAAACCCTTAGATTAGTTAGTTTTTCCTATTCAGAATGGGAAGAAACATAAACATACCGGAGTATTATCCATCTTGTTCGGAGACTTCGACCACCTGGAGGCTGGAGGGCATAAACAGAAATCAAAACTTGGAGTAGGGACGGCCGGCGTGGTGGAATGAATCTTGTTCGCAGGCTCGCAGCTCTGGTGGTGGTGGAATGAATCTCTTGTGAGTTGTGGCGGCGGCCGGCGTGCGAACTGAGAAGTGGAAGGGAGTACCGAAGTAGGGACGATGGGGAACGGGATGGGGTGAACGGCGGAAGTGAATGGATGGGGAATGGATAGGCCGATTAGGGTTAGTAATTCATTAGGGGTGTTATATTTTTTTTAAATATATTATTTAAATTTCGGTCGGTTCGGTTATCCGAATTATAAATTTTTGAAAACCGAAAACCGAAATGTTAGATGTTCAAAACCGAACACCGAACCGAAAACCAAAAAATCGAACCAAATAGCAAACTTCGGTTCGGTTCGGTCGGTTTGTTATGTTTCGACCGTAATTTGCACACCCCTAAGCACAGGGGTGATAACTTGGATCTCTGTCCACAAGTCTGATTCTAGTGAGCGAATCAGAATAAACACATAACCTTTTGACTCCTTGATTAGCCACAAATTCCAAGCCAACAGCCAATGCATTAACCTCAGCAAAAATGGTGGTGTTATACCCCAAATAACCACATCCCCCTCCAAGCCATGACCCATCCTTGTTTTTGACTATAAAACCAGAACCAGTCCGCCCCGGGCTGCCAAGGCTACTACCATCCACATGCAAAATGGTATCTGTAGATCATTCTTCATTCCAATGGACCATTCGTAACGTATGCGGTCCATAAGCCCGTTGCCCGCCTGCCTGAGAAATTTCCACATTGAGGCTGAGAATTTCTCGTTTAAGGTATCACAATGATTGACTTTTAGCTCTAAAAATCCGAGCGTTCCTCTCGGTCCAGACCACCCAGAGAGCCACCACAAAAATGTTCCCATAGGCTTTAACCATCCCTTGGATGAATTCTCTAATCTTCTCCTTGGATATAGACTCACAGTCCGGAGGGATGTCGATGTGCACGGCCTTCCAAAGTTGGCTAGCCCACGTGCAGTAAAACAGCCCATGATACCACTTTCTTCTTCCACACCACATCCCGTACACAGAGGTGATGAGGCCATATTCCTCTTGTAGCGGATGAGATTCAATGGAAGAGAGTCGCGACAGAGCAACTAAAGAAACAAGCAATATTTTTTAGGTAGAGTGTTCTTCCAAACCCAATGCCAGTCTGCCCCACTGTTCTTCTCCCTAGAGAGATGTTTATAAGCGGAGCTCACGGTGTACATACCTGTTTTGCTGCTATTCCATATCCATATATCGGATACGTGCGGGTGGAGCTTTGGAGGAGGGAAAGCACAGATTTCTTGAAGCATTTCAACAGGGACGTTCGAGTGCATTCCCATCCAGTTCTACAAGCCATTGTTCACAGCCTCCTAAATCCGGGCATCCGGATCGTGTATAGAGATGAAAGGAAGCCTTGGCCCGATCTGATCACCATTATGCCATTTAGAGAACCATAAGGATGAATCCCCATTTCCAATTCGAAACACAAAACCAGCCTGCAAGGCTGTAGTCAGCTTGCCAAGTAACTTTGCACTGTAGGATCGAGTATGTTTGGGAATAGGAGAGGGGAAGGACCAATCTGGAAGTTGGTCCTTAAGAAATTTAATCCAATTTTTGTCTGCATCATGAATCCATGCCCACAACAGTTTTCCTAGTAATGCCAGATTCATCCATTTCGCCCGTCTCAGTCCCAAGCCACCCGCGACCTTTGTTGATGTCATCTTGTCCCAAGAGCCTAAGTGAATCCCTTTCCCTTGGCGATCCTTCCAAATGAATCAGCTAATTTTCTTGTCAATGGCATCACACACTGCATTCGAGAACCAGTGAAGTTGCATGAAATATGAGGGGATGGTTGAAAGCACCGCTCTAGCCAAGGTGATGCGTCCTGCCTTATTAAGAAATTTGCTACTCCAAGCATCAAATCTATGATCAATTCTGTCTAGGACGAAAGCAAAGTCCTTAATCCGTTTCCTGCCAACCAGGATGGGGTACCCCAGATAAGTCTCAAGGGATTCCACCACTTTGATGTTTAAAGTATTCGAGATCCACTCCTTCTCACTATCAGGCACAACTTTAGTAATGAACAAGGATGACTTGTAGGGGTTTAATCTCATCCTAGAAGCTTCAGCAAAATCTTTAAGAGTTTGATCAATCGTCTCAATGCTTCTCCTGTCTCCCAAAGCACCAAGAATCAGATCATCCGCAAACATAAGATGGGAAATCCCCATACCGCCTTTCTGCAGCCTAATCGGTTTCCATTCCTCTTTCCTTACTCATTCCAAAATGGCGAGGGAGAGTTTCTCCATCACGATTAGGAATAAATAAGGGGATAGCGGATCTCCTTGATGGAGACCCTTGCCCAGGATGAAGGGCTCCAAACTATTACCATTCCATAACAGCGAGTATGAAGGGGAGGATACACAGTACATGATGAGCTCACTGGTAGAGTTGGGAATCCTAGCTCACTGAGGCATCTCTTGAGGAAAACCCACTTAACGTTGTCATATGCTTTTGCGATATCAATCTTGATAAGGATGGCCGGGCTACAAGGTTGAGGTCCCAAAAGATGAGAGATCATTTCTTACAGCAATAGCCCATTGTCTATTGCACCCAGCCCCGGTAAGAAAGCCGTTTGATGCTGAGAGATGATGGATTGGAGGGCTGGACGGAGCCTGTTAACGAGTACTTTGGTAAGCACCTTGTACAACATATTGCAAAGAATTATCGGCTTGAATTGATCAAAGGAAGTAGGATTTATGGTCTTAGGGATGAGACAGATATATGCATTAGCCACCTCTTGATCGAATTTATGACACCTGAATGCCGTTCTCACAAACTTACACAATGCCTCACTAGTCAATCCCTAGTACTTCTTGAAGAGTAAGTTGGGGAACTCGTCCGGCCCTGGGGCCGAAGTGCCATTACAGCTAATCACCACCTGACTAACTTCAATGTCAGTTACAGCACTCTCCATACCCTTGGCCTCCTCGGAAGAAACGGATAGCAGTGTGGGGAGGGATGTAATAAGAGCTACTTCCCCATTATAATGATTATCACTCTCTTTGTAAAACGTGAGATAGTACTCCCTGGCATGCTGTTGTAGCGATGTAACTTCATCACACCAGTCCCCATTGGGTAGGTATAATCCGTGTATACGATTACGATGACTTCTACTCTTGGCTTTAACGTGGAAATACGCTGTGTTACGATCCCCAAGCCGAAACCAATTATCTTTCGCCGTTGGTGCCAATAATGAGCTTCTTGAAGTAGCAAGTTGTCATACTCCTTTTTTAGATCTCTTTCTAATAAAATCAGTCGCAAGGAGTCAACCTTTTCCAAAGTTCTCACCACCCCCTCAATTCTCTCCAGCAATTTTAGTTTCCTCCATTTAAAATTTGACTTCTGCGTTTTGTTAAAATCAACAGAGGCCTGTTAGACATGTTTCAGCTGTTGGCCAATACTGGTGGAAGGCAAGGCCAAATCTGCAGCAACAATGGGGTGGTGCTCTGGTGAAGTGGCCCACGAAGCTTCCCACCGGAAAGGTTTACATTTCTGTCGAGCGGGGCAGCTCCACAGTGGAGTATGATCGGACAATGATCAGATCCTATCCCGGGTAGCACATGGATATATCCAAACGAAAAACAGGCAAGCCAACGAATGTTAGAAACTCCCCGATCTAATCTCTTGCATATTCTATCATTCCCAATTGGCCTCGACCAAGTGAAAAGGCCCCCTTGGGTGTTCAGAGTGCTAAGGCCACAATCATGAAGAGTGTCCCCCAATTCCACAGCTTTGGCTACATTATATAATCCCCCACGGATCTCATTCGCACACAGAATTTGATTCCAATCGCCAATCACCACCCACGCTCCTTCCACCATCCTAGAGAGCATAGAGAGATCCTCCCAATTCTGCTTTCTACTCGTGTGCTGCAGGCTAGCATATAGCGCAGTCACCGTCCATTTTTGCTTGTCAGATTCTAGAAGTAGAGTAATGAGTCTGTCTCTATGATCCACCACCTGGAGTTGAAAATTCAATCCAGGTTTCTTTAGAGCCCAAAGTCCTCCCGATTTTCCCACAACCTCCTGGATGCAGATTGGAATATAGCCAATCGAAGACAGAAAAACTTGGGATTGCCAAAATAGAGATTGAGGTTCCAGTAAAAATATAATCTCTGGACTATAACATCGAAGAGTATCTGCAAGAGCCCTTCAAGTCGTCCCACCTATGAATCCACCAATATTCCACGCAAGAATTTTAAAATTTGAAAAATCCATTAAAATAATGGGGAAAGAAGAAAGGAACCCAAAACCACTAACCATTCAATGGGAGAAAACGGCTTTGCCACTCGATTCCCCCTCTCCAGCGTTGGCCTATGCCATAGAAACATCGACCTCAGCTTTTCCATCATTTTCTTTCCAAGCACGAGGTACAGAGCTTCCATTTTCGTCCCCTTGCTTTTCAATATCATCAGACTCTGCTGGTTTAGCTCTTTTAGCAACAATCGGATTGCCATCTGAGCTTGGGGATTTTTTTCCGGATTGGTTCTTCCCACCCATTTGCGTCTTATGCTCCACCAGAGGCTGTTGTTTTATGGGCTGGAGAATATTGGTAATGGGCCTTAGGGGTTTGCCACCGGCCCCGCTAGCTTTAGACTTCACCACATGGGCCTTTTTGGTATGGTCCATTTTTTATGGAATTGTTTTTGCTTCCCTTATCTTTAGCCCGGTTTGGCCCAGTTCCTTTCTTCTTCCTAGTTACTTTAATCCAATCACCACAAATTGGCAGGCTAGGTATATCATGTGTAGACAAGTGATCCATGGGTTGGTCTTCACCAACTTCGTCTGTCACTGTGATTTCCTTTTTAGCATTACTGCCAACAGCACTCTTCATGTTCCCTCCCTCAGTGTGTACTATTTTTGTGTTAGGTTTAGGGTCAATTCTAGCCGGACCTTTCTTTTTAATCCCCTCCATAGAGGTACTGCCATCCTCTGAGGCTGCTGCTGTCTGCAAGTCCACACTGATCTTATTGCCATTTTGGAGAAATTGATGTCTCCTCCAGTGTCCTCCCTTTGAAGCTCCTTTTCTGTTTCCAACACCCTCACCACCGTCTGTTCCTCCTCCTTGGCCGGACACATGCGAGTTCCATGGCCATATCTTTGGCATCTTTGGCACAAGAGATGAAGGCCCTCGTATTGCACTTTCTGCCACTGATCTTCAATAAGAACACTAGTAACCACCGGTTGGCGTAAATCGATTTCCACACACACCCTCGCAAACTTCCCTCTATTCACCTTCTTTGTCATGTCATCAACTTTCACTGGCGTCCCAAGAGCCCAAGATAGTTTGGTGAGGAAGTGCTCGTCATATAGTTAAACACAGAGCCCCGGTAAGCGCGCCCACACAACGGTCTTGCATGGGGGGGCTTCCGACGTTGAGAAGTGGGGTTTCCATGGTGAGATGGTTAACTCTCAAACACCATCCACGGTCCATCATTGAGGACTCTACCCTATCCGCATGAAGTTCAAACTTCACCAATTGATAGCCTTGATCAAGGTCTATCATGTCGAAGCTACCTTTTAGTTTCCAGATCCGAGTAATCCTCTCCTTCAACGCAAGGTAGCCAATCTTTTTCCCCAATACCGAAATGATGAGGGCATCCTCCCACGGGGAGCATAGTTTCTTCCTTATTTGTGGAGCTAGGGTGATCCTTGGCTTGAGTCTATCACCATCAATGAAGTCTAAGTTCACATGCTCTTCAACTTCAGCTTTATCCAGTATTGCAG
Organism: Hygrophila difformis; assembly: GCA_030278955.1. Lineage (NCBI taxonomy): Eukaryota > Viridiplantae > Streptophyta > Magnoliopsida > Lamiales > Acanthaceae > Hygrophila > Hygrophila difformis. The sequence goes on along the minus strand of JAOANR010000005.1, from coordinate 44,621,260 downwards.
CCGGCGGGGTGCGTTTGCCATCGACAGTGGCGGAACTAGGAATTTCATTCAGGGTGTGCAAAAATTTACTTTGTAATACCTCGATAACTTTTTTCTCTTGGTAGTTATCCTATAAGAACTCTGAAGTTAAGCTTGCTTACAATATGCTTCGATATACCGACATTTTTTTAAAAGTAACCCATAATTTTATCCACATTTACTCTTACAATAATTCATTTCAAAAAATGACAATAACTAATCACTCAATCTGTCATTATTCATACAAAGCGCAATTAAAATTTGACAATCTTCAACACAGAAAATACCCTTTCTACTTTTGCAATTGCTTAAGGTAAAATTGCGAATAATTTGATCAACAAATTAATAGATAAGTTTTGTTGTTATTCTTTTCAACCAATCTCTGAGGAAGTCCACTAATATCAACCACATTGGAGAAGTCGGAATCGTTTCTAACATCACTAATATAGTTTTCAAATTGATTTTCAAACACTTTAATCGCGACATGGGTAAAATATAGTCAACTTCATCCAGGTCTTCTTGTCAAATGCAACAAATGATCTACTTGAAAAGGAAAAATTAAATAAATAAATAAAGAAAAGAAAAGAATCAATCTAAGCAACTCAATATTGATATTGTCAAAACCATCCTTCAAATCTAAAAGTTGGAGATCTATACATCACCAAAAAAATACTCAATTTTATAATGATAAAGTTGCTCACTTATGCATCTCTCTTTATCCATCCATGTTTTCTATAAATCACTATAAAATTAAGAAATAAAAAAGATTTGAAATTGGAATAATTGGATTTATTTAATAAAACATTACTTAATAATACTCTTTAATAAAAAGTGAAAAAAAATTATTTTTTTTTTAAATTCCAGGGGGGTCAGCCTGACCCCCGTAGCGCCAAGCTAGTTCCACCATTGGCCATCGAGGACCATGTCCCTAAAGGAAATCTTGTTGTTGCCAGTGAAAACGGAACTGGACGGAGAAGCGTCTGGCGGGTCACCAACAGAGGGGTGGGGGGTAGACATGGACATAGTGAGAGACGAGAGAAAAACCAAAGCTAGAGAGAGAAGCACTCCCTACAGTCTTGTTGAATAATGGGTATACTATACTGTTGAAACAATATATAGCATACAGCCATAATACAATCACGAAACAATAGTTTCTTTATGATCATCTTGTTGTGCTCCAAGAGAACCACTAGAAACTTTGCAATTTATTATTATTATTATTATTACTAGTAAATAACCCGTCGAGACTCGACGGGCATAACTTTATATTTATATAATATATATATTTATTTTATATAAAGGAATAATATAAATTATATTTTGAGTAATGAAAAATGTGTAATGATTTTTTTTATATATTCAAAAGATAATGTATATGATAATATAACTTAATTATTTTTAAAACTAACAAATAAATTATATTATACCGTATTCTTTAGCTTCTATGGCTTGTCCGGTATAAACATAACATATCAATAAAAATAACTATTAAAATAATATTTTTATTGATTTGAAATTTAAATTAAGATAAAATAAAATTTAAAAATAAGTATGAAGCATAATATGAAAATTTTTCTAACAATTTGCTGAAAATTTCATTGGTGAAAATCTCAATGATATGGGCTAGTATAACACCATCTTTTAAAATGTTTGAATTTGAAATGGTGCAGTTTATATTTGTATATGTACTTTAAAAAATTACCACTATAGGATCATCCGTATAGTTCATAAAAATATTATCCGAAAATATCACATCTAATAGTACATCTCTAAAATCAATACCCTATTTACCATCACCTACATCAACTATCCATTTTGCAAATTTTCTGTCATATATAAATTTCATTATAAACAACAATTCTTGTAGTATCTTGAGCTAATCATTGCATATTAATACTTTTAGCCACATCTTGCTAGTAACACGAAATATTACAACATAATTGTTCATGACTAAAAACTGGTTTTGGAACATAAATCCGACATTCTTTAAAGATTGAAATTTTCTTTTGTTTATAATAATAGCAAAATAAATTGTGAGTGTGAATTTTCTCATCTCAAATCGAATAAAAAATTTGGTTAAATCAAATAGGCTCATAATCATTCTGCCAATCAAGAATTTTCTGCTTTCATGGTTTCCCAAAAATTAGTTTAACCCCAACTATCTAATTCCACATCTTGGTTACTATCAACCTACTTCCATTACATAATTTATTTGATGGATATATATATATATATATTCCTAAGAAGCATGACTATGCAACCCTCATTCAATTATATTCCATGATCGTGTTTAGATATTCCAGTGAAAATAATTCATTGGCATTATCTATGCTTTCATCCTTTTGACAAATATTGTTAATTGATTGTAGTAGAGAGACATTGTTGTTTTGGTGGCTGTGAACTCACTTGTATTTTTGTGGGAATAAAATAAATTATTTCTCAAAAACAAAAATTGTTAAAACTAATATATATATATATATATACATATATATATATATTCTCATTTGCAGGCATACGTTACATGATGTAATTATTGATTATAGCAACACTCATTGATAGGGGTTAATATATAAAATTTTTGGATTTGAATGGGTGCAGTTTTATTTGTATAAGTACTCTCAACAATTGCCGCTATAGAATCTCGCGTAGAGTTTATAAAATTATCATCTGGAAATATCACATCTAATTGTACATCTTCAAGATTAATACTAGCCTTACCAATTACCATCACGTACATGAAGTATTCATTGTACAAATTTTTGCTATATATATTTTTCATTGTAAATAACATTTCTTATAGTATCTTAAGTTAATCCATCATAATTACTATTAATACTTCGAGTCCCCTCTTTACAGTGACACGAGATATTGCAACATATTACTAACATGGGTAAAAATTGGTTTTTGAAGATAGAGTTTAACCTTGTTTAAAGGTTGACATCTACTTTTTTATTTTTTTTATTTTTTATAGTCATAGTAAAATAAACTGCGAGTATAATTTTTTCCTCTGAAATCAAATGGAGAATTTGGTTATTTTAGACGGGCTCATAATCTTTCTACTAATCAAGAATTTTCATCCCCAATATTGAGCTTTGCTTTAATGAGACTAGATGTTTAATAATTTTCTGAGGTAAGTTTTTTGCAGGTAGAATTCTCGTCACAATCTAGTGGAATACCAAATCTAGAAAGTGCAGTCCTACCTCTTGAAATGAGTAAGGGTGCTATTCCATTGGATGCTACATGCAACACAATATTACATCTACCATAAAGAGCTAAACATAATATTTTCTAGATAAATTATCGATAAATGTCTTGTCAGTTCCACCACGTAAAGAAAATTTAATCAACACTCATCACTATCAACTACAAACATTATATTATTATAAACATTCTTCTTATCATTAATCAACAAAGGTAATAACTTAGCATGATCCGCTTTCATTTCTTCCATATTATAATATGTCTCTTCTAGTATCAATAGATTATTTGTTTCAGACGTAAAAACTTCATTTAGTACCGGCATTCCAGAGAAAATTTTCAAACTTATAGAATTTTCAGCAATTAGCCTTTCAATATGAACTTATTTTGATCATTCACAATTTTCTGAATATTTGTTTTTCGTCAACTACAAATCTGTTAAAATATAGATTAATGAATTACATCATTTGTTTTTTAAGTGTTAGACTTTCCATTTTTTGGTGTTTGGAAATAAATGTTACATTACCATATTTGAAATGTTTTGAAGGTTAATAATTTTTTCTAATTATACTTAAATTATTATTTTTTATATTAATTAAAATAAAACTCAAAAATAAAGTCAAATTTGACTTATTTTATTTATTTAATTACTTCAACTAAATAATTTTTATTAACTTACCTTAAATATTGTGTCATTTCCTAGTGTTACACTTATTATAAAACGGATGAAATATTTCTTAAAAATATTCCCCCCGTCACACTCAAAGTGTCTCATTTTGACTTTTTAATATTGTTTATTGATCAACTTTGACCTAATATAATCGTAATTATATACGAAAAAACATAGTAAAATTTGGTCTTGTTAGATTTGTCTAATCATGTAGTTTTAGCATATATATTACATAATTTTTACATATGTATATTTTAAGAGATTAAATGTTAAACAAATGTATTGGACGATGTGTCCAAAAATTTTGAGACAGAAATAATGGGATAGAGGGAGTAGATAAAAAAAAATTAAAATTTTCATTTTTAAGTCATCGCAGCCCGAATTCGGCCAAATTGCCTAAATTTAGGCCCAAAATCCTTTAATGGTCTATTTGCCTAAATCAAAATATCGTGGCCCCAAAGTGGAGGGACCTTCTTCTCGTGGGGTATTTTAGTTTTATCTCTTTACTTTACTGATGGATCTATTCGCAACTATATAATTGTGTATTACTTTTAAGAGAAGTGACACATTTTTGTAAAAACATGGCTTATATATACATTAATTAATATATACAAATATTTTTATATATTCACTAATGTATTTTTTAATAACATAAATTCCATATATACACCGTAAATTCCATTTAAATTTGAAATTCTATTTTTTTAGAAAAAATAAAAATTGTGGGAACCCCATATAAATTGGCAAATTAAATATCTTTTAAAAACTAAAATTTGGGATTTCCGTATGCACATTAACATATCTTTAACATGAATAAATAAATCTGACGTACAATGTACATTTTGATTACATCATTCACCATACAAAAAAATATAACCAAAGTTGAGACCAAACCTACACAAAATTACCGGCATTACAATATAATTCTTAGTTGCCAGTGCAAAAGCTCGTCATAATCCTATAGTCTATAAATAAATTCTAAATGCAACAATAAAATTTAAAATAAATAAATAAAAAATATAAAATAATAAAATCTAAAATAGATAAAATAAAAAAAGCAAATAAATAAAATCCAACATAGATAAAATAAAAAATGCAAAGTTTCAAATTTTATCTTTCAAATCTTTTTTAAAAGTGAATATATAGTGACATGATAGGATGATTGAGTGAGAATTATAAGTAAATAATAGATTTTATACACGATAGACTAAAATCTATAATGAATAATTAAATCAATGCGAAAATCTAAAATTAGTAAATTAAAAATACAAAATAATATAGATAAAATAAAATATGCAAAATTTCAAATTTCCAAATCTTTCAAATCTTTTTAAAAGTGAATATTGTAGGAATTCCATATATTTCAAAAACTGAAAATCTATAATAAATAAATAAATAAATGTAAAAATCTAAATTTGATAAATTAAAAAATACAAAAATTTATAAAAATTAGAAATTTGAAATGGAGACACCACATTAAATATAGGTAGGTTGTTCACTAATACTTTAATATATATATAGATTAGACACGCGTACCTACGTCCGTCCATCAAAGTCGTGGCATTATTGGGTCTAATTGGTCGGTAGCCCATCAAGATTTAGAAGGCCTCACGCATCCCGCCAATTGGTCGGCAGGTAGCAAATTTTGTTTATAACTTGGGCCCTTGTGAGTGGGCTTTATAACTCATCCTGATAAATGCTGCTTATTTCACCATACAAATTGAATGCCCTGCTAGGATGCTTTATTTATTTTTATCTCACTACAATTTTGTTAAAATTAGAGTTTGAAAATAAAGTATGCCAATCCCCAACTGGTTAAGTCCCTCGACTTCCAATGGAAGGTTGGAGGTTTGATTCCCCACCGTTCCCCTATCGCTCCCTTTTATTTCCCTCTGTTCTTGAATGTTTTTGACGGACCCATTTTTTACGCAGTTCAATGCACATTCTAAACTATTAATAACTCAAGTTCGGTACAAATAAAAATTCTAAAAGTGAAATTTAAAAACTACGCGACGAGACGAATCTAACAAGATATCACTTGACAATATTTTAACTTGTACATAACGTACAGATTATATTATGTTATACTTCATGCAAACCGCCGGCGCTGCTGCCTTCAAATACCCTTCACCGCTGTCGCGGTCGTTTTATAATATTGACTTTGATTTTGACTTTTTATAATTTTTATTTATACACAATTTAAATAAATATGATCTTACATCTAAAAATAATATGTAAGCATTTGTTGAGGAGTTGAACCACCATGTCAAGCGCCGCTATTTTTGTTGCTGTGGTTGGGGGATGATGCTGATCGCAGATCATTCTCATTCCTGAATTTCAAGATTAGTATATCCATAAATAGGTGAGATGGGACCGAAAGTTGTAGATGGGCTTGGGAGTTAAAATTTTGGCTTTCTCTTTGTTTCCCTTGTTTGTTTGGTAGATGCTGTTTGATAGTGTTGCACCATGGATATTTCCTTCCTTATGTAAAAGTGTGTCGGTGTTTGTTTGATGTCTGAACCTTCGGTTTTTTATGGAATAAAATTACTTTTCCAAAAAAAAAAAATAATGGGTGAATAGTGATAGGTGATTGCTTTCAACCATAAATTCATAGGAGGTTCAATTTTAACCGATGTGCAATCTGAACAAAGAGTGGATGTGTCATGTGTGACAAAACAACCTTTGTCACAATTGTTGGAGGAGGAAGAAAGCCAATATGGAGACAAATGTCTCATTTTTTATTTTGGTCCGTCTCACTTCAAATATCATATTTCCTTATTTAGAAAATTTTTACTTCTTCAAACAAACATCACATCAACTATTTACTCCACTTTAACACAGTAACTCATTCTACCTAAAATACCGTGTCCAAAAGAAATGGGACAATACAATTGGGATGGGGGGAGTAATATTCAGTGGTTACAGTAGCAGGTATATATAGTTGCTAAATAAGCTAAGCAAGCTCGAGTAGATGATACTTGAGCTCGGCACATATATACTCATTTATTAAATGAGTATGAAATTAAACTTGGCTTAGCGATGAAGCGTAGTATGCAAAGTTCGTTTTATGAACTCTTTAACAATTTAATACTACAAAATCTTCGCCGCATTCAGATGCAATTCTTGTTATATAATGAGCTCTAACTAGTTAAAAGATCAAGCTTTGAATATAATTTAATTTTATATTTATTTAGATTCAACTGGAACTATTATTTTACTTCCCTAGGTCCCTAAAATATTAAGAACTAGTGACAAGCTTGTCACTGGTTCGATAGGAGTGGACGACAGAATACTTGATAAATGATAAACTTGCATCAGTCAATGAACGTGCAAAAGCTTTATAATGGGAAAGATTCACTATACCACAAGACTCAGTGTTTTGATATTAAGGCTGCGTTTGGGAACAAATGCTAGCGATTGGCGTTTAGCTTTTAAAATAAATACTAAAGATAGCCTAAAATCCTATATATAGTAAACATTAATTACAGTAACCGCCAAATTTTAATCTCTAAACTCTAAACTCCTCCAACTTTTAGCTTTCCAAACTCCTGCTTCTATGCTCGAATTTTAAATTACATTACCAAACACCATTATTCAAATTTAAAACTATTTTTCATCATTAATTTCAAACTCCAAACTCTAAGCTCCAAACTTCAGACGCCAAACTCGAATTATTTCCCAAAATACCTTAACAAACTACATAAGGAGCGAGAGCTAAGGTTGCGTTTGGGAGAAAAAAAATTAGTGTTTATTTATTGAAATACTAAAAACTATAAATAGTAGTAGTAACTAATTTACCGCTCTAACAACTAAACTCTAAACTTTATTGCTAAACTATCCTCCCAAATTTTAGCTTCTCAAACTCTAGCTCTAAACTCACTACAAGAATTTCGCCGGAATATGACGAATGTTGTTTGATTTCCTTGCCTAAAGCTTGTCGCTTACTGCATTTCATCGTCATGTGTGACATGTGATGAACAAGGCAACAAAATCACGTAGTTGTCTTCCAATGTGATTTTTTAAATTAGTTTTCACCATTTCCCAAAACTATATATCTCAAATTAAAACTTTTTTTCACCGTTAACTTTAAATTTTCCAAAATCTATACTTTAAATTATAATTATTTTTTAAAAATAGTACTCCCTCGTCCTATTTAACTTGTCTTGTTTGACTTTGGCATACAATTCAATGCACTTTTTCAACCGTTAATATCTCAAAATATGCACACACAAAAAAAATTATGTAGAATATTACTCCCTCCTTCCCAGGTAACGTGTCCTATTTGACTTTTTGACACTGTTCATTGTTCAGATTTGACTCAATGTTATTGTAAGTATATATTTGGAAAAAAAAATAAGTTGAGTTGGGTCTTGTTAGAATTGTATGATCATTTTGTTATATAATTTCTAACACGCATAACAATATAAACTAATTCAACTCCCACTGCTTAAGCGATGTGGGACGCGCCACTTTTACCTACCCTTTAACAACCATTTAAACACAAGCGTTTCAACTAACCGCATTCAATGACCCATTTCGACCACTTATTTCTCACTCACCCGACAACGGTTTTGAGAAAATAAATGCACTACGAAAATCTACGCGAAACGTAGAATTCGTATACGCTATTTAATTAATCCAAATTAAATATCGTCATTACGTAAAAAGGAGCTCAAAACCCCCTTTTTCCAACAATCCCCCACATGAGTGGAAATAACAGCAGCAGTGAATGCAATGCAGATGCAAATGCCCCGACTCCTTCTTAAAGAAAGGTTACTGCACGGGTTTAAGTAGTTTTTGGCTTTGAACTTAAACCATATCAATATTATCGAGTATACAGGCGGCGTAGTGATTTTACTCTTGAACTATCCCCCACAATGTATACCAGTCCAATAATAAAGAATCAGTAACTTTTCAGACTCTTTGTGCGTTCTCACGTTTGGTTCCATTCCAGGCCATGGAAACCCCCTTTGGATTCATAAGTCTCTACTGAAGCGGCCACACTTCTACTTATATAGGTGATTCGATCAAGTATCCTGTCATACTTATATGAACACACAGTTCCAGAATCATTAAGAGTCATTAAACTCAACCTCTACCACAGACAGGCATCAAACACTTCATCATTGCTTCTGAGGGAAAGGATGAAGATTATTCTTCAAAAGTGTTTTTCACATTTGAAATCATACATCTTAGTTGTCCCTTTGAACCAAGTTTGTGGGATCTCCACGCATCATGGTAGGGTTACCAATGTAATCATTCTTTAGGTGTGGGTTTTAACCCCATTCCCTCTCGCAATTCGCAAAATTGATCTCTGTTCACAGCTTTTGTTAATGGATCAGCTAGGTTATCTCCAGACTTCACATAAGTTAGAGAAATCACCCAACTAGAGATCAATTGCTTAACGGTATGATGTCGACGACGGATATGTCTCGACTTACCATTATACATCTCATTTTGTGCCCTGCCAATAGCTGCTTGACTATCACAGTGTATCATTACTGTTGGCACAGGTTTTTTCCAACATGGAATTTCCTCGAGGAAATTTCGAAGCCATTCGGCTTCTTCACCAGCTTTATCTAAAGCTATGAATTCAGATTCCATGGTGGATCGGGCTATACACGTTTGTTTTTGTGACTTCCAAGACACAACCCCTCCCGCAATCATGAATACATAACCACTTGTGGATAATGAATCACTTTTCTCTGATATCCAATCGGCATCAGAGTACCCTTCAAGAACATGAGGATATCTCGTGTAATGTAACCCCAACTCTTGAGTATATCTGAGATATCTCAAGACTCTCATAATAGTCTTCCAATGCTCACGACTTGGATTGCTAGTATATCTACTCAGTTTGTTAACTGGATATGCAAGATCCGGGCGAGTACAATTAGTCAAGTACATTAGACTACCAATTATTCTTGCATACTCTTCTTGAGCAACAGGTTCACCCCTGTTTACTTTCAACTTTTCACTGGGATCCATAGGCGTCTTTGCCGGACGACTATCATAAGCGTTGAATTTACTTAATACTTTCTCAATGTAATGGGACTGAGAAAGAACAATCCCTTCGAGATGTCTTATGATTTTTATCCCTAATATGACATCGGCTACACCCATGTCTTTCATGTCAAAATTCTTTTTTAACATGTTCTTGGTCTGATTAATCATATTCAAGTCACTACCCATGATCAACATGTCATCTACATACAAGCAAAGTATAACAAAATTGTCTGTTATTCCCTTGTAGTAAACGCATTTATCACATTCATTGTACTTGAACCCGTTTGACAACATCACATTATCAAACTTCAAGTGCCACTGCTTAGGCGCTTGTTTCAGACCATACAGAGATTTAACCAGTTTGCAGACTTTATGCTCTTGTCCTTGAACAACAAAGCCTTCTGGTTGATTCATATAAATCTCTTCATCTAGATCACCATTTAAGAATGCAGTCTTAACATCCATTTGATGTATCTCAAGATTGTAAAGTGCAGCAATCGAGAGAAACACTCGAATGGAGGTGATTCTAGACACCGGAGAATAAGTATCAAAATAATTATCTCCTTTCTTTTGTCTAAAGCCCTGAACTACAAGGCGAGCCTTGTATTTATCGATCGATCCATCGGCTTTATACTTTCTTTTAAGGACCCAACGGCATCCTAGGGGTTTACAACCTTTCGGTAGATCAGTAAGAACCCAAGTGCGATTCTGCATAATGGATTCTAACTCACTGTTTATGGCTTCTTGCCATAACGCAGCATCTGGTCGAGCCAGAGCTTCACTCACAGTTCTTGGCTCGTTATCTAACATAAAAGTGACGAAATCTGGACCAAAAGTTTTAGCCACTTTGGCCCTATGGCTACGACGAAGTTCAACTGGTTCAGGAGAAATGCTTCCCTTGTCAGTTAGCTTCGGCTGATCAGAACTCGTAGCTTCATCAAATGTTCTTTTATTTGAACACTCCACTTTATCCTTGTAAGGATATATGTCTTCAAAACACACGGCGTTTCTTGATTCAATTATCGTTCCTTCACTTATACCAGATATTTCTGACTTATGTACCAGGAAACGATACGCGCTACTGTTGAGGGCATACCCTATAAAGATACAGTCAACTGTTTTGGGGCCGATTGTAACTTGTTTAGGAGGTGGCACCTCAACTTTAGCCAAACACCCCCACACTTTGAGGTATTTGAAAGAAGGTTTTCTACCTTTCCATAACTCGTAAGGTGTTACTTCCTTACCTTTGTGAGGTATTTTATTTAAAATATAATTAGCTGTTAAAACAGCTTCCCCCCACAAGTTCTGGGGTAACCCTGAACTGATCAACAAGGCATTCATCATATCCTTTAGCGTACTGTTCTTACGTTCCGCAACACCATTGGACTGCGGTGAATATGGAGCCGTAGTTTGATGAATTATTCCGGATTCGGCACACAATTCAACAAATGGAGCAACATATTCTCCTCCTCGATCACTCAAAATAACCTTAATTCGGCTATTGAACTGATTTTCAGCCTCAAGCTTGAAGTTTTTAAAAGCTTCAATAGCTTCATCTTTGCTTCTCAACAAATAAAGATAGCAATAACGAGTGCTATCATCAATAAAAGTAATAAAATACTTTTTACCACCCCGAGTTTGCAAAGATCTAAAATCACATACATCAGTATGAATTAAATCCAGGGGTTTAGTATTTCTTTCAACACTTGGAAATGGAGGTTTTGTCATTTTCGCTTCAACACAAATTTCACATTTGTTTTTATCGTTGAATTCCATTTCCTTAAGTAAATTTAAATTTACCAATCTCTTTATAGCATTTTTATTTGCATGTCCAAGTCTACAATGCCATAAATTAAAACACTCAAGCAAGTAAGAAGAACATTCAATTTTATTACCAGAAGCTTGCTCAACAACTTGGCGTTTAGCCATTACATTAAACTTGAAAAGACCATTGGTGAGATAGCCTCTACCAAGGAATTTTCCAAATTTAGTCATGATAAACTTATCAGACTCAAAAACAAGTTTAAAACCACTACTAACTAGCAGCGAACCAGAAACCAAATTCTTCCGGATATCAGGGACATGCAGCACATCCTTCAGAGTCAAGTTTTTGCCACTTGTTAGCCTCAGTATCACATTTCCAACGCCAACCACATCAGATGATGCTTGGTTTCCCATGTGCAGCTTTCTCCCTTCAATAGTCCGGTATGAAGTAAAGAACTCCCTGTTGGCAGCCACATGACACGAATCCCCGGTATCAACAAACCAACCTTTAGCATCATCAATATGCAATACTGCTTCAGACACCACTGCACAAAGGTTGTCTTCCCAACCGTCAGGTTCAGCATGTACCATGTGAGTGGTAGGCTTAGCAGGCTTCTTATTCTTCGGCTTTGGGCACTGATTGGCAAAGTGCCCAACCTTGCCACAGTTGTAGCAATTCCCAGAGAATTTCTTCCTCTTTTGGCCGTCGGCAACCGCTTTACCTTTGCCCGCAGCGGTCGGCTGCTTGCGTTTACCGGTTTCAGTCAAGTTCGCCTTAGCCTCCACGGAATGGCTCTTTGACACGGCCTTGCGGTTATCCTCCTCGATTCTAATCCGTATAACAAGATCTTCAAGGGACATTTCTTTTTGCTTGTGCATCAAGTAGTTCTTGAAGTCTTTCCACGAAGGAGGCAGTTTCTCAATCACAACCGCAGCGTTAAACGCATCGGGCAATTGCATTCCCTCAGCGTGAACGCTATGTATCAGTAATTGAAACTCTTGAACTTGTTCAACCACTGAACGCCCGTCAACCATCTGAAAACCCAGATATTTGGAAACGACATGCTTTTTAGTACCAGCATCCTCCGTTTTGTACTTCCGTTCCAACTGAATCCACAGTTCCTTCGCACCTTTTACAGAAGAGTACACAGCGTACAAAGGATCCGTGAGAGCACTCAGAATGAAGTTCTTACACATGAAATCACCGTGAACCCATTGTTCTTTGGCGAAGAGCTTCTGAGGATCGGTCTCCATCTCAGACAGGGACGGCCGGCTGCTCCTCAAAAACCCGGCCAAACCAAGAGTGGTCAGATGGAACAGCATCTTCTGTTGCCACGTCTTGAAATCACGCCCGTCAAACTTTGACGGTTTCTCGGCCACTCCAAATGACCTTGGCAACGCCATAGGGACGGAACCCGTTGACGGCCCAACGCCCGGCACGAAGGCCGGCTCCGACTGAACATAAGTTGGCAAACTAGTGTTCAGCGGCCCACCACCCGGTTGTAAACCGGTGTTCATGTTATTAAGTCCTGCGGGTGTAACCCCGACTGTTTGTCCAGAAAACGGTAAAGACGCCCCAACCGAAACGTTGGGCTGGAACGAAACTGTTCCAAAGGAGTGTCCAGAGATAAACTGCCCAGAATTGGGCAAAACAAAGCCGCCAGAATTAGGCGTCGGCGACGGGGGCAGGAAGGCCGTCGCTGGATCAAGGAAGTATTGATCGACGGAGGCGTTTGGGTCTGCCGTCGGCACTGGCAACGGCAGCGGCAGCGTCACGGGTGGAGGAACGACAGTGGCAGTGGTCAGCACTGACGGCACCGCTGCGGTTGGGGTAACGACAGCGGACGCCTGGACAGACCCAGGCATGGGAACGGAGGCGGCGGCGGCAGCGGCGGATGAGACGTCAGCGGAGGCGGTGGCGGCAGCAGTGAAACCGTCCATTATAAACGTCTTGCGCTTGTAAGGAAAAATGGACGGATAACAGCAATACAGGAACGTCGAGTCGAGATAGAATCTCTTCCCGCAAGACGTTTATGCCCCGGTAGTGCTCCGGCAGCGGCAGAACGTCCCCAAAGGTAAAACGACGATTGCCCCGACGTAGCAGCACCGCAAACGTCGATGGCCGGCGAACAGAACAGAGAGCTGAGGGAGTCGGGAGGAGAGAGTATGTGTTATGCAGAGAAGATTGTTGAGAAGATAGTGATTCTGACCCTAACCCTGATGCTGCCATTTATAGGCGTTGGAGAAGACGAAACTGCCGGCGGCCATTGATGGGGCAGTTTCAACTCAGAATTCGAATGGTTTTCAACAACTCGCGACGGGTGTTGAAATCAGAGTGGGCTTCAACGACTGGGCTTGGCGCATGGGCTCGACAAATAAATTTTGTCTAAAAAATTAGACAGGCCCAAAGCCCACCCAAAGCCCAATTACCAAGATCCAAGGGCACGGGCGTTGGCGTTTGCGACGGCGACGGCGACGGCGATGGCGCGGCTCGGCTCGGGACGGGACGGGCGCGCGCGTGTGGGCTTCCCCCACACTTGATCAATCTGTATTAGTTTAATTGTTTCTAACACGCATAACAATATAAACTAATTCAACTCTCACTGCTTAAGCGATGTGGGACGCGCCACTTTTACCTACCCTTTAACAACCATTTAAACACAAGCGTTTCAACTAACCGCATTCAATGACCCATTTCGACCACTTATTTCTCACTCACCCGACAACGGTTTTGAGAAAATAAATGCACTACGACAATCTACGCGAAACGTAGAATTCGTATACGCTATTTAATTAATTCAAATTAAATATCGTCATTACGCAAAAAGGAGCTCAAAACCCCCTTTTTCCAACAACGGTGACAAATTCCATCCATCGCAAAGGCAATATTAAAAGATTGCCCCTGTGGGGGTTTTAATTGATTGGGTTCTGGTTTGGAAAGGAAAGCCACCACTTGACGTGCAATTAATGCTCCTTAGTATAGATATAAACAAGTCCAAAGCATATACTCCCTCCCTAGTCTCCCAAGAATCCAACATTTGCATAATAAACATCATAAGTTTGATTCAATTTTTTTTTAACACAGTTACATAAAATATAATATTGTTAAGTTAGATGTTGTTAGATTCGTCTGATCATAGTTTTATAATACTTCCTCCGTTCCTTATTAATTGATACGGATGATGTTTTGTCACTGTTTATTGAATAACTTTGATTCGACTTTTTTATACAATTATATATGATAAAATATAGTTAATTGCGATCTTGTTGGATTCGTCTAATAGCATATATTTTGAATATTAAATTTTCATAATTTTTACTCATATACAATTTGAGTTATTAGGGATTAAAAATGTGTATTAGATTGCGTGAAATGTGGACCCGTGACAATTAAAAAGGAATGGAAGAAGTATTAAAGTTTTATATTTTTATTTTATAAAATTTGTGTTATAACTATTTAAAAATATGTATTGAATTGCGTGAAAATAATGAATGTTAATTTTTTTTTCGATGACGGAGGTAGTAGGAGTATGTGAGAGTGTGATAGTTCTAATTGATCCCGTACATCCCAATACTTACAGTGTTATTAATATTCCTCAGACCAGTTGTTGGGACCAGCCGAACACGCCGAACACGCCGACTGAAAGTCAAGAAAATAATGGAACTCGGGAGATACAGGCTGAATTCGACCGAAAATCCATGAACCAGTTTCGACAGAAAAGCTGAGATTCGGCTGAAAAGCCATAGGCTTGTATTCAGCCGAAAAGTCGGTTACAGAGGCATATCTGGAAGAGAAGTTATTTTCAGAGAAACGGTTATTTTATCAAGTGGGGAGTTATTTTCTCGAGACATCTATAAATACCCCAACTCATAGAGAAGAAAACCACCCCTTGGTCAACCCCCAATTTACTCTATCTTTGTACTTTACTTTTCAGTACCTTTACAGCTTTCCTTTATCGCTTTCCTAGATGTAGACTAGATTTAGTAGTTCTATCATTGAGTTCGCCGTTGCTCCTTAGCAACCGGTAGATTTTCAATAGCTTTGACAAAGAGCTAGTCGTCATTTCTTAGTGACCGGTAAGCTCCTTGTTGGATCGATTTACCCAATGAATTAGCCGCTTCCCCTTGGTCGACGGTAGATTCATTTCCCAGACTCCAGATCTGATGTGTATCCGTTTGATTATAGAGAGATCCATGAGATTTGGACTTCCTGCGTTCTGGCCGCATATTCAGGTTTTGTGGATTTACATCAAGAGCACGGGTATCACGTTTGATTATCAGAAATTCCCAATTGATCGGACTTCCTGCGTTCTGGTCGCATATTCGGTTAGTTGAGAATATACGATAATTCTAGATCTGTATCATTTCCTTGATATTCAGTTGTAATTCAAGCAATATTGTTGTTCCTGGGGTCATCATTTGTTATTATTTGCGAATTGGATTTATCAAGTATGATTGTGGATTCCTCAAGATCAATTGTGCATATTTGTATCAACATATGTAGACCCAGGCGAGTATAATTCTGAAAAGATGATTCAAGAATACTGTGTCAGAATGAGAAAAAATGAGATATAAACTTATCTGGTGGGCCTCGTTAAAGTCATGGATATTTCCAATATTATTCTAAATCCCCACCGATTCCTTGATTTTTCATATATCTTTTGTATGGGCGCCTTCTCTCGTTAGTCAATTTCGAACCCGAGCCGGTTTGATCCTTTTACGGCCGCTTCCCTTGAAGAAAAAAAGGTCCTTGGACGGCCCGGATTTTTGGCCGCTCCAACATTGGCACGCCCAGTGGGACACTTGAATTGAAGTCAAGTCGTTCTTCATTCTTCAAATTTTAACTGCGGTGTTCCACAAATATCTGGAAGTTATGGGTTTATCTATGCGGAGAAACATCTAGATGGGCAGGCTGCGAGCCGCTCAACTGAATCGGTTTTATCAGAAGAAAGCATATGGCAAAAGTCAGGGAGCTTTGTCCAAGAAGTTCTGCTGCAAAAAGATTTTATTGCCATGGTGGTTAGATTTAAAGCCCTTGGAAAGACTCGGGGGCAGGTTTTAGTATATTTCAGATTTGTGTGAAGAAAACCAGCACGAAATCCGGGATAACAGGTGGAAGCCTAGCTAGTCCACCCGGCCGACCACGGCCTTGTTCATTCAGGTTGGAAAGATGATTAGCTTAGGAGTCGATATCTACCTGGTATCAGTTTAAAATCAAGGTCTTCGGAGATCAACAAGGTTTTAGAAAAAGAAAAAGTATTTTAAGAACAGAGGCAAAAGGATTCATTCGGCCGACCCGCGGCCTTGTTTACTGAAGCTAGAAAGATGTTAGCCAAGGAGTTGGTGTTGTTATTTTGGAAATTGCATTAAGAGAATAAAGAGATCGAAATGTGCACAGATCAATGAAGTTGTGAAGAAAATATTTCAGAAGCCTTGGCAAAATGATAAAATGGGCCGATCAATGAATTAATTTCGGCCGAGCAATGGGATATAAGGGATTTAGGTGTTGCAACATCACTATTGGGATGATCCTATGTCCACTGCAAAAAGAAGAGCGCATGAATTCCAGTCGTGAGTATTACTCCTGTGATAAAGATGTGAATATGGAATCAGACCAGTCCCGAGTTCGGCCGAAGTTCGAACCGATTAACTCAGGAACAATATTTCAAGGTTGCTTCAGGCTACGGCTGATTTGGAGCGGGAGCAAGCTCAAACTATTTTGAAGGAGACACCAACAACAGATGGATGCACGATCTGGTTCATCCGGGGCCGGTTCACGGCCTAACTCATCTGTTCAAGTTGGGAAGAAGAATCAGTTATCAAGTAAGATTGGCAGTATATGGTGATGAATCTATTGCATCACTTGT
The DNA here is from genome assembly GCA_030278955.1 of Hygrophila difformis. NCBI lineage: Eukaryota > Viridiplantae > Streptophyta > Magnoliopsida > Lamiales > Acanthaceae > Hygrophila > Hygrophila difformis. The sequence goes on along the minus strand of JAOANR010000005.1, from coordinate 44,603,737 downwards.
GTTAAATTGCTAAAACAATAACACGCATTGTCTATTCGAAGTCAACTGTAGTACCGAAATGATAGATGAATTTGAGATAGGTACGGATTTATTTGTTGAAAGTAGATGAAATCTTAAATTTTGGCCGATTCACTACATAATTTCGGCCAAGATGAAGAGATATATCTAAAATTGGGCCGATTCACGGTCTAACTGCTCCGACACAGAAGCATCATCGGATTGAGATTTAGTTTCAGTTGGAAAATGCTATCAACAGAAAAACCAGTTAATTCATCAAGATCGATGCAGAGAGTTAAGTTCAGGAAGCTTCGTTCGAGAGGCTTTGTTTTAGAAAAAATTTAATACCATGGTTTTCGGATTTAAAATCCCCTTGGAGGACTCGGGGGCATGTTCTAGACGATATTTTTCCAGATTTACGAGAACGATGTTAACAGTGGTGAAATTCGGGAGAAGAAGTGAAAGTCTAGATAATTCGTACGGCCGACTCACGGCCTTGTTCAAAGGACTGATCATCATAATTAATTTCGGCTTAGAAGAAGATGAGATCTAAGGAAGAATAGCAATGCCAGTACCGGGATAAGTCAAAGTTATTCCTATGTTTACAGCAGAAGTGGATGCGTAAGTTCAAGCACTTACTTACCGGCTATGAGTTCAAATCTGGAACGAAATCAGCGGGACTGTGTTCGGTTGATGTTCAGGCCGATTGACATGTGAATAATTTTCAAAGTTTCTTCAGGCTGACAACGGCCAATCGGGAGGAACAAATTTGTCCAGAGTAAGCTCAAGTTATTTTGAAGGAAAGGTCGACGAAAGATGGATTCGCAATCTATTTCGTCTGGGCATCCTAGCTCATCGGTATCAAAATTTTGTAATTCGATTTTGGAGCAGAGAAGTTTCTTTTTTTTACTAAGAAGAATCAGTTGTCAGTCTGTTGTGATGATTCTGGGATAGGTACGGGTGTACCTATTAACGAGAAACGAAATCTGAGATTGAGCCGATCAACTATAAAATTTCGGCTGAGAGGAAGAGATATATGTAACACTAGGCCGACTTATGGCGTAGAAATACAGGTGACTGACAGCCTAATTACTCCGACGAGGAAATATCATCGAGAATAGTTTCAGTCGAAAGGGTTTCAATTCTTGATGGATTGGTTATCAAAGAGGAGCTACAACGAAAGAGTTGATTTAAAAATACAGGATGAGTCCGTAAGTGCTGCTTTGAGGATAAAGGTTCAAATAGAACAAGAAAAAGAGAATTGAGACATTAATTCATGTAGTGGGACCGGTGTTCATGATTGTAGGGTTTTCATTCGAAATTAGCCCACCAGCCATTGTCTCAATCGTCTGGCCTTCTCGGCCGACAAAGTATTTTATTTTTGCGGGCACGATATCTCTCAGTTGGATTCTGGTGCGATTAAGTTCGGCCGAAATACGGGCCGATTGAATCGGGAATATTTTCCACCAAGTAGATGCTTCAATGGTGGATTGGGAGCAACCAATCTTCCCGGGGGCAATTGCCCGAATTGTTGAAAAAAAAAAGAAACGGGTGCGTCAAAGCCTTGAAATTTGAAGACCAAGTTGGAAAGAATTGCTGGCAGATGAATTAGTTACACCAGTGTCATATAATACATCATTTTGAGATGATAATAGAGAAAATATGAAATTTCGGCCGATTCACAATGGAGTTTCGGCCGAGAAAAAGTGAGCATTATACATATTTAGAGGTCTTGCATTTTCCAAGTCAGACACTACTCATTAGTTCAAGGTCTACCAGATGTGTCTTTAGATATTGGATTTGCAAGTGATCATTTAGAAAGATAAAGCATGAGAGAATTGATCATAACTTGCAGACCACTTTCAAGGTAATTTGAAGAGACGTCCTTTGAATTGCTTCGAGCCAACATCAGGCCTGATTGTTGAAGCAATGATTCTTCATAGGCCGACTCACGGCCTTATTCATCTATATGCCCGAATTGGAAAGTGATCTTTTATCGGTGTAGATCTATTAGTCAGGGGTAAAAATTCATCAAAAGCTCACGGCTAAGTTCATCCAGGACGATTCTTTGAGCTTTTAATTCGGCAGGGAACGATCATCTTTGAAGTTAAAGTTCCCAGGAGGTTCTTATACAAACCTGATATGTGTTGTCATTTATGAAGATAACGCAACATAGAAAAGGCAAATTCTACACTCTAGTGGAATGAAGTTCGGCCGAAATATGAGCCGACTGATTCGGGAATATATTGTTTTAAAGCCACCAAGTAGATGTTCATCCACGGCGGATTGGGAGCGACAAATCTGCTCGGGGGCAAGCCTGAATTATTGAAAAAAAAAATGCATAAAAACTAGCTTCGTTCATCCACGACAAAGTTCTGAAATTTGAAGCCCTGAGTTGGAAGAACTGAATACAGAATAGGATGATGCATCAGGTACACATTAGTGTCAAAATTCTAAGAATTATCATTCTGAAGATCTCTGATCGGGCCGATTTATGATGGAGTTCGGTTGAAGTTCATCAAGGCTAATACACGGCCGACTTTATCCAGGCCGACTCACGGCTTCCTTAATTCAAAAAGGAAAACGTCTTTAGTCAACTTGAAGCTTTAGTTGGAAGGATTACTTCGTTATGTATGGTTCCAGTTGGTGATTGAATTCTTGAAGATTATTACGAAATATTAAGGCTAAGGATGTAAAGGATGAAATCATGGAATAGTGGTAATTGATTGTGGTAATGAGGAACCATCCAGAGTGTGGTGATTTCAAGAACATTGAATTTGATTTGCTGCTATAATTTCATGGAGGAGTTAGCAGGAACAACTAAGATCTAAGCATTATTACATCACATCTCTAAGGCCAACTAGCTGGAGTCAGCGGCCGAAATATATTCCGTTGTTCGGTAACTTTGGCTAAAATGCGAGGTGATGATTGAAGGATCAACTAAAGCTGGTATTGTTGCCGACCAATCTATATGGAATTTAGAGCAGCAACCAGTAATTGTGATAGTCGTAAGATGCTTCGGGTCTTTATAAGCAATGCCTGATAACATTGGTTGAGATGTTAGAGAGGTTATTCCACTTTGAGTTGTTCATGCCTGGAAGAATTGAAAGCATCTGGAGTTGATCAGGCTTCAAGAAAGTAACAAGTTCAGTGTGGTGTCAAGAGATGAGAAACTCACAAATCTTCGGCCGATCATCTGGGCCGATTGAGTATGATATCAATAAGGTATTTCGAGCCAAGAAAAAGATAAAGAAGAGATGCGTAGACATACAATTTATATACGAAGCATGGAAATTTAGTGAGCACTTGGATGTGTTTGAAAGTTTTACACTAGTTCAAAGTCTACCAGTTGAATCTTCAGATTTTGAAAGTCGTCATTTGCAAAAATAAGACAGATTGCTCAGGTAAGAGATATCAGTGGGATTTGTATTGAGCATAACATGCGGACCAACTTGCAGGTCCTGTAAAGAATGCCATCCCTTAATTACCAAGGGCTGACCTCAACCGAGAGGCAAATTAGCTCAAGGGTAGGGCGATTTTTGAAGAGATGGTTTATCCAGGCCGATGCACGGCCTTATTCAAATTGGAAGATGATTGTTTATCAGTTTAAATCTACAATAAGTCAGTAGCAGAAGTACATCAAAGCCGATTCACGGCCAAGTTCATCAAGGCCGATTTGCGGCCCTATAAGTTCGACACAAAGAAAGATCATTTTTAAAGCTAGAGTTCCCTGGAGGTTGCTGGTTATTCAGAATTAGTTGTCAGGCGGAGATTTCAAAATGAAACTATTTTTCCGATATAAGCCAAGATGTGATTAATCGTATGGGACTGGCATTAACAGATGGATTTTCATTCAAGCATGTCTGCAATCATTCCAGTCTCCAGAGTTTGGTTCGTCTAGCTAGCTAGCAGCGGCGGTTATGGAACTAAGTGAGAAGTTTAGCCAAACAAACAGATCGTCCCAGTTTGGATTGGAGGTTATTGGGTGATAAGATGGCATACTGTTCTATGCTTCGCGTTTGTCAGGTGACTCACATGGTCCAGCGACGCACGGTTAAGATACTAGAGTTCGTGTGGTTGGCATAAATCATGTCAAATGTTGACCAATGGTTACAGAAGCCAATTGGAAGTTCGGCACATTGTCATGGGAAAGTACATTTAATGATTCTATATTTCGGCCTGAGAAAGTGGTAATGCCATGAAATTGGACTGCTGATGGAGTGTTGAAGAAGTTGCATTCGTTGGAAATAGTAGAGGGGCAAGGATTGCAGAAACACTTTAACGCCGGCCAGAAGCTTAGACTTAATAACATTTTTCAGCCGAGTTGATGGGGAATTATGAAGACCGATGTAAGTACTGATAGATTATTTTAGGCCGAATATGACCGACTGGGAGCAAGAAATCCGCCCGGGGGCATGCCCGGATTATTCGTATTGAAGATAACAGAGCGATTCTGAACTAAGGCCGACAAATGATGATTAGGCGGCCAAGTTGATCCAGGCCGATTCACGGCCTAATAAAAAAAAAATCATTCTAGTGCTAAAGTTTTTCTAAACTAGTTTGTAATGCCTCGGCCGAAAAATTAGAATTGATGTTCATCTTCATGGCCGAGTTGGTGAAGAAACATAAGATCAAATAGAGGGCTAAAGAAAATGGGAAGAGCATTATCCAAGAAGTCAGGTTTTGAGGCACCTACAGTTTGAGACGAAGCGACGATAGCCCTGCCAATTGATGTTCATAACTAGCAGTGACTGGAATCTCACCATTAGATGTGGTGAAGAATATTTCGGCCCACCACTTTATCTCGCACGAGAACATGAGACCTCTACATCGTTTTCAAGTCAGAGATAGATGATTTAATTGAGGGTGCTCGTTCAAGATCGGTGGGGACCTGTGTAATTAATTAGAGCTACAGGAATGGCCTAGAAGTATACGGAATTCTTTAGTTTTTATTCACTAGCGGCTCCTGTGATTTGTGGTGCTTGATAATAAAGACAGTTTGAAATAGAAGCCCAATTTAACTATGAATTGACCAGCACCAAAGGATAATACCCGACAACAGATGAGCGGTGGCAGTAAGAAGTTATTATTATAAATTGCAAAGCCTCATTGCAATCAAGCTAAGAAGCATATTAGATTATATTATTCAGCCGACGTCTGAAAACATGATGATTACATCATTCGGCCGACATAAAAAAAGAAAAAAAAATTGCGCCATGGGCCGACATGTGAGCCGATGGACAATAAGATTTCGGCAGAAATATCTTACCTGTCGGTTGAGATGACGATAAGAATTACTGACGTGGAGTGTTTTACTCAATTGAAATACCAAGACGAAATTTGTCCTATATCAGAGGCAAAAATTGAGATCTATGATAAAGATGAAGAGAATCAGCTATTCAGCCGGCCGATAGAACCTCAATACAACCCGAGATGGAGCACTTACTGCAGTGCAAGAGTTTGATTATGGGCATGTTGTCACGAAGTTATAACTGGCCGGCAAAGCAATGGATGAGATCAGGAAGTGCATACAGAGAGGAGTTGATGGCGTATTAAAGATGGAAATATTCAAGCGCAATTACTTGAAGATGTGTTGAAGATTGCCATCTTTGAATTAGTTCGGGCCGAGCGGCGGACTGGGAATGACAAACCCATTTTAGGGGGACACCCAGACTATTCGTAAAAGTTAGCAAAGGATGGTGAAGTGGTCTAATTGAAGTATTTTCCAAAGAAAAATATTGCTGGAAATAGATGAGGCATTTTATTAAAATCCGTTCAGTCAATGGGAGTTAATAGAATAAATCGGAGATTGATGTGAACTTTTTCGGCCGAAGATTAATATTCATCTTTTTGGCCGATTTGGTGTAGTCAAGCGGAAGTATTGAAAGCTAAAAATGAATGGGAAGATCATCACCAAAGCAGCCAGGTAATGGGACACCAACAGGTTGAGATGAGGCGACGATGGCTCTGAGAAGTGAGGTGCAGACGTTACCAAGGCTATTCGTCCATTACTTCATCTTGAGCGAGGTTGTGGGCTCTCTATACATGGTCTTCCAGGATAAGAACAAGGTTAACACTGAAGTTGAAAGATGTATTCTGGTCAACAATTGATAAGATAGGAAGACGGAAAGGGTAAAGGTCATGAATAATAAGATGGGACGAGCTTGATTTTATGATCGTACGAGTGACTTGTGGAAAATCAATCTAACTATGAAGTGAGACCACCAGCGTCAAGTACTAAAATCCAGGCAACGGATGAGAGGTGGATTCAAAGAATATATTAGCATAAATCACAAGCCTCATTGCGCAAGTGTTCATCCGGCTCGGCCAAGTGTGGTGCTTAGGCCGAGCTGATATGTTTCTAAAGTGGCTGATTTGAAAAAAAAAAAACTAGGGTGCATAAGCTAGATGAGCGGAATTATGTTGCAATAGATCGGCTATATTGCAATGAATCGGCAGAGATTTAAGTGAAGGAATCGGACCAAATTGTTTGGCCAGCCGATTCTAATCGGACCATGTTTATCCATGATGTAACAAATCAGCACCTATTTACAATGGCATCAAGGAAATATTTGCAACAGCCGACAATAGGAAATGCGGCTAGCAGAGAAGAATTCAAGTGATGGTATCGGTTAAGAGTTTAAAGTTCATGTTTCAGCCGTCCTTTGGGATGAGAACAAGGTGACGGCTTCATTGAAATGAAAAATAGATACAAAATATGTGCAGTGTGGTGGTTGGGTGGAAATAAGAATGCAGAAGCAATGGATTTAATTTTATGGATTTCTCGGATTGAGGAATGGAAGATATTCACTGTCTAAAGGAGATTACAGGAAATGGATTTAAAAAAAAAGCTTATATTTCAAGAGAAGATGGATAGAAAGATGAAGCCATGCTAGTAGAGTTCAAGAATTTCTACAGAGACAAGTCTGTGGATACTTTGATTTTTAAGGCGAATTAGAATATGACAGGCCGAGACTCGCATTGGTCTTATCAATTAAGTTTTATCTAATGAGTTTTCTGGGCTGAGGTAAAAGAGAATTGGGGAAGAATGATTTACAAATTATCATCTGGAGAAGCAAGACTGGATACTCAAACAAGAGAATGAAGTATGATCCTCCGATGAAAAATTTCAGGCCTGAAAAGTGCATCTGAAAAAGAAACTCGGCCAATATCTAAACAAAGAGAGGGTTTCGGCCGAAACAATCTGGGGTCATTTAGATGACTGAATCTGCATTATTTTTTTATAAAAAAAAAGGGATTAGGAATTCATAGTGCTTTACGGTGACATATTTGAGGATTCGGCAGAGTAATTCGGCCGAAAGATGAAATCATCATTAATTGAAGATGCTCATACGAGATTGGTGGAAACCTATGGAATGGATTGGAGTTATAGAAATCGCCGGGAAGTATACATAATTTTTAAATTTGTTTCTGATGGTGCGGCCAGTGGTGTTTGAGCAGTTGGATGCATCATTGAGTTGGAAGCAGATAGAGACATACAAATGGCGATTAGTGGGTTTGACAGGTTAACTTTGCACTTTCCCCAAAGTCATGATTCATCATGTTAAACAGACTAGTGTGGAATGAGATTAAATTCCACAAAACATCTGAGGAGAGATTTCCGCTACCTAGCCAAAGGAGCGTTTCGACTGAGTTCCAAAAGAAGAAATCGTTATCACATTACATACAAGAGCGAGCGATGGTCAAAAAATTGTTCAAGAATTTTTCCTTAGACATGTTGCTGGGTACGTGGATTTTTAGCCTGAATGAAATAAGGACAAAATTGCACTCCAACAAGAAAATGGATTACTTGCTTCTCATTCCCGAAATGTGTATTCGAATCAAGTACGGGGGCATCTGTTGGGACCAGCCGAACACGCCGACTGAAAGTCAAGAAAATAATGGAACTCGGGAGATACAGGCTGAATTCGACCGAAAATCCATAAACCAGTTTCGACAGAAAAGCTGAGATTCGGCTGAAAAGCCATAGGCTTGTATTCAGCCGAAAAGTCGGTTACAGAGGCATATCTGGAAGAGAAGTTATTTTCAGAGAAACGGTTATTTTATCAAGTGGGGAGTTATTTTCTCGAGACATCTATAAATACCCCAACTCATAGAGAAGAAAACCACCCCTTGGTCAACCCCCAATTTACTCTATCTTTGTACTTTACTTTTCAGTACCTTTACAGCTTTCCTTTATCGCTTTCCTAGATGTAGACTAGATTTAGTAGTTCTATCATTGAGTTCGCCGTTGCTCCTTAGCAACCGGTAGATTTTCAATAGCTTTGACAAAGAGCTAGCCGTCATTTCTTAGTGACCGGTAAGCTCCTTGTTGGATCGATTACCCAATGAATTAGCCGCTTCCCCTTGGTCGACGGTAGATTCATTTCCCAGACTCCAGATCTGATGTGTATCCGTTTGATTATAGAGAGATCCATGAGATTTGGACTTCCTGCGTTCTGGCCGCATATTCAGGTTTTGTGGATTTACATCAAGAGCACGGGTATCACGTTTGATTATCAGAAATTCCCAATTGATCGGACTTCCTGCGTTCTGGTCGCATATTCGGTTAGTTGAGAATATACGATAATTCTAGATCTGTATCATTTCCTTGATATTCAGTTGTAATTCAAGCAATATTGTTGTTCCTAGGGTCATCATTTGTTATTATTTGCGAATTGGATTTATCAAGTATGATTGTGGATTCCTCAAGATCAATTGTGCATATTTGTATCAACATATGTAGACCCAGGCGAGTATAATTCTGAAAAGATGATTCAAGAATACTGTGTCAGAATGAGAAAAAATGAGATATAAACTTATCTGGTGGGCCTCATTAAAGTCATGGATATTTCCAATATTATTCTAAATCCCCACCGATTCCTTGATTTTTCATATATCTTTTGTATGGGCGCCTTCTCTCGTTAGTCAATTTCGAATCCGAGCCGGTTTGATCCTTTTCCGGCTGCTTCCCTTGAAGAAAAAAAGGTCCTTGGACGGCCCGGATTTTTGGCCGCTCCAACACCAGTATCCTTCTGTCCTCAATATTACTGCGCTGCTGGACGATGATCAAAAACCATCCCACCTTGATTGGTCCTCGGACAAGTAGACGTAGGCTATACTAGTAAAAACAAATCATTTATTCATTTATTTATTTATTTTAGCGAGTATGTAAGTAAATATATATTCCCATAATAATATATAGGCCCTGTTTGGCAAAACAGTTAAATGGAATTAGCTTATTCTAGGCAATTTAAACTGAATTAGCTTATTTAAAAAGACAAAATAACTTAAAACAGTATTCAATCAGCTGTTTTTGAAACCGCTGCAAATAGCAGCATTTTGGATTTTAGCTTATTCTAAGTAAAAATTTAGTCTCGAAATTATCAAACAGCTAATTTTAACTAATTATTACTCACAGAATCAGTTAACAGCTAACAGCTAATTCCCAAACAGGGCCATAGTAGAAATGGTAGAAAAGAGAGGATAGTGTTATCCCATAGAGACCAAATAAAATAAATATTCCTAGAGGCTAGATTTTGTCCTGTGGAAAAGTAAAGATGCTAGTATTTGAAATAGGTCAACAATAATTCACTGGGGGAGGGGGGGAGGGGACTCCTCCAGATATCGATTCTAATTCCAAATTCCATTCTGACCATTTCTGGGTTTGGATTTTTGGGGGAGATTGCAAACCCTACTTCAATTGGACCGATGCACAACTTTGTTTTGATGTGAAATAGGAGTAAATTACTACTATTATAATTTTGTTTTGTTTTCAAGTGAATAAATTTAACCATCGGCCATTGCAATTGCTTGCTACCACTTTCTGATTGAAATACAGTACAGGGTAAACCCAAGTAAATTGTGACCATTTTATTTTTCAAAATTCTAATCAAACCTCCCATTTTTTTTTTTTTTTGCGAAACAGTCAATACAGGCTAGAGAACAAACCTCCCATTTATTAAAATGATGAGAGTGAATAAAAAATTTAAATCTTGATTTTCTATTACTATTTATTACTCCATCTGTCCCATTTAAGATGTCTTGTTTGATTTCTGCACACAATTCAATCATTTTTTAACCGTTAATATATTAAAATAGGTACAATAAAAAAATTATGTAAAATATACTTCCTCCATTCTCATATACTCCCTCCGTTTGTTTTTAAGTTCACCATTAGCATAGTAGATACTATTCATTGAGTAACTTTAATTTAACTTTTTCATATAGTTATATAAGATAAAACATAGTCAAGTGAGATCTTGTTGGATTCGTCTCATCACGTAGTTTTAGAATATCAAACTTTTATAATTTTTACTTATATATAATATGAGATATTGATGATTGAAAATGTGCATTGGATTGCGTGCAGTGCAGGATGGGTGAAGTTAAAAAAAAACGGAGGGAGTATTTCTTACGGATCCACTGCGCACGCAGTCCAATGCACAATTTGAATCAATAATAACTCGAGTTCGGTATATGGAAAAATTCTAAAAGTTCGATATTTAAAAACTACACGACGAGACGAATCTAACAAGATCCCTATTGACTACTCCCTCCGTTTTTCAAAAATTTTAATATTCCTGAGTTTCACGTTATCCAATGCACATTTTTAACACTTAATATCTCAAATTGTGTAAAAGTAAACAATAGAAAATTTTGATATTCTAAAACTATGTGATTAGACGAATCTAACAAGATCCCAATTGACTATATTTTATCTTGTATAATTGTGTTAAAAAGTTGAATCAAAGTTACTCAGTGAATAGTAACAACTATGCAAATGTTAGAATTATTTTCAAACGGATGGAGTATATTTTAACTTGTATAACTATGATAAAACTTTAAATCAAAGTGAAAAGGTGAATAGTGCCCCAAAATCAAATATAACCAACATTTGAGAAGGGAGGAAGTATAATATAAAACTACATGATTATACAATTCTAATAAGACCAAACTTGATTATTTTTTCTAAATATATATTTATAATAAATTGAGTTAAAATTAAAAAATGAACAGTAACAAAAAATCAAATAGAACGGAGGGAGTAATAGTATTCCTTTAAAACGGTTAAGTGGGTGTTTGGATGTGCGATATGAAATAGATTATCTGATTATTGCGTTTTCAAAACGTAAATAATCAGGTTTGCAGCACCATTTTTTAGCGGTTAAACTGATTATTTGCGTTTTGAAAACGCAATAATCAGATAATCTATTTTCCTGCAGCTTTTCCAAACACCCACTAAGTATTTGCAGGTGAAGTGGTGAACCGTGAATTAGGTTTGCATACATGTAGTAGTAGCTGGAGTAGGGTCCAGTATATATTGGCAGAGTGCATTCAGGAAAAGGCACTTTCTTGAAATTGGGGAAAGAAAGAACCCACGAGGAAACAATGGCTCTCTGTCTACGTGGTCAATCATGATTGGTCGATTTTCTGACACCCACGTGAGGAGCGACCTACATCACGTGGGCGAAAACACTGGGACCACGGGTGTACTTGTTGTCTAACCGTCTAAGGGATCTGGTACAATATTAGCTTTATATAGTTATATATAGAGACACATAGGGAGTACGTATGTGATACGTGGCTTATGTTATGTGCGTATGCTGTAATGGGATTTTCACATCGTGTTTCTTATCCCCACAAATAAAAAAATCTGCTTACCAAAATTTTTTTTAAAAAAATAAAAAATCTTGCTGTCTCTCGTCGCCTAATTTTGTCTTTTCCCAATTACCCTTTTCCATTTTGGAGCAGCGAGGCGGGGGTTTGCTCTTACACCATAAAGATCCCATAATTGAGAGACTCAATCGCCATCTTATTTTGGGAATTAAAAAAAATAATATGAGTTGGTCCCAATCCTTGGTGGAGCAAAATATAAATAAGATCACTTGGTCTCTACTCTTTTGGGAAATGAAATGTAGACATTTATTTCTTTCTCATTCGTCAAAATTTTAAATAATAAAATTAAAATCATTATATTTTTTATATTTTAAAATAAAAATAAATAAAAAAAATATATCAATTTTTATAATTTTTCATTCTTTATAAATAGAGACCAATATTGCTATATTTTTATTAAATACATAATCTATCAATTTTGATATATTTAACTCATATTAAAATTTATACTATAAAATAAAAATAAATAAATAAATAATATATTACTCTAATATTTGAGATTTTTTATTATTTATAAATAAGATAAATATTTTATATTTTGATACATTTATTTTTTTATATTCAAACATAATTTAATATTGTATAAATTAAACTAATTATATATAATATTGTAGTTGTATATAATTGGGATGGTTGGGTGGTTGGGTGGTTATTGATAAAGTATGTAAATTGGGATGGTTAAGTTGGGATGAATATTGATGAGTTGGAGAAGAGAAAAATTAATTAAATAATAAGATGGTTGGATGGTTGGGTGGTTGATGTGGTTATGGATAGAGGTAATATTAGATATCAATGCGCCAGATTTTAACTGTTATTTCCTCAATCTGTAGTATTAAATTATTTTGGCAATTCATTAAATTAGTTGAGAATGTTATAGCCTTATAGGGTTGAAATCATTGATGAATGATCCATCCTCACGAATTATTGGTTAATATTGACATGGATTCAGAAAAATAAATTCGGTAGGTTAATTTTGTATTAACTAATTTTAATATAATAATTATTGTAAAAGTATTGAAAACGGTAATGTAGTGTCATTATATAATATAATAGCATATAATAGCATCAAACGTAAGAAAATAACCCGATTTCAATAGTTGATCTCCCATATTATGCCGTAATATTTTTTTACCATAATTATTGCTGAAAAACTCGTTCTACTACTATTGAGGTTATTGCCAAAGGAAAAAGTAATACTAACTTTCAAATGTGTTTCATGCTTCTTTGTCTCAACCAGCTTGATTGAAATCTTATTTAAATGCTTCACATCCCAAAAAATCTCATCAGCTTGAATGTCGATAATGAAATTTTCAAATGAATATTAAAAAACCTTCAATTCTACTTCTGAAATTTTTTTACGAGAAAACTCTGTGAGTGTTCAACTTTTTTTTATCAAATGAAGAAAATTAACTATAGCAATGAAACAAGACATGCAAATAAATAATTCCCTATTTACCTTACTAAATCGATTTTCATGCCCTTGCAATTGTCAATTACATTGAGAAATGCTTATACTCGAAAATGGTGACATTTGTCATTTGTGGGGACTTATTTCCACGATAATATCTTCTCCTTAACCAGTCAACATCAAGTGTGCCACAAATATGAAATTAAAGGAAATTGAAAAGTGACTGATCAACTTTGTTTTTTTCATTCATATTAGAGAATTTTTCAATGACATCAAGTAAATAAGACTTGTAACATAAAAAAAAAAAAATCATATTCAAAGTGTGAATTAGAATTTTTTCTAGAAAAAAGAAGAAATTATGGTGGGTCAATTGACCCACCTTGACCAACACTACATCCTCCACTGAATATTGGGGAAAATTTCTCCAACGTTATATAGATAATACAAAAGTGAATATATATATTTAACGAGATATGACAAAATATAATTCACATAAATTCTCTTTTTACTCATGATTATATTAAAATCGATGCAATATAAATTCGATCGGATAATAATTTAGCTGATATATTCACCCAGACATTGTCGATTACAATATTCAAGAAACTCATGAAAAGGAATTAATATGGAGGATGAAAGTTCAACCTGGGAGAAATTGTTACAAGAATGTTGTATTCTTTTAATTTTTTTTCCTTCATTAAGACTCTTTTAGACCATTTTTTTTTCTCTTCATATAGTGAATATTTAATGGGCAGTATCGTGGAATAATTATGAACGTCCAACTGACTTTTTAAGGATCACCAAGTCAGTATCAAACACTTAGTACTGCTAGCAAGTGTTGTTGAAATGTAGTGACTAAGCTTGATCGAAATAAATAAATAAAAATGTATCTAAAAGAAAAAAGATGCAATAATAAAAAGTTTCAAATATACTGACAGTGACGACATGCATTCATTATGATATTATATACTTCCTCTGTTTTCAACTTTTCATAAATCTACAACGTTTTTATAAATCTACAACATTTAATCTGTGTACACAATTCAATGTATCATTTTAATAGTAAAAAAAAGAATAAATACGTTATTTTTCTTTTTCAAAAATTCAAATCAGTCTTTTTTTATTTTATTACCAAAACAGTCCGCTATAAATGCTAATTATGTCCAAATCAATCCCTAGTTCACTAATTATGCTCTAATTATCGACGTGGCAAGGGTTTAAATTTAAACCTGACATGGACATAATATTAGTCCCTTTTCTTTTTTCTTTTGTCAATTCAGTTAAACTTTTATTTTATTCCATTTAGTACTCTACCCAAATCAGTCATTTTTATATTAATTAGCTTCTAACCTTTCAAATTATTTTATTTCAGGTCCAGAACCTTAATTTTTTTTTATTATTACTAATCCATTTATCAAATAAATGTCCACCATACTTCCGTAAAGAAAATTAAACACCGAACCTCATACATTAGGTTTGATTGCCTTGTTATCGGATCTTCCAAGTACCGAAATTTTAGGGGCTCTCTCTAACCACCCGACCGCAACCGATGGTTCATTGGTTTTGGTTTCCTTCAGCAACAATTAGCACAAGTCTACAGCTGTAAACGAGCCGAACCGAACCGATCTTCAAGTGTTTGAGCTCTGTTCATTAAGCTTAACGAACGAACACTAACCGAGCCAAAAATCTTAACAAACCAATTTTCATGTTTGAGCTCTGTTCGTTTAACCTTACGAACGAGCTAATAACGAACGAACACGATATTAACGAACCATTTATTTTATTAATAAATTTATTTATTTTAGAATTAAATTAGGTGTGAAAATGTAATGTATATTGTGATATAATTTATGAGAGAAATGTGAAAATTAATAAAAATGAAAAATGAAAAGAACAACTAGATAAAATATTTATTTTTTATAATATGTATTCCATTAAAAAAGAATTCCGAACTGTTTGTGAATTTAACGAACGAACACACAAACCAAATTATGTGTTTGAGCTCGGTTCATTTAACTTACCGAATGAGCTGTTAACGAACGAACACGTGTCGAAAACGAGCTCAACTCACGAATTGTTTGTTCTATTTACAGCTCTAAGCACAACCTTACTTTGTTTCATACCTTAGGATGTAGCAATGTTTGAGTAAACTTGAATTTTTGGAAGGTTATGGATACAAGAAGCCTTGATTTTATTGAAAAAAATATTAAAAATATTATTAAAATATTATTAAAAATATTAAAAATAGCCTGAATTTTATTGTTCACGCTTCCTGCATTCATAACCTTCCAGAAAGTAAAATTAAATCATCTACACAAAAATTAAAATTAAATCATTTATCCAAACCTTATTACGTTCTAAGGTAGGAAACAAAGTAAGGTTGTGCTAATTGTTGCTGAAGGAAACCAGAATCAATGAACCATCGGTTATGGTCGGGTGGTTAGAGAGAGCGTAAAATCCCGGAACTTAGAAGACCCGATAACAAGGCAGTCAAACCCAATGTATGAGGTTTGCTGTTTAATTTTATTTACGGAAGTATGTTGGCATTTATTTGATAAATGGATTAGTAGTAATAAAAAATTTAAGGTTTTGGGCCTGAAATGAAATAATTTGAAATGTTGGAGACCAATTAATATAAAAATAACTGATTTGGGTAGAGGACCAAATGGAACAAAACAAAAGTTTATGACTGAATTGGCAAAAGATAAAATGAAAATGACTAATATTATGCCCACGTGTCAGGTTTAAATTTAAACCCTTGTCACGTCAGCAATTAGAGCATAATTAGTGAACAATGGACTGATTTGGATATAATTAGCATTTGTATCGGACTCTTTTGGTAATAAAATAGAAAAATAATTGATTTTGATTTTTGGAAAAGAAAAATGACGTATTTGTCCTTTTTTCCTTTTAATAGTTAATAACTCACATTGTGTATAAATAAAAATTATAAAAATTTGATATTGTAAAACTATAAGGTGAAACGATTTTAACAAGATTTCACTTGTCTATATGTTTTCTTTTATAATTATTGTATAAACGTGAATCAAAATTAAATAATTAATAATATCAAAAACTCAAATGTTTCACATTTTTGAAAACGGTGTAACTATTCACTTTATACAATAAATAAATAAAAATGAATGGTAACAATTAACAAAAGTTGTAGTTTTGATTCGATTTTTTCACACGGTTACAAAAGATAAAATATAGTCAAGTGGGACATTGTTAGATTCGTCTAGTCACGTAATTTTATAATTTTTTATTTTATAAAATTTGAGATATTACTCTTTAAATATGTATTGGATTGCATAAAAATAAGGAATGTTAAAATTTTAAAAAAAAATGGAGGGAGTACATTTGTAAGTCTCAACCACATTTGATACTCCTCTCTAGTATGTGCGCCGACTCTTGGATTTTTGTGTATTGAGTAGTGAATGATGACGTGTCACCCGTACACATACAGAGACAGACAGGTCGACGCTAGACAGCTCCGCGGGAAGTCCTTGTAAGAAAATTATTGAACCCCGGCACTTTTTATTATAGGAGTACTACTCTATTATAGTAATAGTGTATATACATATTTGGGAATTTGGGGGAGGAATTTTATCACATGCAATTTGTAAAGTAGAGTAGTAGTAGTATTTCGAGAAGGAAAATAAATAAAAGGGGCAGAAGGCAAAAAGTGAAGAGAAGAGTTGTATATAGAAAAAGGTACCCACCCACCCAAAGTGGAGGTGGGTTTTATTGTTGGGAAAAAATGATAAATAGGTTCTTTTTCTTTTCAAAAAATTCAAATCAGTCTTTTTTCTATTTTATTATCAAAACAGTCCTCTACAAATGCTAATTATGTTCAAATCAGTCATTTTTTCACTAATTATATTCTAATTGCTGACGTGGCAAGGGTTTTAATTTAAACCTGACACGTGTGCATAATATTAGTCCTTTTTCTTTTATCTTTTGCCAATTCAGTCATAAACTTTTATTTTGTTCTATTTAGTCCTCTACCCCAATCACTCATTTTTATATTAATTGGCCTCAAACCTTTCAAATTATTTCATTTAAGGCCCAGAACCTTAATTTTTTTATTATTACTAATACATTTATCAAATAAATGCCCAACATACTTCCGTAAATAAAATTAAATATCAAACCTCATACATTGGGTTTGACCGCCTTGTTACCGGGTCTTCGAAGTTCCGAATTTTACGGACTCTCTCTAACCACCCGACCGTAACGATGGTTCATTGGTTCTGGTTTCCTTCAGCAACAATCAGCACAATCATACTTTGTGGACAATAAAATTCAGGCTATTTTTTTAATATTTTTAATAATATTAATATTTTTCAATAAAACCAAGGCTTCCTGTATCTATAACCTTCCAAAAATTCAAGTTAAATCATTTACTCAAATATTGCTACATCCTAAGGTAGGACGCAAAGTAAGATATTGTTGATTATTACTGAAGGAAACCAAAACCAATGAACAATCGGTTGCGGTCGAGTGGTATTAGAGAGAGTCCGTAAAATTCCGGCACTTGAAAGACCCGATAACAAAGCAGTCGAACCCAATATATGAGGTTTGGTGTTTAACTTTATTTATGGAAGTATGTTGTGCATTTATTTGATAAATGGATTAGTAATAATAAAAAATTTAAGGTTCTGGGCCTAAAATGAAATAATTTGAAAGGTTTGATGCCAATTAATATAAAAATGAGTGATTGGGGTAGAGGACTAAATAGAACAAAATAAAAGTTTAGGACTGAATTGGCAAAAGATAAAAGAAAAAGGACTAATATTATGCACATGTGTCAGGTTTAAATTAAAACCCTTGCCACGTCAGCAATTAGAATATAATTAGTGAAAAAAAGACTGATTTGAACATAATTAGCATTTGTAGAGGACTGTTTTGGTAATAAAATAGAAAAAGGACTGATTTGAATTTTTTGAAAAGAAAAAAGACCTATTTATCCTTTTTCCTTTATTGTTGTATCATGTTCATTACTAACTACTCCCTCTTTCTCATTTAAGATATTTTGTTTGATTTCTGCACACAATCCAAATGTATTTTTTTAATAATTAATATCTCAAAATATATACAACGAAAAATTATATAAAATATATATTATAAAACTACATGATTATAGAATTCTAACAAGACCAAACTCAACTATTTTTTTCCAAATATATATTTGTAATAAAATTGAATCAAAGTTAAACAATGAACAGTGTCAAAGTCAAACAGGACATCTTATTACACGGGACGGGAGGGAGTATTATTTTATGTATGATAGATGTATACCATATACATATGTGTGAATATGTGATGAGACAATAGGTAGGCCTTAACCTAAGTAATATATTGTAGAAGTTGGGGGGGTTTGGTTTCTGTTTGGAATTAGTATAAGGAGAGGCAACAACAAAGACCCCTCCCCCACCCCCCAAAAAAACCCCAAGTTGCTGCTTTTACCTGCATTTGCACCTGCACCTTCTTCCTTCCCCCTCTTTTCTTCTTCTTCTTCATCATCATCATCATCATCATCATCATCATATACATATATATTCCTTTCTCCTAATATATGCAATTTTTTTGGATGGGATAGCACCAGATCTATCCTCAATATGTATATATGAAACAAAGGAGGAGAGAGAGTGAGAAATTCAAAGAGGTGCAGATGCAATTGCAGGCCAAAGGCCACCTTGGAAATTTAATCACATCAACTACCAAATTAAAGTACCATCAGCATCATCATCATCTATGACGACCTCAGCTAGCTAGCTGTTCCTCCCCCCCCCCCCCCCCCACAGAAAAGGAGAAAACTTTTGAATGAAGAAGCAAGTGGGGGTGGTGGATGGATCTGGATAATTCAGATCTCAAGGGTTGGATTTCGTTTGGAGTTTTACAACAACAACAACAACAATGGCCTCATCATCAATCAAGGTATAGTACTATTTTTTTCCTTATACATGTACACATATAATATGCATATATAGGAGTATTATATTATTATATACGCACACACACGCGCGCACATATATCATACCTCAGAATAAGTTCACCTGTTTGGACTGTAACTTCCAATAGTGCTATATTGTTGTTTTGTTTTCCATTGTTGTGGTTGAAAGTTTACATCTCAACAATAATAATGCATAAATTCAACAATGGTTTATATATTATACTAAAATTAAACAATCATTGAAATTAGCATTTCCAAACAATCATTTCTTAAAAAGTGAAGTACTAAAAAAGAGTAAGTAACTAGATTGTTCTTCAATGGCAGCAGTTCAGAAAGTAGCTAATAAGCTAATCAGTTGCTAGTTCTATCCTAAATTTACTCTTGTTATCACTAATTGGTAGTTTCGCTATTTGGTATGTTTGTACATATATATTTATAGGGATGATATTTGAAAACTCAAGCGAGGTTAGAGACCCATGAAATCTTTTAGGAATACTTTATAATCAAGAACCAGGGATGATCATTGGGAATTGATTTGAATAGGGTGTTAGAATGTGTGATGACGTGCTGACCCGATGAGGTTTGTGTTGTGTGTTAATGAGGGGTGTGCTGAGTATTTAATGATATTTGGATTATATGAAAACGTTCAACACATACAAAGTATTCATTGAGCACTTCAGCAAGAATTGATTCAGTTCCAAACTTTTTTCGCTTTTCTTTTTGTCCTGAAAGTAAAACTTACGGTGGCTTTTGATACTTTTATTTGCTGGTATTGGGAGAATCTGGCATGAAATTTGGTGTCACATATTTCGATGGCCGTTGTTTTCAGATTTAATTAACCCTTATTAATTTGCCAGTTCAAATGTTGATTTTAGATACACTACGTAGTTATCAACAACACAAGATAAGAAAGGAGAAAAAAAAAAAAAAAAGAAAAGATGAAATTGAATTATACTATCCATATGCAAATTTTCAGTGTCACATATTGGCCCATAGATTTATTTATTTTTTGATCAGAAAATTAATTTCAAATTAAGAATGTCTGTCGTCTAATATCATGAATATATATATATATATATATAGTTCAACCAAAAAAAAAAAGAATATATATATATATTTGGTTTGATTACATAATTAGATTGCTACTTCTAATTAATGTACATATCATCATCAACAATACTGGTTTCAATATTGTGTTTTTCAATGTACATCTCTTGTCTGGATATTAAAGAAAATGTTTGAAAGAATTTGCCAGGTAGAGTCCAAAGACTACAATCCTGTATAATACAGCAAGTGTTATTCACAACTTACTGTAGCTACTAAATGCTTAGTTATATATGGATATCTATCAAAGATTTAGCTAGTGGCAGACTTGGAGTATTAAGAGTTGGGGGTCAAAATTTCTTTTACCAAATTATCTTTAAGTTAATTCATCTCTAATTTTAATCCAAAAATAATAAATTGATTTTATTTACCGAATCACCAATAATATCACTCTCTTCATTTAAATCTATTTATACTTTTTTACTAATATTAGATTCAAATTTATAGAGCTATTAGGAGCATTATCTTTTATTTTGTCCTAAATATGCCAACATATTTCAATTATAATTGACAAAAAAATCTTAGACCCGTTTCTTTCCCCTTTCTTTTTCCCCGCAGTGTAAATTTCAAAAAAAAAAAAAAGTATCCTACCAAAGGTAAAACTCACACTGCTATATAAAATATTAATAACAAACTTTGAGGTTGAAAGTGGAATTAAATAATGTATTAAAAAATTGATACAATTATATAAAAAAATAAAAGAAATATCTCGGTGGAAAATGGAATGAATAAAAATATTGTAAAATATATAAGAAATTGAAAATAAAAATTATTTGATTATTTTATCCACACCCTTTATGGTAATTTTTATGGTAATTTTACATCTTGAAAACGCAAAGTCAAACACTTATAAATAGATTATTTGATTACTGCGATATATAAACTTATCTAAACATTAATTTTCTGTAGCATATTTTGTTATATCAATTACTCCTATTTGATTACCCATTTATTAAACGCTGCAATATTTTTTAAAAACGCTCCACCAAACACCCACAAATACATAAAATATAATGTAATACCCACGAATTTAGTCTCGTTTAAAAAGGAATGGAATTTAATTCAAAGATCAGAAAGAATTTAAATTCCATAAGTCCCGTGAAGTCGAAATAATTTAACTAAATTAATTATTGCGCGGAATCAATAGTCGACGAATTCAAAATTTCGAATACGAAATTAATTCGAGTTCGAAATGAATTTAAAAATATGAATTTAAAGTCCAAGAATAACCCGAATATATAAGCCCAAAAATGCAGAAGGATAGAAACCCGAAATAGAGGAAAAAAGGTCCAACGGGATAGCACGCTTGGCCCAGGCTAAGCCCAGGCCAAGCCCAAGGGGGCGCCATATCAGGCTGTTGCGCCAAATAGGGATTCGGCCAAACCGACTCCGGATTTTTCGAGATCTTCTAACTTCTTGTGCCCCAAATCTTGCTTAACTAACTCCTCGATATGTGAGGGTTGTTGGAGGCTATAAAGATTTCCTCCACTTCTTGTGCCCCAAGTATTGCCTAACTAACTCCTCGATATGTGGGGGTTGTTGAAGGCTATAAATACCCCATATATAGCTCCGAGATACCCTTTAATCATTCCCACAACTCTCTCCCACCTTCAACAAATCCGAAACCCTATATCTCGAACTCTTGGATCGAATTCAACGAGGAGGACGACTTCTTGGACGAACTTTGGCACTTCTCAGGCATAAGTTGGTGGTAAGGGAAGGTTTTATCTTTTATTTCATGTCTTCTAGTCGAGCATAGCGACTAACGATGAGTTCTTCTATTTTGAAACCATGAATCGGAACGAAAGGAAGAGGGCGGGGAGATTTGGACGTGTTCACGGATCCCCAAGGCCAATTCAACGGATCCTAAGACTTTAGACTTTATGTCAAATAAGTTAATTCCTCTCGTATCAATTTTGGTGGCCTTAAGTCGAATGAAATGTAAGTTTAATCGACGAACATAAAATCTGTCCCAAAATCCCCATGTGTGCACAGTCTCGGTAATCTGATTATTAGGACCTTTTCAAGTGTTCAAAACGAAAATGTTAAAAACTACAATCTTGTTCCTAAGACCTTAAACTATAGTGTGTTAAAATTTCGTGAATTTTCATCGAAGTTTGAACCCCCGAATTTAATCTGGTTGTTTCTGCGTTTCCGTTAAACCTAAAAAGCTGACAGTTTTCCAAATTGAACTAAATCGGTGCTTTTCTATTAGATCTGGTCCGAACTAGCCTTTGCAATTTAAATAAAATTTGTAGATAATCATGTCTAGTATGTGTCTATAAATGTTCAGAATTTTTGAAGCTCTTTTGATACGTCGAAAATTTGATTTAGAACAGGTTGTCAAATCTGAATCCTGACAGCATGCGTATTCTATGGAAATCTTGATTTTTGACTTGTCTTCTCACCTTATTTCGAAAAACATAAAGAATGAAAGTTTTTCGTTAATATATTATTGGGTTACTGTATAAATTTCATAACATTCTCCAAAGAAACGGATTTTTAAAGCTAAAAGGCGTGAACTGTGACGTGAATACTTGATACATACATTGAGATGAAATTTTCTAAACTTATGCATTCAAATACTTGTTAAGATAATAAAAACGATTTCAAAAACCCGTTACACTAGGTTGAAATAGATCTCCACTTGCGATGTAGGGGGTGAGTTCTCTGTAGGGTGTCCCTTTAGCTTTTCACTTCGTGCCTAAACGGACGAGAGTGATCTTTTATGATATTGTGCCAAAACGGTAGTAGAAATACTAGTCTACACTCTCGGGTGTATTCGTATGGGTTACCCGAGGCTCCGGAGTGGTACTGTGTATGGCGTGATAAGCGGATTGCTTCGGCAATTTTGAAACATGATACTTGAGAACTTCGATGTGGCGTCCTCCTCTTAGTTAACGGGAATTAAAATACTTTATTGTGCATTTTATTTATTTACATTATTCGCATGTTTTTAAATTCTTTTTTACGCTTTTATTTTAATTTTTATAATTATGCATTTAGTATCTCGTCGCCTTTTTAAATTAAACATGTTCCTAAATTTTGCAATTTAAATTTTTATGAATTATTGAGACAAATCCTATTGTTATATTATGTTAAAAATGAGCATGAATTAAAAAGGTAAAATTTTTATTAATTATTTAAAACTCATTATTGTTATGTTAGGAGTTAGCTTACTCAGTATTTTTATACTGATAAAACCGTTGTATTTTCTTTTTTAGAGTATGGCGAATATGCATGAACATGTCGGGCTCGAGGAAAACAAAAACATTATCATTATGTCGTTTTTATTTAAACTTTATTAGACACTGCGTTTTGGCCATGTCGGCCCATACTTTAATTTCCGCTACTACTTTTTTTTTTATTATGCATGGATGTGGTATTACTACTTTTTAAATTAAACCTTTTGGGCTTGTTTTTAAATTATTTTCTGAAATACCTTAGTCTTGCATCCCTCAAGTGAGCTCGAATGGGTTGTGTCTCATTTGGGAGGTGTGGCGGTGACATCCCGACCTAAGTTACCAAAACCGGAGTGTTACAAGTTGGTATCAGAGCCCGAAATATTTTTAAAGCTATTAATCTATTACTATGAATATTTTAAAAATTTTTATTTTAAAGCTATAATTTTAAAAGCCCAAAATTTTTGAGAGCCCAAATCTTTTTAAGGAAGCCCATATTTTGAGCCATCTTTTAAAAGTCCAAAAAAAATTTTTAGCCCAATACTTATATTTTATCCAAAGCCCAAAGATTTATTATTTTTGGCCCAATATAGAGGGCCAAAAATTTTCTCTTATTTTTAAAAAATTTCATGGAATAAAATTTTATTTGAAAACCTATGGAAAAATAAATACATATGCAATGCATAACTTGTTTTTGGGAGGACTATCATTTGCATACATACATATTTTATTCCTTGCACATTGCTAACCCCATTCTTAAGTATGATCTAACCTAACCTTCTTCTGTTGCACTAGATGGTTGACCCCAACATGATAAATTTGATGATGAAACTAATGAATGCCTACTTAGACTCTCAACAAAACATTCAACATTTCAAACACCGCGTTGCCCAACTGGAAGCTGATCTGCACCATTTGGGAAATCTTAGGGCAGCTGACCATCAACACATAACCCAACTGGAACGTCAAGTTCAAAAACTTACCCAACAAAACCATGATATGATAAACAGAATCTAAGCTCAAGGAATGGAAATAATCTACATCACTGACTATCTGCTAGCTCAGGGAATGGTTTCCCAACCAACGTTAATCCAATTTTGGGAGCTAGCAGACTGTGAAGTTAAAGTACAAAGAATTGTACAATTGCAACAAATTGCAAATCAGCGGCCAGATGCATTTTGTGATTCTAAAAGAGTTACCAAATCTCATATACCGGCAGAAAATGTTCCAGTCAAAATTAATGTTCCAAATGAACATGTTATAAGTGCTAATGATGAATCTAATGCACGCTTAAAGCTTGGCAGACCTCTCAGTTCCAAAGATAAAAATCCTCGAAAAAAAAGAGGCATTGAAAGTGATAAAATTACAGAAAAGATTCCAGAGGAAAAAGAAGCTCTTAAAGAGCAAACAGCTCCAGAGGAGCAGACAATTGATAATAATGAAATATCAATCAATTTTGTCACAAGCAGAAATATTTGGAATCGAGATGCAATTATTATAGATAATACATTCTCATATCACATAGCACTTGACATTATAAATTATGACGAGGATCATGAACCAAATTCGGTTGATGAATGTAGGAAAAGACATGATTGGCTAAAATGGAAAGACGCAATCCAATCAGAATTGGATTCCCTGCCTAAAAGAAAAGTGTTAAACACCTGAAAATATAAATCCAGTTGGATACAAATGGGTATTTGTACGAAAAAGAATGAAGCAAATGAAATTGTAAGGTACAAAGCGAGATTAGTCGCCCAAGGGTTCTCACAGAGACCGGGTTTTGACTATGATGAAACATATTCTCCAGTAGTGGATGGAATTACATTCAGATATCTTATCTGTTTAGCAGTACATGAAAAACATGAAATGCGACTCACAGACGTCGTTACTGCTTATTTATATGCAACTTTAGATACTGATATCTATATGAAAGTTCCCGAAGGGTTCAAAATTCCAGAGGCATATAAAGCAAACCCAAAACATATGTATTCCATCAAATTACAAAGATCCTTATATGGGCTTAAACAATCCGGGAGAATGTGGTATAACCGATTAAGCGAAAGCTTACTTCAAAAGGGTTATATAAATGACCCAATATGCCCATATATTTTTATAAAGAAAAATGTGTCAAGATTTGTTATCATTGCAGTATATGTTGATGATATCAATCTAATTGGATCCCCTGATGAGATGCAAATTGCTTTTGAATATCTCAAAAGAGAATTCGAAATCATAGATTTTGGGAAAACCAAAAAGTGCCTTGGTTTACAAATTAAATATTTGGATAATGGAATACTTGTCCATCAAAAGGCCTATACCCCAAAGGTCTTAAAACGATTTTTTATGGACAAAGCACATTCATTAAGTAATCCAATGGTCGTAAGGTCACTTGATCCTAAAAGAGATCCATTTAAGCCGAAAGAGGAAGATGAAGAAATACTTGGGCCACAGGTCCCATATTTAAGTGCCATTGGGGTACTAATGTATCTTGCAAACTGCACTAGACTAGATATATCATTTGCAATAAATTTTTTAGAAAAATTCAGTTCATCTCCTACTGAACGACATTGGAAAGGAATAAAACATTTATTCCGCTATCTTTAAGGGACGACTGATCTGGGTCTATTTATAAATACAATTCTCGACACGAATTAATCGGCTATGCCGATGCTCGGTATTTGTCAGACCCACACAAAGCTAAGTCACAGACGGGCTATTTAATTACATGTGGTGGTACTGCAATATCGTGGAGATCCACGAAACAATCATTGACAGCCACCTCATAAAATCATGCTGAAATCATATCAATACATTAAGCTAGTCGAGAATGTGTTTGGATTAGATCCATGAGTAACTATATACAAATGAATTGTGGTTTATCGTCCGAAGATAAAAACCCTCCTATTTTTTATACGAAGATAATGCGGTTGTATAGCGCAATTGAAAGAAGGTTATATTAAAGGAGATAGAACGAAACATATTTCACCAAAATTATTTTTTACTCATGATTTGCAGGAAAATGGTGAAATAGATGTGCAACAAATCCGTTTAGCTGATAATCTTGCAGATTTGTTTACCATGGCACTACCAACAGCAACATTCGAGAAACTCGTGATGAAAATTGGAATGCGGCGGCTTCGAGATTTAAAATGATGTCCAAATCAGGGGGAGCATCGGATACAAGAATACCGTACTCTTTTTCCTTCACTTGGATTTTTTTCCACTGAGTTTTTTCCAAGTAAGGTTTTAACGAGGCATATTCTTTGTATTGGAGATATTTAAGAGGGGGTGTTGAGAATATTGTGAAAATCTTGGCATGTTTATGCCTTATTCTTGAAGTTAGTAAATAGTTAGGTCTTGTGAATGATTAGTCTTCATTTCTCACTTCTATAAATATAGGTGTGTTATGAAGAGATAAAACACACCATTGAAATTACACATTACTTTTATTTCTTTACATTTCATCATTTAATTCCAATTTCCATTACAATACTTCCACTATAAACACAAGATAATAATCCATATACCATTTTATTATATACATACATATATAAAGATAGTTATTTCTATAACACGTTATAAGCACGAACCCCGTTGGAATCTGTCATTTCTATCGTGGTCTTGTTCACGTTTTCTGAAATTCCAGTCCATACCGGAGTTCTGCCGAAATTTTCCAAAACCACAAGAAAATTATTTGGGTAATATATTACTATTATTTTCAATATCGATTATGGCTAATCAGACAAAGCAGGATTTTATGCCACTGGAAAGATACGTGAATTATTATTTATCTTGGAAAATGGATGTTGAAATCCATCTTGAATCAATGGGTCTAGAAAAGACCATTATAAAAGAAAATACGGCCACATGCCAAGACCGTGCAAAATCTATGATTTTTCTCCGACATCATCTTGATGAAGGATTAAAACTAGAATATTTGACGGTAAAAGATTCATGTGATCTGTGGGAGGACTTGAAAAAAAGATATGATCATTTATAATCGATCAATCTCCCTAATGCCAGATATGAGTGGCAAAATTTGAGGCTGCAGGACTATAAGTCCGTAAATGATTATAATCCAGCCATGTTCAGAATTACTGCAGAATAAAAATTATGTGGCGAAAAAATAACTGAAAGTGATAGGTTGGAAAAAAACATACTCTACTTTTCATGCCACAAATTCAGTGTTATCGCAACACTACAGATTAAGTGGTTTCACAGAATACTCTCAACTAATATCTTGTTTACTACTGGCTGAAAAGAATAATTATTTATTAATGAGAAATCATGAGTCCAGACCAACAGGAAGTACACCATATCCTGAGACGAATTTCATAGAATCATCGAATCATGGTCGTGGACGTGGTTGTATGGGTCCTCGTGGACGTAGCCGGCGACATAGTCGTGGTCATGGTCGTGGAAATGGTCGTGAAAGAAGTAATGTCTATATAAGACCAGAACCATATCCACGTACCCAAAATTTTGAAAACAGGAAAACAAATAGCCATCAAAACAGTGCCCACATAAATTATAATGATAAAGGTAAAAAAAAATGGAAGAAAAATGCCACCGTTGTGGTAAGGAATGGCATTGGTCCCAAATCTGTCGTACAACAAGTCATTGGGCAAAGTTGTACCAAGACTCATTAAAAGAAAAGAACATGCAGGTTGAAACAAACCTTGCTGAACAAATAGCTGATGACACTGCAGGTCTTTCTGATGCTATTGTGATTGCCACTGAGACCACAAATCCTGATATGCTCATAGAGGCAACATACAGCGTTGCAGATTTCTACAATGATACCGCATAAATTTGTTTTACTTTTATTGCACTACTTAAATTATGTTATGTTTAATGTTTAATGTTTTAATTCTTATGCTTTATATTTCTGTAAATGTATATATATACTTATATTTGTGCTATATTATTATCACTGTTATTATATAAATTCTCGCTTTGTTACTGATATTATGTTTTCCTTTTTCAAAAAAAAAAATGCCAGCAAAATGGAATTACAAATTGGTGATAATGAAATATGTCTGATAGACAGTGCTTCTACGCACACGATATTGAATGATAAACAATAGTTTTCATACTTGAAAATGGGAAATAGAGATATTTACACTTTAAGTGGATGTGCAAATATAATAGAAGGCACTGGCAGTGGGAAATGAGAATAATTTTATTCTTGGCATTATTTAGCATTACCATTTCGAGTATAACGCAACTTCGAAGACGAAGTAAATTTCTAAGGAGGGTAGACTATAATACCCACGAATTTAGTCTCGTTTAAAAATGAATAGAATTTAATTCAAAGATCAAAAAGAATTTAAATTCCATAAGTCCCGTGAAGTCGAAATAATTTAATTAAATAAATTATTGCGCGGGAACCAATAGTCGATGAATTCAAGATTTCGAACACGAAATTAATTCGAGTTTGGTCGAACCCCTATTTGGCGCATCAGCCTGATATGGCACCCCATTGGGCTCGGCTTGGACTTAGCCTGGGCCGGGCCGTGCTATCCCGTTGGGCATTTTCTCATCTCTTTCGGGTTTCTATCCTTCTGCGTTCTTGTGCTTAAATATTCGGGTTATTCTTGGACTTTAAACTCCTATTTTTAAATTCATTTCGAACTCGAATTAATTTCGTATTCGAAATCTTGAATTTGTCAACTATTGGTTCCCGCGCAATAATTTATTTTATTAAATTATTTCGACTTCACGGGACTTATGGAATTTAAATTCTTTTTGATCTTTGAATTAAATTCCATTCATTTTTAAACGAGACTAAATTCGTGGGTATTACAGTCTACCCTCCTTAGAAATCAACTCCGTC
Organism: Hygrophila difformis; assembly: GCA_030278955.1. Classification (NCBI taxonomy): domain Eukaryota; kingdom Viridiplantae; phylum Streptophyta; class Magnoliopsida; order Lamiales; family Acanthaceae; genus Hygrophila; species Hygrophila difformis. The sequence continues at coordinate 44,574,572 of JAOANR010000005.1, read as the reverse complement.
CTCGAAGTTGCGTCATACTCGAAATGGTAATACCAAGTAATGCCAAGAATAAAATTATTCTCATTTCCCATTGCCAGTGCCTTCTATTATATTTGCACATCCACTTATAGTGTAAATATCTCTATTTCCCATTTTCAAGTATGAAAAATATTGTTTATCATTCAATATCATGTGCGTAGAAGCACTGTCTAGACATATTTTATTATCACCAATTTGCAATCCCATTTTGCTGGCATTTTTTTTTTTAAAAGGAAAACATAATATCAGTAACAAAGCGAGAATGTATATAATAACAATGATAATAATATAGCACACATATAAGTATATATATACATTTACAGAAATATAAAGCATAATAATTAAAACATTAAACATTAAACAGAACATAATTTAAGTAGCGCAATAAAAGTAAAACAAATTTATGCGGTATCATTGTAGAAATCCGCAACGCTATATGTCGGCTCTATGAGCATATCAGGATTTGTGGTCTCGGTGGCAATCACAATAGCATCAGAAGGACCTGCAGTGTCATCAGCTATTTGTTCAGCAAGGTTTGTTTCAACCTGCTTGTTATTTTCTTTTAATGAGTCTTGGTACAACTTTGCCCAATAACTTGCTGTACGACAGATTTGGGACCAGTGCCCCTCCATACCACAACGGTGGCATTTTTCTTCCACTTTTCTTTTACCTTTATCATTATAATTTCTGTGGGCACTGTTTTGATGGCTATTTGTTTGCATGTTTTCAAAATTTTGGGTACGTGGATATGGTTCTGGTTTTATATAGACATTACTTCTTTCACGACCATTTCCACGATCACGACCACGACTATGTCGCCGGCCACGTCCACGAGGACCCATACGACCACGTCCACGACCACGATTCGATGATTCTATGAAATTCATCTCAGTATAGAGTGTACTTCTTGTTGATCTGGACTCATGATTTCTCGTTAATAAATAATTATTCTTTTCAGCCAGTAGTAAACAAGATATGAGTTGAGAGTATTCTGTGAAACCACTTAATCTGTAGTGCTGCAATAACACTGAATTTGTGGCATGAAAAGTATAGTATGTTTTTTCCAACATATCACTTTCAGTTATTTTTTCGCCACATAATTTTAATTTGCAGTAATTCTGAACATGACTGAATTATAATCATTTACGGACTTATAGTCCTGCAGCCTCAAATTTTGCCACTCATATCTGGCATTAGGGAGATTGATCGATTTTAAATGATCATATCTTTTTTCAAGTCCTCCCACTGATCACATGGATCTTTTCCCGTCAAATATATATTCTAGTTTTAATCCTTCATCAAGATGATGTCGGAGAAAATATTTTGTACGGTCTTGGCCTGTGGCCGTATTTTCTTTTATAATGGTCTTTTCTAGACCCATTGATTCAAGATGGATTTCAACATCCATTTTCCAGGATAAATAATTTTTCCCGGATCTTTCCAGTGGCATAAAATCCTGCTTTGTCAGATTAGCCATAATCGATATTGAAAATAATAGTAATATATTACCCGAATAATTTTCTTGTGATTTTGGAAAATTTCGGCAGAACTCCGGTATGGACTGGAATTTCAGAAAACTTGAACAAGACCACGGTAGAAATGACAGATTCCAACGGGGTCCGTGCTGATAACGTGTTATAGAAATAACTATCTTTATATATGTATGTATATAGTAAAATGGTATATGAATTATTAGCTTGTGTTTATAGTGGAAGTATTGTAATGGAAATTGGAATTAAATGATGAAATGTAAAGAAATAAAAGTAGTGTGTAATTTCAATAGTGTGTTTTATTTCTTCATAACACACCTATATTTATAGAAGTGAGAAATGAAGACTAATCATTCACAAGACCTAACTATTTACTAACTCCAAGAATAAGGCATAAACATGCCAAGATATTCACAATATTCTCAACAATCCCCCTTGAAAATCTTCAATACAAAGAATATGGCTCGTTAAAACCTTACTTGGAAAAAACCCAGTGGAAAAAAAATCCAAGTGACGGAAAAAGAGTACATTATTCTTGTATCCGATGCTCCCCTGATTTGGACATCATTTTAAATCTCGAAGCCGCCGCATTCCAATTTTCTTCACGAGTTTCTCGAATGTTGCTGTTGGTAGTGCCTTGGTAAACAAATATGCAAGATTATCAGCTGAACGGATTTATCGCACATCTATTTCACCATTTTCCTGCAAATCATGAGTAAAAAATAATTTTGGTGAAATATATTTCGTTATATCTCCTTTAATATAACATCCTTTCAATTGCGCTATACAAGCGGCATTATCTTCATATAAAATAATAAGAGGGTTTTTATCTTCGGACGATAAACCACAATTCATTTGTATATAGTTAGTCATGGATCTAATCCAAACACATTCTCAACTATCTTCATGTATTGCTATGATTTCAGCATGATTTGATGAGGTGTCTGTCAATGTTTGTTTCTGGATCTCCACGATATTGCAGTACCACAACATGTAATTAAATAGCCAGTCTGTGACTTAGCTTTGTGTGGGTCTGACAAATACCCAGCATCGGCATAGCCGATTAATTCGTGTCGAGAATTGTATGAATAAAATAGACCCAGATCAGTCGTCCATTGGAGATAGCGGAATAAATGTTTTATTCTTTTCCAATGTCGTTCAGTAGGAGAGGAACTGAATCTTGCTAACAAATTTACTGCAAATGATATATCTGGTCTAGTACAGTTTGCGAGATACATTTCTGCTCCAATGGCACTTAAATATGGGACCTGTGGCCCAAGTATTTCTTCATCTTCCTCTTTCGGCCTAAATGGATCTCTTTTAGGATCAAGTAACCTTACGACCATTGAATTACTTAATGGATGTGCTTTGTCCATAAAAAAATCGTTTTAAGACCTTTTTGGGTATATGCCTTTTTATGGACAAGTATTCCATTACCCAAATATTTAATTTGTAAACCAAGGCACTTTTTGGTTTTCCCAAAATCTATGATTTCGAATTCTCTTTTAAGATATTCAACAACAATTTGGATCTCATCAGGGGATCCAATTAGATTGATATCATCAACATATACTGCAATGATAACAAATCTTGACACATTTTTCTTTATAAAAATACATGGGCATATTGGGTCTTTTATATAACCCTTTTGAAGTAAGCATTCGCTTAATCGGTTATACCACATTCTCCCGGATTGTTTAAGCCCATATAGGGATCTTTGTAATTTGATGAAATACATATGTTTTGGGTTTGCTTTATATGCCTCTGGCATTTTGACGCCTTCGGGAACTTTCATATAGATATCAGTATCTAAAGTTCCATATAAATAAGCAGTAACGACGTCTGTGAGTCGCATTTCAAGTTTTTCATGTACTGCTAAACAAATAAGATATCTGAATGTAATTTCATCCATTATTGGAGAATATGTTTCATCATAGACAAAACCCGATCTCTGTGAGAACCGTTGGGCGACTAATCTCACTTTGGACCTTACAATTTCATTTGCTTCATTTCTTTTCGTACAAATACTCATATGTATCCAACTGGCTTTATATTTTCAGGTGTTTTGACAATTGGTCCAAACACTTTTCTTTTAGCCAGAGAATCCAATTCTGATTGGATTGCATCTTTCCATTTTAGCCAATCATGCCTTTTCCGACATTCATCAACCGAATTTGGTTCATGATCCTCGTCATCATGTATAATGTCAAGTGCTATGTGATATGAGAATGTATTATCTATAATAATTGCATCTCGATTCCAAAAATTTCTGCTTTTGAAAAAATTGATTGATATTTCATTATTATCAATTGCCTGCTCCTCTAGAGCTGTTTGCTCTTTAAGATCTTCTTTTTCCTCTAGAATCGTTTCTGTAATTTTATCACTTTCAATGCCTCTTTTCTTTCGAGGATTTTTATCTTTGGAACTGAGAGGTCTGCCACGCTTTAAGCGTGCATCAAATTCATCTTTAGCACTTATAACATGTTCATTTGGAACATCAATTTTGACTGGAACATTTGCTGCCGGTATATGAGATTTGGTAACTCTTTTATATTCACATAATGCATATGGCATCTGATTTGCAATTTGTTGCAATTGTACAATTCTTTGTACTTCATGTTCACAGTCTTTTGAACGAGGATCAAGGAAATCCAACGAGATTTTCCAATTTATATTCTTTTTCGGGTGATCCTTTTCTCCCCCTAATGTCGGGAAATGTGATTCGTCAAAATGACAATCAGCAAATCTTGCTGTAAATGAATCCACTGTTAATGGTTCGATATATCGAATTGTAGAGGGTGATTCATATCCGACATATATTCTCAATCTTCGTTGGGGTCCCATTTTGGTGCGCTAGGGTGGTGCTATTGGGACATATACTGCGCAACCAAATATTCTCAAATGGGATACATTGGGTTCATGCCCAAATGTTAATTGTAATGTGGAGTATCTATGATAACTTGTCGGTCTTATTCGCACCAGCATTGCTGCATGCAGTATAGCATGTCCCCAAGCTGAAACTGGTAATCCGGACTTCATTAATAATGGTCTAGCGATCAACTGCAATCATTTAATAAATGATTCAGCTAGTCCATTTTGTGTATGCACATTGGCTACAGGATGTTCGATGGCTATGCCTATCGACATACAATATTCATCAAATGTCCGGGATGAATATTGACCAACATTATCCAAACGGATATTTTTAATTGTATAATCTGGGAGCTGTGCTCTTAGTCTTATGATTTGAGTTAACAATTTCGCAAACACATGGTTGCGGGATGACAATAATGTCATGTGAGACCATCTGGTTGAAGCATCAAGCAACACCATAAAATATCTCAATGGCCCACAAGGTGGATCTATAGGTCCACATATATCACCCTGAATTCTTTCAAGAAAACTATGGGATTTAGTTCCCACCTTTTCTGATGAATGTTTTATAATCAGTTTTCCTTGGGAGCAATCAACACATATATAATCATTGTGATGATGTATTTTTTGTCCCTTTAATGAATGACCATGGGAATTTGTAAGGATTCGCCTCATCATTATACATCCAGGATGACCTAGGCGATCATGCCAAAGCATATATTCATTGGGAACAACAGACATATGGTCTAGCAGGTGATAATTTTCAATATTGTTTATTCTTGTATAATATAATCCAGAGGATAAACATGATATTTTTTCCAATACTTGTTTCATACCAGAAATGGTATTTGTAATCAATAGGTATTCATTACCTTTTGCTGTCAATGTCTCGATATGATATCCATTTTCTCGAATATCTTTGAAACTCAATAAATTCCTTCGAGACTTGGGATAAAGGAGTCCATTTTTCACAATCAATTTTGTCCCCTTAGGGAGCTGAATGTTGGCTATGCCAGTGCCTTCTATTATATTTGCACATCCACTTATAGTGTAAATATCTCTATTTCCCATTTTCAAGTATGAAAAATATTGTTTATCATTCAATATTGTGTGCGTAGAAGCACTGTCTATCAGACATATTTCATTATCACCAATTTGTAATTCCATTTTGCTGGCATTTTTTTTTTGAAAAAGGAAAACATAATATCAGTAACAAGGCGAGAATTTATATAATAATAGTGATAATAATATAGCACAAAATATAAGTATATATATAAAGCATAATAATTAAAACATTAAACATTAAACATAACATAATTTAAGTAGTGCAATAAAAGTAAAATAAATTTATGTGGTATCATTGTAGAAATCCGCAACGCTGTATGTCGGCTCTATAAGCATATCAAGATTTGTGGTCTCAGTGGCAATCACAATAGCATCAGAAGGACCTGCAGTTTTGTCGTCAGCTATTTGTTCAGCAAGGTTTGTTTCAACCTGCTTGTTCTTTTCTTTTAATGAGTCTTGGTACAATTTTGCCCAATGACTTGTTGTACGACAGATTTGGGACCAGTGCCCTTCCATACCACAATGGTGGCATTTTTCTTCCACTTTTCTTTTACCTTTATCATTATAATTTCTGTGGGCACTGTTTTGATGGCTATTTGTTTGCATGTTTTCAAAATTTTGGGTACGTGGATATGGTTATGGTTTTATATAGACATTACTTCTTTCACGACCATTTCCACGACCACGACCACGACTATGTCGCCGGCCACATCCACGAGGACCCATACGACCACGTCCACGACCACGATTCGATGATTCTATGAAATTCATCTCAGGATATGGTGTACTTCCTGTTGGTCTGGACTCATGATTTCTCATTAATAAATAATTATTCTTTTCAGCCAGTAGTAAACAAGATATGAGTTGAGAGTATTCTGTGAAACCACTTAATCTGTAGTGCTGCGATAACACTGAATTTGTGGCATGAAAAGTAGAGTATGTTTTTTCCAACATATCACTTTCAGTTATTTTTTCGCCACATAATTTTAATTCTGCAATAATTCTAGCATGGCTGAATTATAATCATTTACGGACTTATAGTCCTGCAGCCTCAAATTTTGCCACTCATATCTGGCATTATGGAGATTGATCGATTTTAAATGATCATATCTTTTTTTCAAGTCCTCCCACAGATTACATGGATCTTTTACCGTCAAATATTCTGGTTTTAATTCTTCATCAAGATGATGTCGGAGAAAAATCATAGATTTTGCACGGTCTTAGCATGTGGCCGTATTTTCTTTTATAATGATCTTTTCTAGACCCATTGATTCAAGATGGATTTCAACATCCATTTTCCAGGATAAATAATTATTCCCAGATCTTTCCAGTGACATAAAATCCTGCTTTGTCAGATTAGCCATAATCGATATTGAAAATAATAGTATATTACCCAAATAATTTTCTTGTGGTTTTGGAAAAATTCGGCAGAACTCCGGTATGGACTGGAATTTCAGAAAACTTGAACAAGACCACTGTAGAAATGACAGATTCCAACGAGGTTCGTGCTGATAACGTGTTATAGAAATAACTATCTTTATATACGTATGTATATAATAAAATGGTATATGGGTTATTAGCTTGTGTTTATAGTGGAAGTATTGTAATGAAAATTGAAATTAAATGATGAAATGTAAAGAAATAAAAGTAGTGTGTAATTTCAATGGTGTGTTTTATTTCTTCATAACACACCTATATTTATAGAAGTGAGAAATGAAGACTAATCATTCACAAGACCTAACTATTTACTAACTTCAAGAATAAGGTATAAACATGCCAAGATATTCACAATATTCTCAACATCTACAAGTTAATTGTGCCTTCTATTTTTATTTTTTTAATGGTAAGGCAATTTAAAACAGAAATCAAGCCAATGGAAATACTGCATCATATGATTAATTTAAGAACGTTATATTTTCTAGCATAAATATCAAAGTTCTGTTGTCAACTTGTCATTGTGTAAATAATAATAGAAAAAAAGAAAATCAACGATAAAAATGTTAATTATATTTATCATTGAGCAAACAATATTTGTTGCATCATTGATGTTCATTGTGCAACACCATCTTTATTTACTTATTTATTATTAATCAATGTCTTTATTACTTGCACAAAAGCATCAATGTCTGAAGAGTATGCTCTGCTGACTGCCGCTGTGCAGATACTTCACTTAATAGCCTGACCAGCGACCTGCGATCATCTAAATCCTTCAACACAAATCTTTTAATCATGGCGGCCTTAATTCCAACCATATCCCAGCAAAAAGGCATGGGATTCAGGCATACTTGATAATAATAAGTTATAAGTCTGTTTGTCTAGCTGTCTGTCTCAAAATTCTTAAGAATCTGCATCCATTTCCTTAAATTCTTAGCCAACGCAGCATAACAAAAACTACAACTGCCAGTAGCATTCCAATTGCTTCAATAAGGTCCCCCAATAGGGCACCTTTCTTCAATATGTTTATCAGCTTTCTACTTAGAGATGGAAAAAAAAAATTATACTATGACGAGAGGTGCAAATCTTTAGCTCTTTGAAGTATTATATACATGTTCACATATAGTTTAAAATAAAAATTATAAAATAGAAGTAATATTTTGATTGCCACACAACATAAATTTTTTATTTTAGCTATCGAAAATTTTAGTAGCTAACCCAAATGTTCGGTCTCTAACCACACTACATAAAATATAACAAAAGCTTAGCTACCAAATTTGATTAGTGACAAAATACGCAACCCAAACTCATTAGCTACCACAAGCTTCGCGATCAAATTCGATAGATAAATGAGAAAATTCTAATAGTATCGGAACAAGATAAATGATTAGTGGATGAAGTATAACACGTCTATTAATAATTACTTGCCCTTAGAAGATGATTCATTGAATACTGGATCCTCAAATGAGATTGAGCCCAAAACTTTGTTTTATGGTTATCCCTGCATCCTACTTTAATAATAATAATAATAATAATAATAATAATAATAATAATAATAATAAAGCAACCTATAATCATTTCATGATTTTGGTCGGGATAACGGACAAACATCTAAATTGCAGGTAAAAAAAGGAGCCTTTTTTCGTAATAAATACAACTAACAAAAAAGAACCAAATAAACAAAATCATACACCACAAACTGCTCTACAATAACTTTGCCCAAATCTATGCATACCATCTCGGTTAAGCCATAGGAAACAATTCACCATGGTAGCTCAGAAAACGGGTTCATCTGCAACATCAACAAAAACTGATGATAGGAATGACAAAAAGTAGGATTGATACAGTTCATATTAAAGAGCAAAATTTGTGATTCTCTAAGTAAACATGAAGTCCACTTGAAGCAAACAAATAAGAAACATGAACATGACAAAGAATACCATCATTGTCATCGGCCATATTGTAATCATCTTCATCATCATCACAATATTCAGCCTGTAAAAGTCGGAAAGCTATTAGCTAGAAATCATGTAATCTTCATGAGCAGATATACACCTCAAAAAGTCACTTATTATTACTAAATGAAAGTAACTTCATATATATATATATATATATATATATTATACATATAATAAAAATTTGAATAACTTTTAGGTATTTTTTTTCATTTTTTATTTACAGTTTTATAATTTAAATTCAATCATGGCCATCCAGTTGCTTATGAGAGCAGTTTCAATCATTCAGTCATTTGGACTTCATCAGCTTTAGTCCTCATTCCGTTTTATTAGACATGTCCTAAGTGTAAGCTGGGCATGAGAACTTTAAGTTCCGTCCTGCCCACGGTCAGTTCATTTGATAGAACACAATCATTAGAAAAGCATGTTTATTTATATGGAAACAGCACTACATGAAAACGGGGTTTATGGGTCGAATATCTTCCCAAGAGATTAAATTAAGACTAACATTCTAATTCCTAAATAAGTAGTTGGTAATACCTGTTCATAATCACCCTCATCACTGTATTCTCCTTCATCTTCTTCATTTGCTTCATCATCCTCATCTTCTTCATCCTCATTCTTTTCAGTTTTTTCTTGGCCCTGCAAATATGAAAGGGGGAGAGGGGTTGCATAAGGTATTCCTACTCTAGGAATTTTACAATTGATGATAATACCATTAATATAAGAATGGCGAATTATAAATAGCCATAGTAGCATAGAAAAAGTTCAACGCATGAATATACCTCAGACTTCTGCTCAAGCATTTCAAATAGATCCAGTTTCTGCATCCCTGTTATGAATAAAAAAACAACAAGACATAATAGAAAGATAAACAGCCTGGGCCAATGTAATGAGGGTGAATAATACCAATAAACAGACAGAATCACATTGTTTTCACTTAAGCTCACATCCAACTAGAATCAGAACAATATTTCTTAGACATATACCCGATCCAGGATTCCATTTGACTTTCTTTGTGGCACGGGGACGCTTCCTACCTGTCTCATTCATAAAACAAGAAGACATAAACACAATAGCAAGATGCACAACTGACTGATATATACATAAGAAAATCAACCTGGAGCAAGTTCAGCAGGCATATGATCCGAGTCCAGTTTAATGTAGTCCCAAAGAGGTGGCCTACTGTTAGTTGCTCCAGAATTCCTAGTTGAATACCTTTCTATATCTTGCTTTTGCTCTGCAGGAACAATTTGAGCAGATAAATGAGATGAACTCATTCCAATGATGCAGGCTACTATTGAAATAGTATGAATTGTGTCTTCACTAAAATATCTCTCGCTTGACTAATCCACGTGCTTACTGAATCCAATTGGCAAGATTCATACATATATGTATGTATTTAAAATAAAAATAAAAAATAAAATAAATAAATAAAACTGCTCAGGAACTCATGAAATATCAATGACAAAATTGGAAGAAACTAGGAACCTACAATATTGCAGCTCAAAAAATTGAAGAGTGAACAGAAAGGAAAAATTACTCTGAAGACGTTCGTCTTTTTCTTCATAATAATAAGGAGACGAATCCTGAGCATCCTTCTGTAGATTATACGACCACCGGATCAACTTATGATGCACCTTTGTGTGTTCAGCAGTACCTAAATCCTCAATTTCCTAAGAATCATGCACAAGGAACTCAAAACACACAATTTGGTTAATCAATCAATATCTCACCGGAAGAAGGACTAAATTGGTTACCGGAAAAAGTTCGTACGGTGTTTGCGTCGCCGGCCTAAACCCTCCACGGCCGCGGCCGCGGCCCCGTCCGTATGCCATCCCTTAACCGCCGGTATTCTATCGCGGACTGAGGTTTTGAAATTTGTTCACAGATCAATAAGACCTCAAATTTAGTTATAGTGTTGAGCCGAGGAAATAAGCCCAAAAGGGCCCAATTACCCATATGGATTCATTTGAAATTCATCAAAATTGGAGGACTTACAGCAAAATATCTTTTCAATCTGGGAGGATCAAGAGATTCTCTCCAATTTGCAATTTCCCGCGATATATCAACACCTGAATTCCGATCGATCCATGAATCGGCCGGCGAGAAAGAGGCCTCTGGAGGAAATCAACAAGCCGACGACTATATTGTGCACAGTGGTCGCGATCGATCACGGGTATCTCTGCTACAGAGTCTGCTCCATCTGCGAAAGGACGCTTCCTGAGATGCCGCCGGTGATTGTAGATACTGCAGCTTGAGCAATCGTTTAAATCCTGTCGCTTCTGGTTCCAAACGCCTCTTCCGTGTTTCTGGTAAATATTTGCATTAACAAGCAAAAGAAATACGATAGTATTAACGACGATTTAAAAGATTGTTAACCCATTGGGTCTGTGAGCCCGGAGCAGGGTTTGAGGGTGTGGAGCTGATGGGTTAAGTTTTGGGGTATGGGTATGGAACTGATTATAAGGGTTTTGTGTCTACTCCTACGTCCTAAACCCAATTTAAGGCGCCATGAATGGGTCGATGTTCCTATCCGGATTAGTCTGCCGCTATCGGTTGCGGACAGAAAAAGGATTTTTTTTTTTAACCTTTAGTCGCTATGCTTTTGGATAATGTAAATTGATTAATTACATGTTATTATGCTACTATGCTTACAGATTTCTATAACTACGGATATCAAAGTGTTTGTGGTGATAATGTTTGATGGGGCTGCCAAAGTGTTGTATGGTTGGCGGTTGCTCTGCTGATGAGTTCTGACTTTGCCAAAACCCAACCTTATTCATGTAAGTATTTGGATAATATCCCAATTGTCTACATTTTTTGCTTCTTTTTTTTTTGTGTGTGTGTGTGCGATTCTGTAAGACCATTTTCTTTTATATAGTGATACCAATACGGCAAAATTACCACGATCATTCAAAAACTGTCCTTTGTTATTGCAGATTTGAAATACAGCTTGTGGCACAGTTTTTTTAGTTTATTTTCATTATTCTCTGTGTCATAGTTTAATCTTCTGCTGTGTGGAGCAGGATGTCTTGTCTGTGGCTGATGAATATGTTATACGAGAAATTAGAAAGCGGTCCAATTAACATATCCTAAGTTATTCCAAAATGCAAATACAATATAAGTAAATTCGTTTCATTGCAGACATTCTTATTTCATTGTGCGTTAGGTTGATTTTGCAGCTCTGGCAGCCAGCAGGGCATTGGAGGGGGAGATACTGATTGTGACTTTGTCAAAACCAAATAATGGTAATGCCCAGCATCTGCGTGTGGTATCAGTTATGCCGATGAGGTCTGGTTTTCAGCCTGTTGTTGCGACATTGAGGGGCCTGTACGGCTGTACCAAGTAAGAGGGGGCTCACAGGCAGCTCAGTGTTGTAAACTTCCATCTTCTCAATCTAGTTTCAGAAAATACTTCTGTATGAATTAATGCTCTTCATATATGCTTTTGTTAATTATGAGGGGTGTGACATTGTTGTGTTAGATCTCTACTTGTCCTTGACCTCAACAATAAGCAGCCGCCGCTTCTTTATGTCTGCTTCTGATTCCATGGAATAGATATAAGATGGTCATGTTTGATGATAATGTAAGAGGTTGTAGTTTGCTTTTTCCTGGTGATGCCAACTCTCCCGTGTCATAGAATGAGAAGAAACTATGCAGGATGGAAATATTTGTGATAAAATATGCAGTATGGAATCACTGATACATATTTTTAATTTATAATCACTGAAGATCCAAGTTTGGGCATCATACAAGTCTTGTCATTATGCCTGAAATATTTGGAATTTTCTTCTATTCCCATCCTGCATATTTGGATCTTCAGCATATGATAAAATAAAAAATATGTATCAGTGATTCCATACTCCATAGGGTACATGAACATGGAAATTTCGAGGTATTTTTTGGGTAAGTATGTCACTTACCATAAATGCTACACTTTCTCACTACAAGAATGGTTGCTGAAGGCGATGGATGGCGGCGAAAAAAATTTACTTGCTAGGAGGGCAACTTGATCGGCGTAAAAACATGTCGTTCATTGCTCAGATGAATTTCATTTTTATTTATTTAAATTTCATTCATTATTTGTGTGGATTCCATTCCTCACCGGCAGTCCCTCAGGCTACTTCCTGGCCTACCGTGTTGCCACAGTGGCAACACGGTAGGCCAGGAAGTAGCCTGAGGGATAAAGTCTTCATCGGCCATCGGCTCTTGTATATACCTCATCTCTTTCCTTTTTCTGCTTCCTTTTGGGTTACATATGCTGCTTTCTATTGCATTAGCTCGATTTGAGTACATGCTTTGCTGTATCAGTAACTTAATGTTTATAATGGTGTCATGCAACGGACGTGTCTGATGAAATGCCTGATTATATTTGACAACTATAAATTACGAGTAGGTAGTCAGGAAGTGAATATATCTCAGATTGATAAGATGGAGTTCACAGTTTCATGATTATTCGTGCTGGTGCTTTTTGTTTGTTAACTGTGGGTGGATAATACCTGCTTTATTGCTATTGAAATTTTAAAGTCTCCGGTACATGGTAATGTTGATGTTCTCCTGATGAGAGTATTTTTTTCTTTCCAGTGAAGTTGCGGCCCGCGTCACACTTTTGTAAAGGACCTGATATGGACTCTGAAGTTGATAGTGATGAGGAATGGGAAGAGGTTTGCTTGCTATGTTTTTCAAGTTGATTTTAATTTTTTTATTTTATTTTTTTTTTCTTTATATAATTTCATTTTCATGCTAATGAATTGTTTGGTTACAAGGAAGAACCTGGTGAACACAAGAAGAAAATCACCCGTAGCTAGATTATTACTTAGTATTATGTTTGGTAGTGCCAAATCCTCGTCCATTTCCTCCTCAAAGTCCTCGCCCTCAGGCGACAAAATGCTCGACGAACATGGGAGGCGACCAACATCTAGGCGACGATACGTTTTCATCGCCTATGTCGTCGCCTTCAGAAGGAAAACGACGAAATAAGTGATGAAAACGTGTCGTCGCCTCCCGGTGATTGTTTTTTTTTTAGTGATGGATGAGAAAGTTGACCAGGCGATCAACAATTTTCCTCGCCTTCTACTGCAATTTTTTGAAGTGACTAAAAAGTTTTAAAGGAAAGGAACAAGACTCCTCACCTAGTATTAGGCAGTATATACTTCTCTGTTTTTTTTCTTTTTAAAGTGAAATAAATTGACTTTTGAAGTTATTCATTATTTAATTTCGGCTTAATTTGTTTCTCACAAATATATTATTAAAAAAATATAATTGGGAACAGTCACTATGCAACATGAAAATGCACTTATTGGACGATGTACATTAAGATAACAAATCTCAGACATCAAAGAGAATATAATGGTTGTAAATTGTAATATACTAAGAGTGATACAATTGTTAAAAGTGTCCAACGGTGTCTGCATTGCACTGTCTTATTAAGATCCTTAAATAATACTCCCTCCGTCCCATTTATATTATCTTGTTACAATTGGGCACGGGAATTAAGGTAAAGTTGATTTGTGAGTATATGATGGAGTCCACATAGTTGTAGGAGGGGAAAAATATTTCTATTTATAGAAAGAAGACATTTATGATGGGACATCTAAAAATAGAAAGTAAGACATTTGAGGTGGGACGAAGGGAGTAGTACTAATAATTTGTATTCACATTGCAAATTGAATAACACCACTTCACTTGCTCACTCCATACGGCTACACCATCTAGATGCACTAATTTCTGCTGCTCAATAAATTTTAACATTTACATGCTTAACTCAATGCATTTTCGTACTAATGGTGTCCATTGTGTAGACAATGCTCACATAGTCACATATACTATATAGAGTTGCACTTGCTGCCAAAAACAAAGAAAAAAAAGGTTGTACTGCTTCTTTTTCTGGTAAAAATTAGGGAAAGTTATAGTAAAATACCCACACCTAAAAGTTCTTATGTATTACTACTTGCATACCAAATACATTGTGTATTGATACCATATTTCAAAATACCATACATTTCAGGACCTAGTCATTAAAATTAAATGAAAACGAAATTGAAATCTGGAAAAGACAAGAACGCCCTTGCTTTATGTCAGAAATAGTACTCAATACGTTGGGGTTGGCAGCCATTTTTTTTTAAAACACTCTCTCACTCTTGGGGCTCTCTCTTTCTCGAACCTGCGACACGATCGAAGCTCTCTTATTGGGCGTCGTTTTTTGGCGCGGGAAAATAGGTGGGAATGATTGTTGGGGAAGCTTGGTAGGGATGATCGAGGGTTAGGAAGGTTAGGAGTGGGGACAGCTGCGGTTTCGCGTAGGGGTGACGGGTTACGTTTTTCGGTGGCGGGTTTGAAGCGGGGTTTTGGAAGGCGAAAGCTTGACGGGAGTGAAGGGTGGTGCGATGGGTTAGAAGGGTTGTTGGAGGGCTGTAGGAGGGTTTAGGTGTGGAGTGCGACGGGGCAGTGATTTTTTTGTGGAAGGGGTTGAGTACGACGGGATTAGAGGGTTTTTTTAAGGGAATGATAAGTGGCTTTGAAGAGGAAGAAGATGGGCAAGAGGAACCCGAAATGCAAGTACCCGAGACTTTGTTGTTTTGCCATTACGAAGGTGAAGTGCATCTAGTCCGAATACGTGAGGCCGATCTTCTTGCGGATGTCTATAGGAAGGTGACGGATAAATGGGCCGATGTGAATGCTGCAACGAAAACCTTGCATTACGAGGAACCCGACGGCGGATACCTTATGGAACTGATTAACGACGGCGATGTGAGCAGGATGTGCACTTTGAATAGGGCAAAAGGGCAGACATTTGGGAAGATGAAGGTGATGAATCGCGAACCTGCAAACAAGAGGGCAAGGTAGTGTTCTGCTAAAAACCCTAGAAGATGGTTGTGATGTAATGGCATGTGTCGTTGGTTTTATACTTTTGTGCGCACATTGGTATTGTTATGTCTACTATTGGTACTCTGTAGTTTGTAGATTGGTGTTTATGAATTTTTTGTTTATGTGCACACCAGTGTTGTTAAGAATAGAGCGAATGCCTTGTTAGTGATTGTAAACATTTTTGACTGATGCATTGCATTGGACACGGATTTAGACATACAGATGATGACTATCCTGGTATTGAATGAATATTTTGTAGTAGTAGTGACGTTTTCGGTATTTGCTGCAACAACATTGGTATGAAAAAACTTCATTATGGTATACACACGATGTACTAAACGTTGTAATACATTTCATGCTACTAGTATTGTATGAATAGGTTCACGGTACATATGACCGATTTCGTATGAATAGGATCATGTATTCTATAAATTGTGCTACAGGACGGATATGGAAGCAGATGAGGAATTCGACAACGAAGAAGAAGAGGACGACGAAGATGTAAGAGTCCTATGGGCCAATGCAATCAGAGGCGAAGGACAGAAATTCAAAGATGCCGAACAGTTTCGGAAGGTCCTAAAAAATCATTGTGTTGCAGTCCGTCGTGGATTCAAGTACGTGCACAACAATAAGAAGAAAGTTCAGGTGAAGTGCTCCATGGAGAACTGTGGTTGGCGGATTTATGCATCGCGCCACAAATCCGATGAGTCGTTCGCGATTCGCACATGTACTTTGATGCACGATTGTGGTGTGAACAATCTACAATCAAGAGTACACCCAAAGGCGAATGCACCATCGGTTGATGCATTTGTCAAGGAGAAATTGAGGCGGGACCCACACTATACTCCGAACCATGCAGTGGATGCTATTCGCGCTGCGTTCAAAGTGGATATCAGCTATCGCACGGCCTGGAGCGCGAGGGAGGTGGCGATGAAGGAACTACATGGGGACGATTATTACTCATTCGACAAAATACGGATATTTTGCAATAGGCTTCTAGCGTCGAACCCAGGAAGTGTTGCGGATTTAGAGATTTTTGAAGGTACCAAAAAATTTAGGAGGGTCTTCATAGCAATTGCAGCCTGCGTGGATGGTTTCAGGAGAGGGTGTCGGCCCCTTATCGAGCTTGACGGCACCCATATTAAAACAAAGTGGAAAGGGCAGGTACTGGCCGCTGTGGGGGAAGGAGAGGGCGGCTTTATTACATTAGCATTTGCAGGTACAAAGTTAGTTATTGATGCAATTGAACACTGTTGTTTTACCTTACAAGGTTGGTGCTTACTGTTATATGTGAATATATTGGTTGTGTTTGTGATTATGGCTTTGCTGTAATAGTTGTCGATGCGGAGACGGATGAGAACTGGGAATGGTTCTGCACGAAGCTGAAGGGCGTTCTTGAAGGGGGCAATGAACGGGTGTCTTGGGTTGGGTGGACGTTTTTCAGCGACCGGCACTCCGGTTTGATGAAATCTATTCCAACTGTGTTCACTGGGAGTAATCATTCAGTATGCGTTCGACACCTTCTGGAGAATTTCAAAAAGGAGGTAACAGTGGTCTGTGCGTTATTGTGCTAATTCGTTATGGTATAGGTTCTGTAGAACTCCGGTATCATGATGTATATTGTTTATTACATTTTGGGCTTCGTGACAGGTGCTGAAGAAGTACCCATACAAGGACAAAAATTACTGGACAGGGGTATTCAAGGCTGCTGCATATGCGGCAACTTACGACGAGATGGTCATGCATCTGAATTCCATACTTCAAGCAATGCCCGCTTCAGCTGCGTTCCTTCAAAATGCTGATCCTCGTCAGTGGGCGAATTCGGTGTTCCCCGGCAACAAATGGGGCGTAATGAACACGAATCTTGTCGAGAGTTGGAATTCCTGGATCAAGAAGGCCAGACCTGCCGCCAAGTGTAATGCTTGATAAAATCCGTATGCAGATCATGAAGATGATGAATGAGAAGCGAGAGGCAGGTGCTCGAATGATTGGAAAACTGTGTCCGGCCCCAGCAAAAATACTGAATAGGAACTACAATGCATCTGGTGATATGGATCTGCAGCGGGCGGCGGGTTCGTTGTTCGAGGTTCGTGACCATGGTAAAATACATACTGTGGATGTGGATCAGATGACGTGTACGTGCGGGTATTGGCAATTACTGAGGATCCCATGCAAGCACGGGTGCGCAACAATCGAGCAAATGCATGGTAACATTTACGATTACTGTGATCCGTTTTACACTGTTGAGTACTACAGGGCAACGTACGACGGGGTGATCTATCCTCTTTTGATGGAAAGTGATAACGTGGGTGGTGGGATTGAGGAGGAATTCGTGCTGCCTCCAGATGTTCGTGTGCAGCCGGGCCGCAGGAAGACACGTCGGATACCATCCCAGACCGAGACGGGCAGGGCAAGATGCTCGCTGTGCAGAAGGGGTGGGCATAACAGAGCGACCTGCAAGGAAGCACACCGGTACACGCAGCACATAGACCCACTTATCTGAGTTGGGTGGAGGACTCGTGATATTTTTGACCATTTTTTACCACACGACACAGCCGTGTCATTTTGGTGCTGATTGTTTCAGACACTGTGGTATACCACATATTGGCATGTAATATTATTCAAAACATGTCTGGTACAGTATTGATTTGATGGGTTGTAATTTTGTATATGGTTTCAGTATTTGAAACGATCCTTCTGACGGATTTTTTCAATACGTGATACCATGTAAACTGCAAACAAAGTAACTTTCGCAGATTATTATGTAATATCGATGGCTTCATTTTCAATATCGTTGCATGAATTTCATTGTATTGGGCTAATGTAATATCGATGGCTTCATTTTCAATATCGCAGATTATTATGTAATATCGGTGGTCTAGAGTGGTTTCCCATGAACACACCGTCACCATACCTAAACTCCACCGGACATAATGGCATAGATGTACTCTTCTGTTGAGGCATAGCACCATTCCTTCACCACAAAGTGTGATTGTCATAATTGGGTTGGCTAATGTGTTGATCCCGCATGGACGAACATTATTTAACATATATAGAGTTATAAGACAATCTTTAGATGGAATTCATGATGTAGAATGCATCTAGTAATGCAAGGATGAAAGTTTATTCGGTGGTGTAGAGTGGTTTCCCATGAACACACCACTGCCAATCCTAAACTCCACCGGACATAATGGCATAGATGTACTCTTCTGTTGAGGCATAGCACCATTCCTTCACCACAAAGTGTGATTGTCATAATTGGGTTGGCTAATGTGTTGATCCCGCATGGACGAGCATTATTTAACATATATAGAGTTATAAGACAATCTTTAGATGGAATTCATGATGTAGAATGCATCTAGTAATGCAAGGATGAAAGTTTATTCGGTGGTGTAGAGTGGTTTCCCATGAACACACCACTGCCAATACCACTTTGCACTGGATATACTGCTAAACTGTACTATTCTACATAAAGTACCAATACCACTCTGATCCACCACACTGATCCGACTCACATAATGAACATTAGAGAAAATTGCTAATACCACAGCGCATTTCATAAAAACGAGCAAAGAACTACAGGTTACGGTCCCATCCGTACTGAATAAAACTAAACCACAACAAAAGGCACATGAATGAGTATCTGCGCACAATACATAACATGAGTATCCTTCCAAAACGCAATAATTAATACCGGACATAATAGTTCGATTAGCTACGTCATTTATTTATCAGTGGCAGGGTCAGTGGGATCAGTCGCAGTGGCAGTGGGATTCTTTGGGTCAACTGGCAACGCGAGTACCATACTCTCATCAACAATACGGAGAGGGGTTGGACACAGCACCTGCTCGAAGGTGGGGTCTGCGGGCTTGTACGGAGAGGGGTCAGCAGTTGTGACTGGAGGTATCGGATGTGTGGCAGTTTCTGCGGCATCCGCTTGAATAACGGTGCTGTCGGGCTGAGTAATGGTGCTATCATCCAACTGGAGGTGGGTGGTGTTGAGGTTGCTAGGAGTAGTACCAGAGGCCTCCGGGGGGATGGTATTGGGCACATCAACAGTAGTATCAGTCTTATCTGCCTCCTTCTCCGTCATCTCCGTCCCTGGCTCGTTGTCATGCCCCGTCACCACATGGGCAGCATTCTCCGTCCCCATCGCGGCCACATTCTCCGTCCCCATCTCGGCCACCTTCTCCGGCCCAGGCTGGTCCTCATGCCCCATTCCCGGATCTGCCACATTCTCCGTCCCCTTTGCCGTACCCGAATCGTCCGTCTGGCCCGGAACCGGCAATGCCACCCTATCTGCTGCTTCATCGGCCAAATCCTCTTTCTCTGGTTCCTTATCCTTTGCGTCAAGTAGCAATCGCAAAGCCACCTCAGCACGATATGCTTTTATATCGACAGTCATCTCCGTTTCCCAGAAGGTTTTAGAATTGCGCACGAAAGCCTCTGCCCACCACATAACATGAACACCACAGTCCAACGAAGTCTCCCCTTGCTGCCTACATGTCCTCCGCTTAACCAAGTGCGGGTGGAATTCTATATCCAGCCTTTTCATGAAATACCAACTCAAAAAATTCGCCTATTCATCCAATTAAATACCATACTGTTAGAACGGTGACATTGTACTATAATCAAAGTATACTGTTCTGTATTTCCTTTTATACTTACCACTCTAAGTATTGGTATGTCATATCTCTGTGCCCACATGGAGTTGTATATGACAACTTCTTTCAATGCGAGGTCCAACACAATTATGAACCAGTGGAAGCCGAAGGTCACGGGCGCCAAGACGTATTCCAACGACTGCTCAACACACATGTCCAACACTTCGAATTCTGTCCTCCCCGGTTCCCACAGCTCTTTCCAAATCTTCTCATACTGCGAATTAGTTAGGCTTGCTTTTTTCGAGGCATTGCTGGCTTCGTCCACAATGCGCGTCTGTGAGCCGAATGAAACACCTATTGGGTAACAATGCAATATTGCCGGGGTGATATAAATAATTAAGCAAATTCAAAAAATCGTACCGTCGTGTACGCGCTAATCAATCCCACTCTTGTCTGAATATCATTTGCAACCTTAAAACCGTCACTGCACAGGTACGCAGTGTAGCAACCAACCAAGTCGTTGCAGACAGCCTGGTTGAAAAGGAGCAGCACAATACTCGAGGGTTGGACGGCGTAGATTCCCTGGCTCCATACAAACTCACTGTCGTAATCAAGCCCAACGACAAATTATTCAGCAATACACTACATATTAAACAATGAAATACCATAGAATAATACATTTAACACCAAACAACATTCAATATACCTACCATCTATAATGTCGATAAACCGCTCAATAATCTCCCTTTTATCTTCCGTCAAAGAAAGCCTCCCGGCATAGCCCCTCTTTCCCGCATACTTCTCTCGGATCTCAAGATCTCTATCCTTCTTATTTGCAACGACTTTGCCCTGTCGATTATCCTTTGCACAGTAATCGTCAACATACACACTATTCAAGTGAAGTTATTATACCACAGTTACACTATTACCTTTTTCTCTGCCTGCGTTCCCTTTTTTTTACTTGTTTTGACAGGTGCGTTCATTTCTAACTTTCGATTAACCCGCAGCTTAACGTTACGATTTGCATGTTGCGAACCACGGGTACTCGCCTTACGTTTGGCCGGTAATGCCACTGTATATAACGGATAAAGGGTGAGCATAATTTCATGGATGACATTGCATAGTTAACCCGACATTACCTTTTTTTCTCGTTGCCCGAAGTAGGCCCTATAGCCATATCGTACGAGTCTTCTGACTCCTCCTCCTCCACACTCTCAACCTCCTCTTCTGATCGAGATTCGCCACCGGTCTGCTCCACATCATACTCGCTACCCGAACCAGCTTTCTTATCTTGTCCCTGGTCATCGCTGTCGCTTCCGCTCTCAGATTCAACCGTCACAGGCACCTCGTCCCCAGCCTCTGAGGTCTCTGCTTCATCACTGCCTATCTCCTCTTCGTCATCCCCAACAGGTTCATCCTGTCATACATGCATGTACCAACATAACTAGCAGTGTAGTATACAGTACCGGACATGGTGTATCAATATTATACCAATGCAACAGTCGTGTACAAATTGTACCAGACAACGACTCAATTATAACACCTAATACAAATTAAAAGAAAAACTAAATTTATTCATTTAAAATGTTTACCACCTCCATTGGTGCAGTCATGTCCACTCTCTCGTCCTCGATGTTCGCCTTAACTTTCTTCTTATCCTCGCCCTTCCTCTTTACCAGCCTTGGTGGTGCCTTCTTCTTGTGGGGTATCTCATCTACGAGCCAATCATCCTCCTGCATCACCTCTAAAGACTTCGGGGTGGGCACCACCTGGGTCACGAATTTTTGCTCCCGCTTACTGATGTCGAATTTCCGCACCTGATTTGCCCTAAGCTTGAGGAGATCGGCCCGACAATCCTCCATTCGTGCATGTCTCTCCTGCCATCTCACAAAACGCGGGATGACGGGCAGCGCAAGGGGTTTTGCCATACGCGGAAACCTTTCATAGAACCAACCCTATACATGCACAAATTCAGAGAAAAATAAGAAAGGTGTTATTTCAGTGTATAATTGGTGTACTATTCGCATAATTATGTTGCTCTACCCTATACCACAGTTTACGTTTAACAGTACTAACTTACCACAACACCCACAGTGCACCCGTCAACATACACCTTCCCTTCGTCTTTACAACGTCTCAAGGAATCGACAACAAATTCATACGCTGCATCCCCCCAGTTGTACTCCCCGATCCTATGCAGTTTGTGCACGTAGTGGACAAGATAGTCGGGTATTGTCAGGGAGGATGTCGGAAATAGGAATGAACTAAAAACTACCAGAACAAACGCCCTTGCGAAATCGACATCACTGTCCGTCCCAGCCAACTCTTGCACCAGTGCTATAATCCGCGGCCTTCTCAGCTGTCCTGCATCCGGACCGAAATACTTCTCCTTGAAGCTTGACCTTGGCTCGCAGTCGGGGTTCACATACATACCCGTGTGTTGGAGCCCCAACACCACTGAAAATTCCTAAGCTTTGAAAGGCAAGTAAAATCCCTCCCCAAAAATAAATGCGCCCTTTACAGCATCAAAGCGTTCCACAAGGGCTTGGAGCCTAGTCTTGCTGTTGTAAGACCCTTCCACCTTTGCAAAATGGTAGAACGGGGTCTTCTTGATTGCTTTTTCCTGTTGCTCCGTCATTATCCCCTTCACGGAACTCATTGCCTCGTGCAGTACGGTGAGGCTGCACCGGGGTGTTAATGTTGCTCCCCCTTCATCCACCCTGTTCGATACCTTTTTCTGTTTCACGGGAATTCCTTTCATTTTGGGCGCCATTCTGTGCAAACAATGACATTCACTAATCAACAATATTTCATGCTATACAATATACTAAACTCAATCAAGAATAATACTACACTATGAGCCGTGATACACATAATCTCCCAAATACAGTGGTGTATTTTACCACACTCTGCCGTATCTCAGATACCATCCCAAAACTAACCCTATTCATTCATATTCACCAAATTCCGCAAAATCAAATGTAAAAGTGGTGTAGTTCATGAATTGGGGTGGTATCTCAGACACCACCCCAACACAAGTGTATTGTTACGTGAACCGTGGTATCGCACAACACAACAGATTTCATTCTTTTCCACCATGATTACACAAGCATGAAATGGTTTACCTTGCCCAAACCACAGCAAACAACATACCGAGAACCACACCCAACAATTTCACACAAACAAATGAAATCGAAGCGTTGCCCACTCAAGATCGCAGACGTTTAAATAACAAATTTCATGTTTCTAAACAATCTCACAACCTGCTCTCTAGTCTCCGATCACATAACACTGTTCTACCCTAAACCCTAACTAAATCCCATTCTCCAATTACTCCAAATACTCCATAACATCCAACACCGCAAGCCACGAAAATAAATTCAAATGTAAACACACATGGAAGTGAATCTAACGATTGCAAACATAAAATCGAACACAGAGCCCCAAATAACACAATTCGCGGAATCGGCACTGCGGAAACTCACCTTCGCAAGTCCGTCTCCGAGCGTCAACACTGCTCCGTCCTCTCCTCCAACTTTGCTTCTTCACGCCAAGGTGAGCACTGATTTCTCCGCTCCAAACCGAGTTGCAACGCACGAAAATGGTTTGGGAAGTTAAATGGATGTCCGGGCTCCCTCTTCTCAGTTTTTGGTGGTTTCGCACGGTGGTTTTCTCATAGACGACGTGGGTGGGAGAAAGAAATTAACTCCCTGCACCGTTCTCCAATACCGAGAAGAGACATGACATAAAGTTAAAAAGACACTGCCACCCTTCATCATATTTTTCCATTACACTTAGGTTGAGGGGCATGCTGGTCTTTTTCCAATTACCCATTTTGAAGGAAAAGCTAAATTGTTGGTTGGGTATCATAGGGGAAGTATAATAGTATAGGGGTACTGAACTCATTGTATTTGTGCAATGGGGTATTAAACTGCACTTATCCGTAAAAATTATGAATTTATTATTTTAACTTTCAAATTAATCTTAACCATTAAAGTCGAATTCAACAACCGTGATGAGAGTATGAGACACAATACATCAAGAACAATACATTACAGTATCCTAATGCCCATAAAAAACAAAACAAAACAATAATTTAAATTCAAATTGACTTTGAATTCGGTATTACTGAATAGAAGTAGTATAATTCATCGTAACATCATAATATCATTAAAGTCAACCTACAAAGTTTGAAAATACAATTTGAATGCGTCTATGTTCCGATCACAATCTCCAGATCCTGTTTAGGCAGATTCTTTGAAAATAGTACAATTAAGAGTCATTCCTCTTTAATTAGTGCTGATGCTTGTCAAAGGAACATCCAATCCAAATAACAGTCGATCCATTTCTTGTCCGTTCTCAAATTCCTCGCCAACACCACCCATAATTACAAAGAGCTTAATTTCAAGCTATGCATAAGGACAAGAATTTCATCACATACTATATCATAATCCATTCTTCCTTCCAAAACATACTACGTAGTATATACTATATTTTTCTTTTCACTTTTATCGTTTTATTCAGTAGTATATTCACATGTATATATAGTGTATACTGTATCTAGTAACAGTATTATTCCCAGACAAATCCACAAACCAATAGAACAACATACGCCGGCTCAAACGTGCAGCTGTCGCAGCCAAACGCTGAATATTTTGTCTGCGCACGGTCCAATAAATCCCAGCTGTCCACATTAACTTGAAAACCCTGTTATACATAGCTGCCATACTATCCAATAAAAATCCGCCACGTAATCCAAGATTTGGAAATTCATATACTCAACCTCCTGTGGGACCTTTCAAGCTTTTCGGATAACTCCCCCATCACCTGCCACGTGGCGTCGCCTTCTAAAATAGGCGCATTATAGAGTAACGCCCTCCTAACTGATGGGTTCCACAAATTCGTCTGTATTGTGCTGAGATTAGTTGCCGCCACGTGTTCCAGGATATTCCCCAACCTGTCCACGTCCCTCTCCGCCACGGTCAACGATATCTCCCCCCACGGCACGTCTGCCGGAAACGGCAGTCGGATTCCGTCCGCTATGATCACCGGCACGCAACCCAACGCCACGGACTCCACCAACCTCGGACTCCAAGGTGCCCACCCCAACGGACACAGGCAAAATGTCGACCGTACAATCTCTGACTGGTACCCGCCGAACCTGTTCCGCCGTAGGTAGAAACGCCGGTCGCTGCCGTATCTCCGCCATATCTCGGTCCGGACGCGTCTGAAGTGATAATTGATAAATAAGGAAAATTCATCAGGCCAATTACGTAATTTCATTTTTTTTTTTTTTTAAAGTACTCGCATACTTTTCGGGCCTGAAATTTGTGAAAAGAATAAATTTTTTTAGCAGAAGTCAATAGTTCCATTTCTCACTTGCTGTAGAAGCGACCGCTGATGTTCTTGGGATGAAGTTCCATTTTCCCCCTGAAAAACGCGAAAATGTCGCGGCGGCCGGTGATCGGGGATTTCTCCAGAGTCTTTCGTATGCTTTCCGGAGGGATGTAAGGCGGAATCACGACGTGCTCCACCTCCTGGCACGGATGCTTGTGTTTCACTCCAAACGTTTGCAGAACGATCGAATTCCTCAAAATTTTGGGCACGCCGTCGTCGATCGCCACATCCTCCTATAGCACACAGCAACAATCACCGATCAATCAAACCCTAATTCCTCAACGAAAGACAATAAAAATCGAAAAAAATTCCGCTTAATTACCATGGTATGGAAGCAGGAACCAAAATCGTGAGACGCCACAAAGACGTGATCGGCGCCGTTGCTCCGATTCCAGAAGGGGTACTGAGCGGAAACGAGTTCAACCGCGGAGGCGATGAGCCGACGGGCGTGTCCGATGGCGGGGAAGCCATTAACGGTGCTGAAGTTGCAGGCAACGTAAATCGGAAGGAAGAAGAAGTCAGCTTCCCAGGGATCCAACGTTCTCAAATCTTCGCTCTCCAACAAACCTCTGTGGATCGCAACCTCGGCTGCGAACAAATGGCTGCTGCACCTTTCGTTCGTCAGCCAATCGGCGTTGTACTTGGAAGGCAAATCATAGACATAAACCTTCATCCCCTTAAACAGCCCTGATACCAACAGCAACCCAAAACCGATCACAAGCATTCATAACTATATACCAAACCAAGAATATGAGGAAATTGGGAATTACCGATTGGATTGGCGGGTTGGGGGAAGGAGGAGGAATTATCATGAATATTAGTATTAGTATTTTCGATGAGGGCACGGGAGGGTTTGGAATGGGGGAGAGTGGTGAAAGACATAAAGGAGGAGGGTTTGTTGCGGGTGATGAGGAAGGAAGAGAGGAAGTACAAGGAAATGGAAAACCAGAGAATCCATTTGAAGTGTCTGTGGCAGAATCCGGGGGACTTGTCAGGATGGAGATGATGATGAAGGGTTCTGGAAGATCTTGCTCCATGCAGAAGCTTCATCTTCGGACATGGGCATGTTCTTTGGATGGTGGTGGTTGTAACAGCTCTGAGTTATATAATAGGTAGGTCATGATTTTTAATCGGGGAGAAAAAGTTGGAAGAGGGCTTTCTGTGTTAGGTTTTAAGTTTTTTGTTGAAATCAATGGAGTGAAGATGAAGAAACAGTTGTTGAGAGTTCTTTTTTGCTTCAAGGGACGAACTCAGCTCAACTTTCTGTGATGGGGAGATTTTCCAACTGGGAAAAGTTGCTTCTTTTTTGTTGTTTTTGGTAAAGTTATTTGATTTTAGATTTGTGTTTTGTGAAAAAGTTGCTGAATTTATTGGGGGTTTTAATTTTTATTTTTTTTTAATTTTATTTTGCGATAATGGGGGTTTTAATTATGTAGTATTGTGAATTTTGAATCAATTGAATTGATTTGGAAAATGAAGTATAGGGGAATATAGGTGGGGATATAGATCAGAGCAGTAGATGAAATAGTATGTTATATGTGATTAGGTAGTGATTAGCTACTGAGTAATACAGAGTTGGTTGGTTGTTAATTGCAATAATTATTAATTACGTATTGGTTGGGTAACTCCACGTTTCTGAAAGGACAAGAAAAAGACAATAAAGCACTGATTTTCAGTATCAATGTATAATACTTTCTCTGTTTTTCTTTATCAACGTTTAGAAATTCGACACTATTCACACATGCACATTGACTTAAAGTTTTATCATAGTTATAGTCAAAGATCCCGTGCACATTGACTTAAAGTTTTATCATAGTTATAGTCAATTGGGATCTTGTTAGATTCATCTCGTCGAGTAGTTTTTAAATATCAAACTTTTTGAATTTCTACTTGTACCGAAATTGAGTTATTAATGATTTAAAATATGCATTGGACTGTATGCACTGTGGATTCGTTTCAATTTTTTGAAAACGGAATGAATATTTTTATATGGAGTATACATAATAATAGTAGTTCGTATTTTTTAGTGTATCGTTGTTTTATAGATACTACTTCGTTGGCTACAATTATAACTGTGGACAGTGGATACTAATGCTTTCTAATTAATTAGCCACACATATTCATCGGACCTTTAATTATTAGTTTATTAATAAAGAATATAGTACTCACTCCATTCCTTTTTAGTTATCTTTTTAAAGAGTAAAAAAAATTCCACAATAGTTATTATTTTTAGGTAGTGATAGGTAGTTATGTTATGTTATTACTATATTGCCCTTCACTTTACATAAATGTCATTTGTTGACATTTATTATGAGTTTAGTTGAAGGCTAAAAATGTAAATTTATGAATTAATTAATGCAAATCTTGGTTATTGAAATTGAACTGAAAGAGACAATTATTTAGGGAATAACATTTAACAGTCTTATTTAGGGTGCAGAATTCTTCGGATGCAGAAATGTTAATTAGCAATGATAAATTAGTATATGATGCATGCAATAAGTTTTGTACGTGTGATATTTATAAGTATTCATTAATCACTAAAAAAAGGGTGTCCACAATTTCGCATAGTTATCATGAACCCCTAATTAATCAATGGTTCTAACTTCTACACACTCAAAATTATGAAACATGTGATTTGGTTAGTAGTATATACTATATAATGAATCCAATCTTAACACATAAATATGACCAAAGTGTATTATTTAATTGTATCATTGAATATTCGACATAATATACTAACTACAGCATACTACCAAACTGACTAAGGTTATGTTTTCAAAAAAAAAAATTGTAGTTTGGTGTTTAATTAAAGTTAATAATGAAAAATAGTTTTAAATTAAAATTGTCTTATTTAATGATGTTTGCCTTTGGTATTAAATTTAAAATTAAAATTTGAAGTTTAAAAAACGAAAAGTTAGAAAAGAGCTAACGTCTAGAATTTATTCACTAATTGCGTTGAAATGATAACCTAAACCTCTACTGCCGCCTGGCTAGTAAATTTCCTTGAGCTGTACTCGATATATCCATTCCATAAAACCAAAAATTTCAGACAATAATAGAATTATAGAAAGATGATAATGTCTCCCTAACCATTATGATTATCACACGCAACGCCAATTCCAGCTACCGATGAACCAATTCGACGTGCAAATTAAAGGTTTCAATTAATTTTATTTTTATCTTAAATAAATTAGTAGTAGTAAAAAAAAAAAGTGAGCTTGATCTGCATCCGATATATTTAGATGCCCGTTATAGTTTTCTCCTTGTGTGTGTGTGAGTGTCACTGCATTATTATTACAGTATTATATAGTAATAATACTGATTAGCATCATAATTTAGTCAACAATGTAATGTGTATTATTTGCATGTGATGAAGCTAATAGTATATATGTCCACAGGATAATCCAACAATAACCCAACTTGTAATATACGAAGTATAAAAGTTGATCGGTCGCCTCCACCATATACAGTTTATGTTTCTTGTGGGACTTGGACGACAGCCCAAAACATTTTTATATAAATTTTTTTTGGTTATAATACTAGTGCTAGATGATAAGCATCGGAGTTTTCAGTTTCATTAATTAACTACTACTATAAGTTAAAGCAAAATTTTATTTATTGACGCATCCACGGACCAAGCTAGCTAGCTAGTTGCTCATCGGTCTAATATGATTTGCAAAGGTCAAATAAAAATGACAAGTTGGAGGAGGAAAAAAAGAATTAGGAGAGAGAGAGAGAATTAAAAAACATGTTTGAATTTAGGGGGAAAAACTGAAAAAGGGGTAAAATTTAATATTTTAAATTTTTTTCTTCTCCTCCTAAATTTTCATTCAAACGTCCTCAAATAATTTTTATCATAAAAGGAGAACTGCAAAAAAAAAATGAAAAGAAAAAAGAAAAAAGAAAATAGAATAAGGAGATGGAAACAGGCCTAAATAAAGTACTCCGTCCGTCCCACGAAATTTGGCCACTATTCCTTTTTAGGCTGTCCCACGAAATTTGGCCACTTTCCATTTTTAGATAAATTAAAATAATATAACTTTGATTAGAATTTTAATTATTATTAAATTATATTAAAAATGTTCACTTTTACTATTCTGCACAAATTTGCACTTTTATTTTTTTACCCAAAGTCCCTAGCATTTCTTTCATTCTTGATATTTTAAAATTGGTACAAATAAAAATTGTATAAAGTATATATTATGAAACTAAACGATTAGACGATTCTAACAAGATTAAACTTGAATATTTTTATCTAATTGTATCATTACATAATATTAAGTCAAAGTTAAACAATAAACAATATCAAAATTCATTAGAATCTTAAACACAAAATGCTTACACCACTTTTACTACTAAACCCCACTACCTAAATTACCGTGCCCAAAAGAAAGTAGCCACATTTCGCGGGACGGAGGGAGTATAGTTTTCATGAAGACGGTGCAAAGGGCGGCTGCTGTCAGCGACCACGGGCCAAACCACGCACGTATGTCCGAGCGAAACTGTCAAGCAAATGAATAAGAAATAAATAGTAATTTAAAGATTAAATGGAAAAAAAAAGGTCACTATAGTCATTTTTTTTTTAAAAAAAAAGTCAAATCAGTCTTTTTTTTATTCTTTTTACCCAATTGATCGGCTACATATACTAATTACGTCCCAATCAGTCCTTCACCCACTAATTATACCCTAATTATACATTTTAGGCCAAATTAGTCCCTTTTTTTTCAAAAATCTAAATTGGTCCGTTATTAAATTTTTGCCCCCTTTCATGCAGTCTAATGCACATTTCAAACCACTAATAACTCAAATTTGATATAAGTAAAAATTCTAAAATTTCGATATTTACTATAAACTAAACGACGAGACGAATCTAACAAGATTCTACTTGGCTCATTTTAATTTGTATATCTAGGTCCGTCTCGTCGTGTTAATAACGGACCTAGATATACAAGTTAAAATGAGCCAAGTAGGATCTTGTTAGATTCGTCTCGTCGTGTAGTTTATAAATATCGAAATTTTAGAATTTTTACGTATATCAAATTTGAGTTATTAGTGGTTTGAAATGTGCATTTGACTGCATGAAAGGGGGGAAAAATTAATAACGGACTAATTTAGATTTTTGAAAAAAAAAGAACTGATTTGGCTAAAAATATGTAATTAGGGCATAATTAGTGGATGGAGGACCGATTAAGACGTAATTAGTATATGTAGCGGACTAATTGAGCCAAAAAATAAAAAATAAAAAAAAAGACTGATTTGACTTTTTTGTAAAAAAAAAGGACTATATTAGCTTTTTATCAAGATTAAATTGTAGGAGTACTTCATAATTCATGGCACAAAATGATCGATCCAACACTTCAATTAAATAATTTGGCTGGTGGACCACCCTCACAAAAAATATAAAAAATACAAAATGATTAATCTGTGAAATTATTTTTAGATATAAATAGATCAAAGAAAAATCATACTCTAATTAAGAATGAAGGTATAATAACCAAACATATGATAATATAATACTAAAAGCCTGTCTTTTATTCTTAGCAGTGGAGATATATAAATGATAGACTCATAGACATATGAAATATGGATATATTATGGGGTGATGATTGAATGCATATATTTGTAAATGCAGATTTTATGTTTGTGATGGAAGAGATGTTGCGTACAATGGAAGAATGTTTATGTATATGTGTAATGGAAGAGATGTTTTTTGTGATAGAATAATATGTACGAAGAGAAGTATTCTATTTGATAGAATAATATGTACGAAGAGAAGTATTTTTGATGTCCTATCTAATTGTGATGTATCCACCTACAATAGGATGAACAAGAAGCCCATTGGGCTCAGCCTTCAGCCCAAGATTTCTCTATTATAAAATGGAAATCTATACTGTTGCATTGAATTTTAGTCATCATTGATGATCCTCTACAGTTAAACCAAATAGGTAAATAATTGGGTCTTAATCGCAATAGACATAATAAACTAAAATGACAAGGACCACCTCCCATAATCTATTTTTAGGACCAATTAGAATTTCACAACATTTCTAGGAAGTAAATTATGAAATGAATGCATTTTGGTGCGGACATCAATCTGAATTTCCTCAACTTATTAGACTTTCTTGTTGAATTCTCTTCCCGGCCAGAACATGTAGTATATGAGCTTTGAACAAATGTTGAGTAGAGCAGTACAGTAAACATGTGAAATTTGAAACGAGAGGGAAGTGGTGCAAGTGCAAGTTGGTCGCATATGTTAAAAGTGTAGGAGAAGTGTCCCACTCAAGACCATACATGTTACTGTATAAATATTACATTACATTATTCTATTAAGATATAGTATAAAAGTTGAAACAAACAAGGAGAAAATGATTGTCTTATTATAGTCGTATTTAGCATATCTATGGATGATACTCACCTCATCCAGTTGGCATAACACATGGTGTCAAGTCAAGACTCAAGTGTGAACTTGTCCATGTGACACTAAAATAATACTTCCGCCGTACATCTTAGATGTTATGTTTGATTTTTTGACATTATTTAACTTTAACCCATGTTAACATGTAAGTATATATTAAAAAAAATAATCGAGTTTAATCTTGTTAGATTCGTTTAATTATATATATAAATATACACGTAGTATTACATCATTTTTGTTTTATATATTTTGAGATATTAATTATTAAAAAAATATATTAGATTGTGTGCAGAAGTATCAGTAAAACACGAGTAACATGAATGGTCTCCCAGAATATCCCACCTCTATTTTAGTGTCTAAATCTACGCCCTGGTTAGGTACTCAAACGTCAATGAGACACTACACTACTAGTACCACACCCCTCTTTTCTGTTCCTTTTCAAGTCGGCATTCTTCAACAATCATTTAACAACTGTAGTCGTCATTGGTCAATCATTTACATTGTCTAAATTTAAGTTAACAACCCTTTTGGGCTCCGCTTAGTCCTCGTTGTTTAAGGACTCAAAAATTGCTCCTATTCGCTATCTACTTTTATTAGGGTGGAGATGATGTCCAGTGTGATGTGAGAATTGGATTGCATGATGAAAAAATAATGTGTTTTGTGTGTATGAGATATGTTTTATATGATGTAAAAATATGTGATGAATAAAATATGTTGTGTGTTTGTTATAATGATTTTTGTAATGTCTTCACATACCTACGCTTAACAGAGTTAGCATGACCTAATTGTTGTTTTTACATAAAACCAAATTTGTCGAAAAACTTCAATGTTTTTCTCATTTGTTTAGTGACAGGTGCTTTTTTTAATAATAATAAATTACTATTATATTATCAAAAGTTTTGATTTATTAAAGATTTTTGTATTAAAGATTTATCGAAAAAAATTATTAAAGATTTTGATACTACTAATTAATTTTATAGATTAGGATGGATTAAATTATGAAATTAATATAACCAAGAAACAGTTCAAATAGTAACTATTTCTATTTTTAATTAATGCAAGGATTCAAAAAATATTCAAGTTAATTCTTTAATGTTTGCATTTAATAAAATTCTAAATTTTATTAAAATGAATTATTTAAATATTTTATTTATTTATTTTAATTCAAAATCATCAACCTAAACACCAAATGCAGTTGACCTAAGTTGTATGAAGCTTTATTAACTTAAGTAAAAGTCTCGAGTTAAAACTTTTATTTATGCAAAATTCTGGCAACCTAAACCATCTCAAAAATTTTGGATGGAAAATGATTGCATTACTCTGTTTAATAGGCATTTGAAAATTGAGTTAAATTATTATTTTTCATAGGTTGTCAATTGAGTTAAATTGAGTTAAATTATTATTTTTCATAGGTTGTCAATCCAATCACTTCCACTTTAGATGGTTTTAGATGGTAATATTGGTTATATCCCAAATAATAAATTCAATCTTTTTCCAAAATGATTTCGGAAATCCTTACTGAAATCGGTATTGATTGATTTTTTTTTTAAATTTGGAAATTAGAGTATAGATAAAATAATTCCTCATTTATTAAGACGAGCAAAAATAGAATCTGCTCTCTCTATCCCTATCTATCCCGAAAAGGGGCTAAGACACAAGACCAACACTGCTCCATTTTCTTGTTACCAATTTAATTAAATTCTCTATTCATCATCCATTTCTCCAATCCGACCACAATTTTTTGTAAGAACATTTTTATTTTTGACAATCCAACCACACTCTGCATAAAACCCCCAAGAATTCCCCCCCAAATCACTCCTCCCAAAACAAAAAATGGGCACACCACCGACAGCCGCCGCCGGGCCTCTCGCCTTCACCGTCCACGTCCTCCGGGGGCGGTGGTTCTCCCTATTCGCGACTTTCCTGATCATGGCCGGCGCCGGCGCCACCTACCTGTTCGGCGTCTACTCCAAGCAGATCAAAGCCACGCTGGGCTACGACCAGACCACCCTCAACTACCTCGGCTTCTCCAAGGACCTCGGCGCCAACGTCGGCGTCTTCTCCGGCCTGATCGCCGAGGTCACCCCGACGTGGTTCGTCCTCCTGATCGGCTCCGCCATGAACTTCGCCGGCTACTTCGCCATCTGGCTCGCCGTCACCCGCCGCATCCCCAAACCCCACGTCTGGCAGATGTGCGTCTACATCTGCATCGGCGCCAACTCGCAGAACTTCGCCAACACCGGCGCCCTCGTCACCGCCGTCCGCAACTTCCCGGAGAGCCGCGGCGTCGTCCTCGGCCTCCTCAAGGGCTTCACCGGCCTCAGCGGCGCCATCCTCACCCAAATCTACCTCGCCGTCTACGGTAACGATTCCAAATCGCTCATCCTCCTCATCGCCTGGCTCCCCGCCGCCCTCTCCGTCGTCTTCGTCTACACCATCCGCGCCATGAAAGCCGTCCGCCGCCAATCCAACGAACTCAACCTCTTCTACCAGTTCCTCTACGTCTCCATTCTCCTCGCCCTCTTTCTAATGGCCATGACCATTCTCCAGAAACTCGTCAATTTCTCCCCCGCCGCCTACGCCGCCAGCGCCACCGTCGCCTGCGTGCTCCTCTTCGTCCCTCTATTAATCGCCATCCGCGAAGAATCCATCATTTGGAACAATCAATTACCCCAACAGGGCAACAACATTAATAACGATTCCACTCCACAAATCGAACCAGAACCGAAGCCCGTCGAAACCCCCAAATCATCGACGCCTTGCTTTTCCAACATCTTTAACAAACCGGAAAGAGGGGAAGACTACACGATCCTACAGGCCCTGCTGAGTACCGACATGGCGATCCTGTTCGTCGCGACCTTCTGCGGATTGGGGACGAGCCTGACGGCGGTGGACAACCTGGGCCAAATCGGGGAATCCCTGGGTTACCCATTGAAAACCGTGAGCTCGTTCGTTTCGCTTCTCAGTATATGGAACTACTTCGGGAGGATCTTTTCAGGATTCGTGTCGGAAGCCCTTCTCGTGAAGTACAAATTCCCCCGACCTCTGATGATGACGATCGTCCTCGTTCTGTCCTCCATCGGGATGCTCCTGATCGCCTTCCCCTTCAATGGCTCCGTCTACATTGCCTCCGTGATCATCGGGTTCTCGTTCGGGGCCCAATTGCCGCTCATATTCGCCATTATATCGGAGCTCTTCGGGCTTAAATACTACTCGACATTGTTCAATTGCGGGCAGCTGGCGAGCCCGTTGGGGTCGTACATTCTCAATGTTAAAGTGACGGGGCCGCTGTACGATCGGGAGGCGATGAAGGAACTTGCGAGGAAGGGGCTGACGAGGGCATCGGTTAAGGAGCTGACGTGCATCGGGACGAGGTGTTACAGGTTGGCGTTCGTGATCTTGGCCGCGATCGCCCTGTTTGGAGCCATTAGTTCGCTGGTTTTGGTGGTGCGGACCAGGAAGTTTTACAGAGGGGATATATACAAGAAGTATAGGGAGGAAGCTGCTGAACAGATTGAAAACGGACCCAAATCATAGAATGAAAAAATTACTACTACATTAATTAAGGTTGTAGTGTAGTACTATCTTGTCCTGAAGGCTGGGGCATTGCTGTATGCACAATTAACTCATGTATTAATTCAAATGATATTTAATCCAGATGGAATATTTATTAAGGTTCTTCTAGGATCATGAAACTTTAATTTTTCAAGTAGAGTTTTTAGCGAAAGCGCGTTCCAAATTGTAGGGGTCTTTTGATGAGAGATAGACGTTGTGATGATGCTGCGCGGTCCTGAATCGTGATTCTTTTATGATTATCCTATCAATGATGAGTTTTCGGGGTGTGTGTGTATCTTTCAGTACATATCCTGTCTTCCATCATCATACATTGCCACTTTCTTTTATTGTGTGCCAAGTGCCAACCTTCTAGTGGAGTGGCCTACAATATGGAGTAGGAATTGGCTAAATAAACACCCATCATATACTAAATAGATCGGAATAGTTCCTATGCTGGGAACCTATTTTTACAGTATATACTGAAGTTTATTGTAACCATTAGATCACACTTTAAATGAATAGTTAGGATTAGGGGTGTGCAACCGAACCAAACTCCAAAACCAAATTAAAAACCGAATTTTTTCTAAAAATCAAAACTGAACCAAAATTACTGAAAACCAAAAGAACCAAACCGAAATATTTCGGTTCGGTTATACCGGTTAACCGAACCGAACCGAACTATTTTTCTAAAATATAAAATATTTTTTGATCAAAATCTCTATTACCATTTTCAAACCTGTAAGTTCGCCCTGTCAAACATAAACATCATATCTACATATAATAACTATGAGTGCATAATAGTAAACCATTTCAAATTGCATTGTTCAAATTACACACAAATGAAATGACAAAATAAAGAAACGGTCACCGAATAGTTCAAATACGAAACAATATAAAAGTCTCAAAACTCTCAACAGTAGTTTTCACTTCTCATCCACACAAACAGTCACCGAATAAGGGTATTATTTTGTGTTTATTAAATAATGGCATAATGTATTTTATATTTTTTTAATATATAATTCAAATTTCGGTTCGGTTCGGTTAACCGAATTGTAGATTTTTAAAAACAAAAAACCGAACCGAAAACCGAAAATTTGAATTTACAAAACCAAAAACCAAACCGAAATCCAAAAACCTAACCAAATTGCAAAATTCGGTTCGGTTCGGTCGGTTTGTTCGGTTTCGACCGAAATTTGCACACCCCAAGTTAGGATCAAAATAAGGGTTAAATATGTAATTGTACCCTTTACTATTAAATAAAGTGAAACCAGACAAATGATTACTCCCTACCTATATTATTCTCTCTATAATTTCTTCCTATAAAAGAATCTTCAAAAAATAAAGTAAATCCAAATTTAAAGTTGAATTTTTGTTATTAAGTAGCTTTAGAAAATCAGAAGGGTTAGTACAACTGAAATATGACATTCTGTCAGAAGAGTCAAACATTTTGTTTCATTCACTTTGGCATTCTGTCTAATTGAAAATAAAAAGCATCATTTTATTTAACATTCTCTTTGCAAGCGTGTAACATTCTCTTTGCAAGTGGGTAACATTCTATTCTTTTCTCAAGTGTGTAACATTATATTTGTAAGTGTATAACATTTTGTTTAAAAATGTATAATATTATAGCTTGACATTCTGTCAGAAGAGTCAAACATTTTGTATGTAAGTTTTAAACATTCTGTTTCATTTACTTGTTTGCAAGAATGTAACATTCTGTTTGTAAGTATCTAACATTCTGTTCTCAATTATATAACATTATGTTTCCAAGTATGTAACATTATGTTTACAAGTGTATAGAACAGAATGTCATAACTAAAAAAAGAATGGTATATACAACAAGACAGAATGTTGGATGTTTGAGAACATAATGTAAAGTAATTCAGAACATCATCTTAAGTAATTTGGAAGAGAATG
Organism: Hygrophila difformis; assembly: GCA_030278955.1. Lineage (NCBI taxonomy): Eukaryota > Viridiplantae > Streptophyta > Magnoliopsida > Lamiales > Acanthaceae > Hygrophila > Hygrophila difformis. Next base: position 44,536,979 of record JAOANR010000005.1, on the reverse strand, counting down.
TTAAGTATAATTCATAACAGAATGTTATATAATTTAAAATAGAATGTTACATACTTGTAGGTAGAATGTTAAGTAGTTCAGAACAGAATGTTATATACTTCATTCGTTTTATTTTTTTTATTTGCCCCATTGGGGTTTCGTGTAATGTTCACACACTTTGATTTAAAATTTTATCATAGTTATACAAGTTAAAATATAGTCAAGTGGGATCTTGTTAGATTCGTCTCGTTATGTAGTTTTTAAATATCAAACATTTAGAATTTTATTTGTACCGAACTTGAGTTATTAATATTTTATAATGTGCATTGGATTGCGTGTTAGGTAGATCTGTAGCAAATAATAAAAAAACAGAGGAAGTAATCATGACATGTAGAAAGCAAAAACTTTAAAAAATATATATATATATATAATATAATCTTATGAAATTACATAAAAACCCTTACTATATCTACACCGTTGATTTTAAATAAATAATGATCTAGTGGCTCTAATTAAGTCCAGTATATACTGGCCAGCACCAGAACCATTTCGTAAATAGACACCCTCTCTTCCTTAAAAGTTGTGAAATGAGGTTGGAATGGATATTCCTACCATTAATTACATTATATTTTGTTTTTTTCATTTTCTATGGGGTGTGTGATTTTACATAACTACTCCCTCCGTTCCAAAATAGTATTCTTTTTAGAAATGAAAAAGTATTTCACAATAGTTGTCATTTTAACGTAGTTTTAGGTAGTTATGTTATGTTTTTACTATATTGCCCTTTACTTTACATAAATGTTATTTCTTTACATTTATTATGAAATGGTTTAGTTGAAGGGTAAAAATGAAAATTTATGAGTTAATTAATGCATGTTTTGGTTATTGAAATTGGGTTGAAAGAGAAAACTAAAATGGAACCGAGGGAGTAATTATTATTATTATTATTATTATTATTATTATTATTATTATTATTATTATTATTATTATTATTACATTTGTTATTATTACTTTTATTTAGTTTAAATATGATTTTATGTTAATTTTTTATTTTTATATATCAAAATAATTATTATGATATGCTTAAATTTTGGCTTATTAAATTAGACAAATATGTTACTAATAATAAATTTTGATATGGCTTTATAATTGACCATTTTGTAGAACAAATTTTATTTTACATTTATATGGTTTGGATATAACTTTTTTAACAATGAATTAACTATTTAGATCATAAATAAATAATTTCGATAATAAAAAATAATTAAAATTAGAACGAACAATACAATAAATATATATTTAAAATTTATATAATTTGGCAGGCACTTTAATTCTCATCCGTTTCTTCTTGTTATACGTATACTCAATCAATAGTAAAAGTGATTGGGAAATTGAAAGGATGGAAAAAAAACATTAAGAAAATTAATGTAATTAATGTTGAATGGAATTCCACCCATCATACCCTCCTTTCACTACTTTCACTATTTTCAAGGCTGGGTGTTTACGAGGATGTCTCTTTAGCACTACCTTATGGAGTAGTATAATCTACAATGATTTCATTCTTTTGGCTACAATCACATTTTCCATCATTAGATTTGAGAACCTCTGCGATGTAGTGGACTTCATTGCAAATTTACGAAATATGATTACAATCGGACTACTTTGATGTAGGGGACCTTTTTAGCAACATATGCCCAATTGGTCATTTGCCCACACACCAACCCATTGTTTTTAGGTTAAGATTGCTAAATAAATTCAACAAAAACAAAATATATACTCCATCTGTTTTTTAAAAATATTAACATTTACATAGTAAACACTATTTATTGAACAACTTTGATTTAATTTTTTTAACATAATTACATAAGATAAAAATAGTCAAGTGAGATTTTATTAGATTCGTCTAGTTACTTAGTTTTATAATATTAAAGTTTTATAATTTTTTATTTTATAATATTTGAGATATTAGTCTTTAAATTTATGTATTGCATTGCGTGAAAACAGAAAATATTAAAAAATTTTGAATATGGAGGAAGTATAGTTTTTTTTAGGGAACATAAAGGAAAAATGTAGAGGGGGAAAGAAAGACTACAATTTTTGGAAAACTATTGACCATTCCACTCTCTCTCTCAAGTTTTATCCATATTAAGAACTAAGAAGTGCCAAAAAAGACCATTCGGCAAAAAAATCAAACTACAAATATATTTTTTCTCCAATATAGTATGTTCTTTTAGCAAGGGCATTCACAAATCACAATAATGTGTTGTTCATTGGAAACATAAATTGAATGATATGTCCAATTATAATCCCCTCAAATCTTATACTAGTAGGAACGAACAAATCAAGCTTCCGGTAACAACACGACAAAGGAAGCTCACCCCAATTCTCAAAGTTGGCCTAATTAATAGTACGACCCAAAAACCAAGCGTAAAAGGGTCACTTGCCATTTGCCCGTGGAAGGAACCACATAGAGCTTGTTTGGATCGAGCCAGGAATAACCTGTGTGGTGTGGCAATGTAATGTTACTACAAGATGAGCACTGCAGCTTGGAAATGCAATCGAAGATAGTATCATAAAGTACTATATGGTTTCCCTCAATAAATTAAAGTAATCAAATTCGTCCATTCAAAAAGTGGCAATGTAAATTACTCCTACATCATATCATCATCATCATCATCATGATTCATGGCCACTTTTTTAAAGCAACGACTCTGTAAGAAAAGTAGAATACTCCTACTTCACTAAACAACAATTACATGCTTTAGTAGTATTAATATATTACTCCCTCCGTCCCATTAAAATTGGCTACATTCGACTTTTGACACTGTTCATTTTTTAACTTTGACTCAATTTTATTGTATTGATACAAGAAGAGAAAAATAGTCTAATCGTATAGTTTTAAAATATACATTTTATATAGTAATTTTTACTTATACCTATTTTGAAATATAAAATGTTCAACAACTGCATTGGATTTTATGCAGAAGAAAAAGTGGTCAATTTTCATAGGACGGAGTGAGTAATGAATTATAGTATTCCTATTTGTTTGTTTTGGGTAAAAACTACCAACATTTCTGTGATACTTTAATAAAATTATTAGACACATGTAATCTCTTCTCCTATTTCTCTTTATACTCCATTTTCTCTACTATTTATTCACCCATTTTATTTTATTAATACAGTATGAAATGTGATACTTGTAAGACGAACAAAAATACAAAAGATTATATTAAAAAAAAAGCCGTAGGTAATAATAATAATAATAATAATAATAATAATAATAATAATAATAATAATAATAATAATAATAATAATAATAATAATAATAACCACCACCATGAAGATGAAAAATAATTTATAAATTTTGACATATTTTTCTTTATTTATAGTTATCAATGACAATTATTATACTCCAATAATGAGTTTTTCATTCTTTTATTAAATTATTTTGATATAAGTAAAACTGTTTTAAATTAATATAATATTTATAAAAGAATAAAAAATTATATAGATATATATATTTTAAACTCTGCAATTAACAAATTTAATAAGATCAAATTGAATTGTTTTTTTATTATATTCAATAATAAAACTAAGTCATATTTTAAAAATAATTTATGTCAAAATTCAACCATCTTCATGAGAGTTGAGACTTGAGACCGAGTGACATGTGAATCGATTGGGACATGATCTCCGAGCCTATTTAAAAGCATTAGGTTCGGCGGCAACTTTTGGTAATTAGTTAGGCTCGTAAAATTCAAACCTGGAACCTGCTCCGGTACGGAGAGACGTTGGACGGTCGTGCTCTAAATTTTGAAAACTTCCCTTTTGCGCTCTGGTCTTTCCTCTTTCTTCTTTCTTCTTTATTCTCTGTTCCTTTTGCTTTCTCTTCTCTACCTACGTTTTTCACCTTCTTTATTCCTCTGCCGCGACGCATTTTGTTTGGCTTTCATTCTTCTGTTTTGGTAAGTTAGGGCAGAGAATTCAATTTTCGCTGTCTTGAAGTGCTAAACATAGTCTTCAAACTTCAAAGCAAAACCTAGGTTTGATTTATCTCTGTATTTCTTGAAACCCGCGTTTAGGTCTTGAATTCGAAGCATATACTTGGACAATTTCGGGTGATTATACGACTGTTGTATGCAAAAGATGAAAGGGGAAAAAGCGGCAAGGAGATCCTCCTTCGGAAACATTATGCGAAGGAAGCTTTCCGATATTACTAATTCCCATCCGCAGACGAAATCTCCGTCAATTCCTGAAAATTTGGTACCTGATTCTGCTTCTAGTAAGGAAATCATCGACCATCTTGTCAGGGTATAACTTTTCACTTCAATTTTAGGCTATTACAGACGCTTCTCGTACAATCGGAATCTCGTTTATTAAATGCTCTAATTTTATTCCATTCCCTGGTGCAGGAAAAAATGGCCTTGATGAAGCTTATTCAAGACAAAAAGTAATTATTTTTCTCTTATGCCATCTTGTGTTTGATATAATTCCCCAATGAACACCCTCTTAGTTTTTCTTTTCATTTCTTCAATTTTCTAAACAGTAAAATCATAGAATTGAGTGGAACTGAAATTCAGAATTTGAGGAACTGTCTACAGAAGATGCAGCTTCAGAATTGGACCCTTGCTCAAGCAAACAGCCACATGTTAGCAGTGAGTTTCCTTTCACAATAATGAATATTAACACAGCATATAATCTTGGATAATTAGTAGTAGTTTTAATTTCTACCATGCTCTTGCAGGAACTTAATTTGGGCAAAGAAAGGGTAAGCTCTATGAGAACTGCTTGGTCAATTATTTCTTGTCCACTGGACCTACGATGTAGTCTTAAATGCTAAATTGACTATTTCCTTTACAGTTAAAAGCATTACAGCATGAGATTGTGTGTAAGGAAGTTGTACTGAAGGCAAAGAATTTGCAACTCAAGGTAAGTTGTTCATGAGAGTAACCAATTGATACTTAAAATTCAGTTCTTTAACAAGTAATATGTTTGAAAATTCTCCTACATTGAGCTGTTGACTGATTAATGTGTAAAAGAAGACTGGCTTTTGTAGCCCTAGCCATTAAATTGTTGCCTGGTAATATGACATATCTGTTAGTTGTTTATTTTCTGCTCACTGTTACGCCATAGGGATTTTGCACACCATGGCTTGAACTAGCCTACATGGCATTTCTACGTGCCCTGTGTGCCATACACGACTAGAAAATTCCATTAATACATGAGTTAGTTTGTTCATAGTGTAATAAATGACAAATGATGCTTGGATAGCATAACTACTTCGTCCCAAGTGGTGAGAAGTTCCACCATTTCGGCAATGATAACAGGAAGATTCATTATATATTTGTGCAAGGGTGTGGTGTGCACATGCACGCTACCGAAGGCCAAATTCAAGAGTTATCTTCTCATTTCCATGATTGTTTTCCCATATTTAAGAATGCACTTTCCAATCTTTCAGGAGCATGAAGATGCAAATGTTCGAAAACCTGAACTTCAGGTGGGGAATGGGGATGCTGAGCTTTTCACTGTTGATGGTTTTTAGGCTGTGAATTGCTACAGATTTCAGTCATTTACTAACTATTTTTTTTATCACAACCTCGGTGTTGAAGGAACCATATCCGAAAAACAAGGAATCCAAATTCAACGAGGATGCTAGAACTTCCAATGCCAGCAGGAGGCGTAGATCCACCAGCAGAAGTCAATGTAAATGAATGTTTCCCTTTTACCATTATTCTATTATTCTTGCGATGAGTCACAACTTCTGATCTCCATACTCTGCAGCTATGGGAAGTTCGACAGTATCTCACCCGCACATTGAAAAGGAAGCTGCGGTATCCAAAAGGTACTAATGATTTTATGATAACTGCACAGCACCTCATTCATCCCTGCCATTCATATCCGTGGCTAACACAAAACAATTGTTTCTTAGGCGTTGTCTGAGGAGGCAATCTGCCAGGTCTAGAATTGAGCATTACGATGATCCAGCAGACAACGACAACCTGTTCGAGATAGAAGAAGCTAAGTTTGTCCCTTCTTTCCCCTGCAGCAGTCGAACCAGTGAAGCCGGAGGAGAATTATCTGACAGCAGCTGTGTCTCTGAATCAGGAGGCGAAGCGCGAAGAACTTCTATGGGTAGGCCTATGCGCAGAGCCGCAGAAAAGGTTCAGTCATACAAGGAAAGACCTGTCAACATCAAACTGAGGAGGTCGGAATGAATGTGGTGTTAGCAAATTTGGGTAGTTAGGCACATTGTTATTGTTATTACTATTAATCTTTGTGTGTAATCTTAATCGTTGTGTGTCCTTTTTAAACTAGTGCAGAAGAATAGGTTGGGTTGTTGTTGTGATAAGTCAATATGGATTGTGTAAGGGAATCTCCAATTTCCTGTTTTATGGACAAAATTAACATTTGTAGATCTCAACAGATTATTTCCTGTTTCGTGTAGGAATTTTGTGTTATGGAAGAAAAAATGGTAGTATTTAACTTTTTCAAGAGAGTTGATCGAAGAATGGTTTGTGATTTCTTCCATTGGGTAATTATAAAATTATAAGGTGTGCTTGTTTTAAGGAATTGTGATTTAATATCATCGAATATATCTGGTAAACATAAATTAAAATTTAATACTACTCCAATTTATCAATTTTGAACAAATGGTTGAATACTTCAATTTACATTCTTAGAGCATTTCACATTTGTAAGCTTCATTGCAATGTTTACTCACTTTGAATTAATACTACTATTGTTTGTTTTTTTTTCATTGCAATGCTTTGTGAGCATTTCACACCTCGTAACTTTTTCTTTCATTTTTTTTCCAACAAAAGAATAAAAATAAAAATTCTCTCATACATGGCCAAAAATAAAAACTGCTATATTGTTATTCATTTCAATTTTAAAATGAACAATCATAAATTCTATCATAAATTTTAATTTTATGTAAAAAAAGATTGAAGGTTCACAGTTCGCCAACTACCAGTTAACCATAACCAACGGTATATGGGGATTCACGGTTTCGGTTTCCCTTTACGGAAGAAAAAAAACGAAGGGAGTATCTCTTAGAAACCCTTCAAAGAATGGTAAATGCCAACATGAAATTGATGCCAAAAACATCTGTTGACTTATAAATAACGTATTGTTCCAATATCTTAAACAGCTTGTTTTTGGTTTTGGTTACAGTAACTTTAAAGATAGTCCAAACTGTAACACGATTGGATTGTCGCCTCATCGTCACTTATAGATTCCTCTTCATCTGGGTTGGGTTACCAGAACTTATGTTTATTACCATCATTACTCCAATTCTCCAAATATGGCTAAAATTGGCGTAATGCGTAATGTTTGGAAGAAGCCATATCAGCCGAACTATTTTTTAAATGTGTGTGCAAATATTGGATAACCTTACTATAACAGTGACACTATCTTAATATGAGGATAACACTATTATAAAATAAAGAAGTTTTATCTTAATATGAGGATAACACTATTATAAAATAAAGAAGTTTTATGATCACTCTTCAATACTTAGAACTTAGAACTATTTTATGATAATGTGGTTGTGCGTGTTATAGTGTTATTGTGTGTGAAAATTCTAGGACCATTTTAGATATATTCTAGATTCCTGAACATATTGTAGGAGTATAATTTAGAATAGGTTGGACCTATCCAAGTTGTTTCATAAACTAGGTAGACAATTCTAGAAGCTTCAAATTATAAGGGATCTCAACAAGTAACATTTCACAAAGTGTACCATGTGATTTGCAGAAAATTTTTGGTTTAACATGAAGCTGAAACTCACAAAGGATTCAAAATTGATGCAGGAAAAGGAACAGAGTTGCATAAATTTTTGGAGCAACACAGTTGATTCAAAATTGGATACATATTAGGGTTCTCAAATCATTGACAATCTTACTGGGTATTGGTGTCCTAATGACTGAAATGGTAGAATCAATGAACTCGATTAATTTCATCAGCTAATCGAAGTTTCCTGCAAAACAGAACAAAAGTAATCAGGAGGAGAAACTGCAAACATTATTCACAATCACAAGCTTTTAAACGGGACCGAGTGGCCTGCAGACTGGACGGGTTGGAATGCAACTCGGAAAATGCCGGATAACATATTCGAATCAAACTGTGAGTACTAGATTCATGAAGCAATTTCTTCTTGGAAGTATTGTGACATTCACCAAGGCAAACATACGCCCGGGTTGAATCACGGATGAGAGGTTCCAAACCAAAACCAAATTGGTAATGGGTGGAGCAACTCTCATCCTCATCTATATAATACTCCTTATTCGATATGGGATCTCAACACACCCTCTTCGAGATTATATTCATCTCGAAATCAAATCCCACAATTAGATCAAAACATACCCAATCCGGATACTCATAGCTCCGAAATCATGATGAACCATGGGGGACTAACTCCCATCCACATAAGGGGCACATCCACAGCCAGATATTGCTACAACAAAAAAATATGGAAACATGATTCACTTACTTAGGGTTTAACTGACGAATATGTACAAGGAACTCCACTTCCATATATTAATGTCAGGGGAATCTCTCATCTCAGCTCTCAATCTCAATCATCATCATTCTCTTCCTGCTTGTCTCTTTGAGTATGGCTCTGGGCATTATACATATCTGCAACCTGAATTTACCATAAGATAAACATTAGGAATCACAATAAAGACAAGCAAGAAGGAGATTTTGGTTGGAAACCAAGATATAAAAGCAACCAGTTACCATATCGGCAGTGGATGCCTGCTCTGGATTCTTGTCTTCCCGGACACGGAGCAACCGAGGAAATCGTAGCGAAATACCCTTGGTAAAGATACAATAAACCATATGAATGGTAGGTCAAGCATTCAATTGAAATGCAGTTACCCACTTTACAGTTTGCCGACAAAAGCAATTCTAATCTCTTTTTTCTTTGCATGTATCATAAACAAAGTTTAATTCCGGAAGAAAACTCATACTTGAGAAATTCATAGAGTACCAAAGACAAACTGGTCAGTCAATGAGTTAAATGTACCTTATCGTGATCCACAATACCAACAGCAGCACGATGAACAGGGCTGATAGTGAGATCAGCAGCTTTGACTTCCCAAACCTGTAGCATGATGCAATTTATGTGGGTTATCCTGAAAGAGTTAAATATTGTCTTTTCCCTCAAATGGCCAAAAAGTCTGTTTTGTTTGTTCTATCAGAAAGTTTATGATGTCTGATATCAGAAAGTTTACCCGTATCAATATCAAAGACTGAGATCAAGGGAAAATAGGCTAGACAAATGACTCAAGCCCTCCTTTACTATATATAGAGAAGAATACACAAGACAAAGATTCCATTTAAGAGATCAAGAGCACAGCCTATCTCCTTAATTTCAATATCCATCTCCTAACAATCTCAAACCATCACAATCTACAAAGACAAGTCAGTCAAAATATAGCTAGTTCTGATCTAAAGTCGACTACTCTGTTTTAACACCAAACTAGTAAAATACATGTATGATGCTTCCTATATTAAGGTATTAAAAATATGTAACAACAGAAGGCAACCAAATCTAGGAAAAAAATGTGGATAAATAAAAGATACTACCTCTGTTGGTTCAAACCATACATCCGGGTTCAGTGTATCTGAAAACCTGTAATACGTCTAAACATGGGATTTATGTCAGAAAAATAAGAAATTCCAGTCAATCCAATGAGTGCATTCAATCCAACCTTCGGCACGGATATAACTTTAGAACGAAGGCTTGCAGACCGTTCTTCAAGCATGGCTTCAGAAAATCCAGTTCCTAATCAAAGAAAAAAGAGTTCCGACATTACACAAAAATCAAAATAGAAATAGATAAAATTATGTCAAATCCATTAAGTTGTACTATTATGTTTTTAAGACGCTTATAATGGAATCATGTTACAGTTTAGAGGCAAAATTTTACCAATTTTACAGATGCTCTGGAACTCCTCATTGTCGCAATCATAGCAAGCAAGAAGAAAGGCACCATAGACACCTAGAGAGGAAAAAATGAACATGCCATAAACTTAAAAACGAAACATAAGTAATAGCATTCAGTTTCATATAATAAAAGGTATTCATAACACACAAAACCAAGCAGAATGGTTCATAACCTACCAGTACGTTTTCCCCTACCATGGAATGCAGCAATTGGAACCAAGTCTAGTGAATCGCCAATACTGCGAAGCATGTAAATGCAAAAATCTTAAAAGAGGAATGTAAGCAGTATTTATTTGTCAAACAAGTTATCAAGGTTTAAGGAATACCTTTCCATATAATCTTTTTTCAATTTTAGCCAGTTGTGTGACCGTTTTGCAGGCTCGTAAGTGGCGTCTTTTGTCAGTGTCTTGATGATCAATCCCTCACAGCTGAAAAGTAAACAAGAGCAAACAAAAAAATCTGTTATCTTTTCCCAAGAAGTTTAGTAGAATACACGCAAAAGTGAATAAAACATGTTAGTCAATGCTGCCCACACAAACTACCTATGCTCTTTCGGTTTCGAATGTATGAGCCCATCTCGTAGTAAGATGAATATACATTGAGGAATAACTCAGACAATCATCAATTCAGGATTTAATGTGTCAAAAATCTAATCTCTAAATATTAAATTACCTTGAATTAACAGCATCATCAAGAAACTTTTGTATTTCCTCGAGATCTTTTGATGATATAGCAGTGGCAAAATTAAAAAAGCCATTTTCTTCTTGAAATGACTCATAAAGATGCTGCACAATCAGGATTGTGAGGTGAGTAGCTGTTATTATATGTAATGATGTTTCGTCATGATAGGAAGATACTGTTAGAGAATAATGTTACGAGACTGCATTGGATAGTAAACCAGAGATTCTATCGCTCAATTGGCATATTATAAAGTAGCTAAAAAAAAAAAAAAAAAAAAACAAGAGAACACATGAAATATATTTTTGAGTTAACCTCGGATAAGTTCTGGTGTGACTAATAACTACGAGAGAAAAATAAATATCCAAGACAATATTCTTGCCTGCACCAACTGTTAATGCTATAAGTTGATTTGCGTACAAGTTGTTAAGTGTGAAGAATTTGGTCAAACTAATTAATTCTGTATTTAGGGGGAAAAATACATCAAGAAAATTTATATGGAAAAGCTGAACATTATATCACAATTTGTTCTCTAGCTTTTTCAAATTAGTGGGTTTTAACCCCAAAATGGTTATGCAAAAGCTAATTATCAAATGTTAATATTAATAGTTTGAACAAGCCAAACAACTTGAAGTTATTTACACAATTAAATAGGCAGTAAGGTTAGATAATGGGTGTGTTCGGCAATTAGTTGTTAGATGTTAACAGATTACGTGACCGATTACGTGACCGATTACGTGAGTAATAAATTAGTCAAAATTAGTTGTTTGACAATTTTGAGACCAACTTTTTGTCTACAATAAGCTGAAATCTAAAATGCTACTCTTTGCAGCGGATTCTTTGCAGCGGTTAATCAGACATTTTAAGTTATTTTGTCTCTTTTAAAAAAACTATTTTATCATACAATGTCGCACAAATGAGCTGATTCAATTTAGTTGTTTTGCAAAACACCCCCAATATAGATATTCATTAAGCTACATGGAAAGAAATATCCAAAAGTTAAAAACTCAACTATTTTAAAGAAACCTAATACGAAAAGCTAATTACCAAAGATACTAATATTAGTGGTTTAAACATACCAAATCAGTGAATGGCTATTTAAGAATACACCAAACACCCTCAAAGCTATTAAAAAATGCAAATACCAAATATCTTCTTAATGAAAAGTCATGCCCTTCAGTTCTTTAAATTATGCACAATGATTTCCCCATTAGCATTATTTATCAATGGCCAGGGGAAGCAAGGAAATTGCTACCAGCCTGATAAATTCACAAATTCACAAAAGAACAAATAAATAAAACTCTAAGATAAATAAGTTGTAAGGGTACCATACATTTCTTCGAACATTGAGTTGTTCCTGAAGGAGTTGTTGACCATTAATGTATAGGAGGTCAAAAGCATAGATGCAAACATTCACTTTGATTTCATTCATGGCAACATTTTTCCGAGCCCGGGTACTGAGAACCTGAAGAAGGCAACGTTGGTGAGTAACATAAATACAAAAGATGAGAGATACAATGCCAATATTCACAACTTCGGATGTTTCTTTAGGTTCTTTTTTTGCCTAAGTACTTATTGGGCCATTTTACTTATTCAATAAGTGAAATAACCTAATAAATGTATTTTTTTTCAAATAATTAATAAGTAGTAACTTTTACTTATTCCAGAAGTGATACAATTTCGCTTATCAATACCTAAATATATAATAATATTATACTTATAATATATTATATAAAATATTAATACATAATACGGAGTATATATTAAAATAATATTATACATCATATAAAACATATAATTATTTATGTATATAAATAATTATTATATTATATAATTTTATAATGTATTATAGTAATAATAATAATTATAATATTTCAACATATAAAAGTAAAAAGATCACACTTATTGATTCAGCCATCAGCATTCCGCATTGACATAAGCATCAGCAGCTTATCGCTTATTCAAACAGAACACCTTAGCTGAAGGGAAGAAAGATATTTAAAAGGGGGGGTGGACAGAGCAAGAGGGAAGGCAGTCTGTGTCATGCAACCTCCACAGAAAAGCACTTCAGATAATTATTTTCCATACCTCTTTTTCAAGTTGAGCCAGTAAAATTAATGTAAAATAATAAATCATGCCATCAAAACTATAATTTAAAATCTTCGATTCATGATTTTAAAGTAATAAAATGAGCAATAAAAAGATAGACATATCAATTATCACATAACAGAATAGTGTGAAGCAGATAACGGCTTGAATACTTTTTCAGAACAAATATTTCTTACTAGAAATTCACAAAATTTGTTGAAGGTCACAAAGGCTCAGGTCACTACCCATATCTAGCCACAGTGCATTTACATGCAGCAGGTGTTCTGCAACCATGTAACTCCCTAATTCAAAACTTTTGTTTCAATACAACTAGCAATCAATGATGTATAAGATGATACGGCAATATGGTGTGTATGTCCACACACACACACATATATATATAGAAAATGAATAGTCAAAAGTTTACCTGGAAAGGTTGAATTTTCTGTTTCTCGCGGTCATATGCAACAAGTTCACAATCAAGAACAAATGATTTTACAGAAGGCTTTTTCAATCTGCAGAAAGATAGTGAATGAAAGTAATTACAGAAGAATAACCTTTCAAAATATACAGCCTTCCTTAAAAACAACGACAACAATAATTTACAACACAAATTTACTAAAATTAAGGAATACTCATTAAACTCCACAATATCTTTGTAACTCCAACAATTACCACTACAATAAAATAAAAAATAAAAACTCATCATACACTATACACACAACAAATACATTATATAGAATATATGGGGCTATAGAATTATAACAGGAACAACTAATTACCAATTATTGAACCTTATTTTCTACATCCGTTCTTACTTTATTAAAGAAAAAATACTAAATTTTGACATTCATTGAAAAAACATTGAAGATTTGAGCTCCTGCTCCCAAAAATTTGTCAGCCATTCACTCAAATGGATATAAACTTTTAATTAATTTCAATCTCAAAATCAATATTCCCATTGACTTTAGTGATCCCTCACAACAAAATATAGGACAGTACTAAGTAATAAAAAATAAAGATCCATTAAAGATAAAGACATTACTATTTTGATAAATATATTGAGTACTTTTTAATTTATCATTATAATTTTATTTTTGTATCAATTCATAATCATTAATACAACATAAAAATAATAATCTTGTGTTTTAACTTTGTTTTGGTGTTCAAGCCCAAAGAAAAAGACGACAAAAAAAACAACAAAAACAAAAACAAAAATCACTGCGGTAGATCCAAGCGTCCAACCCTGTCTAGGATTAATGAATAGAAACTGCCTTGAAATACTTCCCTAATTTAATAACCTAAACTTTCAAAGTAATTTCTGTATGATCTCCGGAAAGGCATATAAACTTAATCTTTCAGTCATACAAAAGTGAAGCACAAGGATCAGAAACTGGAAATCTCATTGTGGAAATTGACAAGAAATGTAGCCATCGGCTAAATTTTCATGCCCCCTTCTTTGAATTCAGATTTCCATACAGTATATATAGAGCATGGCTCACTAGGCAAATCAATTACAGGCATAATAATTAATTATTACAAATATAATGCGCAAGTTATTTCAATCTTAACTTTTGAAAGCATGCATGAAAGATCATGTTATCATAGAGGATATCCCCAAAAGAGTTTTAGATCCACAATAAACAAACAAAAAAGGTGAATTGGCCCTATATTTATTCACTAAAAAAAATACCTTGCAATAGCAGCAACAACATCAGGAAATTTTCCTGTGTTTCGCTCTGCGTTTCTACTGTATATCTCCACTGATCCATTCTCCATGTAGTGAATCTACAAGGTACAGAAATTTTGAAACACAGGATAAACTATACACCAACCCTGAGGAACTTTAGCATGTTCTTTCAAATTTCAATATATATTATTACCTGAGCACGTTCTCCATCGTACTTGTATTCACAGGTGAACTCCATATCTTGAAACTTTTCCACAATTTCAGATACTCCTTTGGTTGGTTTAGCTAACATGGGTCCGATAGGAATACCAGGTGAAAAGCTACATGTCTTTGGGAGATCCCATACACCACCAGAAAGAAGAGCGGGGACTATCTTATCATACACTGGTATTACGGAATACACTTGTTTGACAATCTTTGCAGCCTGGCAAGGGAGAAGGAAAATTGAAGGACAAAACATAATTCCAACCAACACAATTCTTATAGTGCACAGTACAAGCATGTATTAATATAATACAACAAAAGGAACATGTATAAGATAAACCTACATCTGCAGAACCAAATACTAATAACTCAACAGGCAAAAATGATCATCCAGACTTGAAAGGTGTTTACACAGATGTAACACAAAACAAGAAGCTCTTAGACAATATATCTGTTTAAGTTGTGCAAGAAAGGAAAAATTATCCCAGCATTGGTTATATAAATGTCTAAAACCATGTATGAAGTACTGAGATTGAGGATACAGTATGTTACCTCTTCTAGAGGATTATCAATATTTGCAGGAGGTTTAGAATGCTTCTCTGAAAATACAACTGCATGTCCCAGTGCTGTCAAAAGTGTTTGTTCTGCCAAACCAATACGAAGTTTTGTCTGCACATAATGTTCAGACCAAGTTCAAGATGTGCAACATAAACGAAATGAAATTACCAAATAGATCTTATTAATCCACCTGAAGTAGACGAATCAAATATTGAGGTTCACTATCACTAGCTGCAACTAGTAGCCCTTTTATGTGATTCTTTTTTTTCTCTTGACTGACTTTGCCGGATTCCTGTGGAAGTTACCCAAAAAAAAAAAAAAAGAATTTGTTGACATAATATCAGCTCAGAGTATTGGTTCAATCTCCTGGAATATCGAGAATTGGAAAATGATGAAAGTGTTATTCAATAAATAACTCCATTATCTTCAGCTTTCCCGTAAAGTTAACTGAGAAACTCATGTCACAAATGATAAAGAATACCATGTTACACATAGCCTGATTATGGGAAGCCACTGATCTAACCTGAGCCAGCTCCACTTGGTCCCCTCTAGGTTATAAATTGTTTCAAATTCCAACATATTCCACCCACAATAATAAATGTGTCATGTTTGGAAAACAATATGTCCGACTAACTTAAAACAGAATCTTGTGTTTGATAATGTACAGTGGCTCTAAAGATGGCCTCAGATGGGAGAGTTTTTGGCTCAAAAATTTTAACCAGAGCAAGTACCAAGCTTTAAATATATAGCTGCATATATTTTTATATAATGATTAATGACTAACGAGTTGTAAATCTGTATATAATTAGTCTAGAGTATTTATTTTATTAAACATGTTGGGTCCAGCAGGCCAAATGTAGACTATGGGTGATGAAAACTCAATTCGAAACTCGATTAAATTATTAAATTTTAAAAAATATATATTAGACACAATTTAAGCTTTATCAAGCCTAGCGAACTTATATTTTATAGCATAATAAGCAAAACTGACAATTTAAATTCAAATTATATACTATCTAGCCTAGTTGAATTTGAGCTAGAACATCAAATTTTGTTACTGTACAGACTCAAACTACACTATACAGGCTTGTACTACACTTGATAATTACCCATAATGTAGACTCCATCGATCCGCTATCCGCTAGCGCATCCATTCCCTCCCAAACAGACTCGGTATACTTCTAGGTCATAATTCAATTTTATCCTTTGTAACTGTGCTTGGAGGTGACAATGTCAGGTCCAAATTAGATGTCATGAACTCAGTGGACAGGAGAAGTAATCTTGGGAAAGAAAAGAAAAGAAAAGAAGAAAGGTCAAGGAAATAAGATATGCACACAAGTTGGGTATCTACTTTATGATGTGTCTCAACTCTCAAATACATATTTTATGTCACAAAACTCATTCTCTGTTTTCCCACACTTCAAGCTTTCGGTAGAATCGCAAGCACCGATACACTTCCCCAGAGTACCACTAGTTTTGTTAGCTACAACATGTTTGTGCAAAATCAAACATACATGCTTAGAATACCTTAGGAGTCAGACTTACCACTTCACAAACTGAAACACATAAATAAGAAAGCAACAAAAAAGATACCTTAGCAATAATCCGAAAGGTTTTAAAAACTTTGGTAACAGTTAATGCTTCTGGTTTACGCATCAAAGCCTGTGATGAACGACTTGCCTTTGCTACAAGACCTAAATCACCAAGTTCCTGTAATTATGAAACAGTGAAATGAGGAACTTCAACAAATTTGTGCTTAACCATACACACACACACACAAATTGAAGCATGAATAGCACAACAAGTAACATTTTCCACAAGTGCATGCCACATCCAGTAAGATGGTATAAATGATGCAAACTAACAGGATGAACTGCTATATTCAGTGTCACTATCCTATGTATTTGTCGCTTTAAAAAAAATTTAACCGAACTTATTTAGATCTTGATTGCATATCATGGCCTTATGTGGTAATATTGCACGCACGTACACAGGGAACCAAAGCTTACCATAACAAATAGTTCATTTTATAAATGATAATCCAATTACAGCATCCAACACTAGTTTGTTGTTTTAAAATTCAAAAATATTCATCCTGGAGCATGTGGTTTTATTCTAATCATGTTGCTCAAACTCGCTAATTAAAATGTAGTACTAGCACAGAAAGAAAAATGTATATAATATACAATTATCAACAATGAAGTTGAAATAACCATATCAAAATAAAAATTACCTCTGTTTTACTGTTATAAGTAGTGATAGAAAAGAAAGTAGCAGAATAACAGAACAAGAATTAGTTTATATATCCAGATATCTAATCTAAACCATAGATATAGCTGTGACTTGTGAGGCTAAAAAATGAGCTTACTGCAATTCAGCGCCCAAAAAGGCACAAAAAAACTACAGTAACAAAGCTTAAGTCTAACCTTCATGCTATCCAACTTAGAATACAAAAAATTCAAATAAATGGCACACTTAATGAGTTCAGTCTTATCATTTACGGTCTTTTCTCACATATGCTATTTTCCATAATTATCACATTTTTATCAGAACTTTTACTAACAAAACAGCAGCACAGAAACAAAAAACTGTTCCAAATAAATAAATTGGATTATAGACGCGACCAGCGGTAAAGAAATTCCCTCCCAACACCAACATCATTTTAGAGAATTTTTCCAATGTCAAATCATCTCACTATTTCCCTCCAGCAGATAGTTAAGCAGTAAATAAAAATGGCATAAAGTTCATTATTTCACTCCTATAGGTAAAACTTCAGAGAGCACATAGTTCGTCACATTATATTGCTTCTTGATGTTTGCTTCTTTAGCCCCACAAGCCTCTGCGAGAGCCTTGATAATTGAAGCATCCCCAATGCCAAGCTCCAAACCCTCGTGTGCAGGTGCAATCCTATTTGCCAAAAGATACACAACAGCCAACAAATCATCCGGCGCAGTCTGGATCACCGTCCTAAGCAGATTACACACAATCTCCGTTATGGCAATCCTACTTGACTCCTTAGATATGGCATCAAGAGCCTTCGCCACAAACATGAAAGGCACCTTCTCTCCCTCCCCCCAATAAGCCGCCTTCTTCACATTAAAACTTGCAGCTTTTTTCTTCAACTCCACTACGCTCTCATCCGGAGTAATTGACACCCGGGGCTTCTTTTTGCTTCCATCCTCCGTGTCACCGTCCGCATCAACAGCTTTTGAGACATCTTTTTGCTTCGAAGTTGATTCCTTCTGTTCCTCCGTGCTACCCGACTCACGAGAATCCTCAGCAGGAGCTAAACCAAGGGCACCATTCCCTTTATTTTCCAACGATTTCTCCTCAAGGGCGGAACCAATTTGGCATGAAGGCGATTTCTTGGAACTTACTTGATTTCCTTCAGCGGCATTTCCAGTAGTAGGGTTCGAAACGGTACTTCGGGAACCGCCGCCGGCAGGGTTTAAATTAGAGGTTTGAGAAATTTCACCTGGGGTCTTGCGCTTACTTGGTGAGGATTCTTTCGACGGCGCGGGGTTTTTCTTTTTCTTGGAAGCATTGGACATGAGGACATCAAAAGCCGACGGGCGAGAGGACATTGTTCGCAATCTAGGGTTTGACTTTGAGAAAACAAACTGGGGTTTTAGTGAGATTGATCGTGGAGGGAATGAAACGTTTCCAGCGAAATTAAGAACTGAAATGAATGTTGAGCGGTGGAGACCCAATCGAAGAGGACACATTCACGACAAGTGACTGGCGGGAAAATTGTGCTTCGCTATCTTGGCTCCACTTCTTGCGGTAGGATTACGGGCGCAGCACCGGTTTGAACTTTTCTTTTTTCTTTCTTTTGTTTTTTTTTTTTTTTACCAAGATACAAACTCGAACTGATACGTTACTAAAACTAATTGTTGTTGTATACTTTCTCCGTCTCGTTATAATCGCTACGCTTAGTCATGGCACGCATGCTGATACATATTTTTAACGGTTAATAATTTCAATTGTGTATAAGTAAAAATTATAAAAAATTAATATTCTAAAACTACAAGATTAGACGAATCTAACAAGATCTCACTTGACTATATTTTTTCTTACATAACTATGATAAAAATTTGAATCAAAATTAAACAGTGAATAGTGTTAAATAGTGCTATGTAGCATTTATAATGAGACGGAGGTAATATTTTTTATTATTCACTTTGATCTAATGCTGTAATCATTATCAACTTATTACTTATAATTTTTATTCGTAGACAATTTAAGTTATTAATAATTTAATATGTGTATTACATTGCATATATTTTCTCCGTTCTTTAAAATTGAAATACCTGAATATTTTTCATTGAGTAATTTTTATTTAATTTTTTAACACATTATCTAAGATAAAACATAATTAAGTGATATTTTGTTAAATTTATCTAGTCATGTACTTTTACAATATCAAATTTTTATAATTTTTTCTTTTTTGATGGGAATGTAATTCCCACCAAGACCCAGGTAATAGATTACCGAAAATCTTTAAATATATTGTATTAAATTACCTTTTATATCCTTTTAAATTACTACTATAAAACTATTTTATGTGGAAAAAATTTATAAAAGGGCTTACCCCACCCCAAATTTTATAAGTATTTTTATTTAAATTATAAAGAGGGTTACCCAAAATTTTAATATTTATTTATTTTTTAATTTATTAATTTAAATAAAACAATACTTTAATGTACTCCCGTCGTCCCCTTTGTATTGTCTCATTTTGACTTTTGATACTGTTAATTGATCAACTTTGACCTAATGTTATTATAATTATATAAACTAAAAAATAGTCAAGTTCGGTCTTGTTGGATTCGTCTAATCGTGTAGTTTTAAAATATATATTTTTTATAATTTTTACTTTTCTACATTATAAGATATTAACTGTTAAACAAATGCATTGGACTGTGTGTCCAAAAGTTTTGAGACATTTCAAATGAGACAGAGAGAGTAATAAATTAAGTATAAATATTTTTATTTTTCAAAGTAAAACAATTATGTTTATATAATTGTTATTGTTTAGTGAAACATCATACTTATGTTACTTTTTAATTCGAAAAAAAGGGCATTCTTGTAATTAAATTGAAATGGAAATACAAGATTCTCTACTCAATCAAATAAAATACAGAAATATTAAAATAACAAAAAATAAGATTGTTGAAATTTTTATGTTCCCAACAATCTTAGAATCCTCATAATAATTCCACCGGTCATGCAAGATCTCTGCAACCAAAGAGCAAGAGTGAAGGTAACATGTCCATGGGACGAGGAGGTAATAAGCTATTATTGTCATATGGTAAAACAACCCGAATTCAACCATTTAACTTTTTAACTTTTAACTTTTTAACTGGAGAAACCAAATGGTGGACGCCACGCATTATTACCAATGTATATCAACCAAACAAACGATACAACAAAGTAATGAAAAAAACCTGAAAAATTTGAAGACAGATACGGCCCATTCCGGAAAAAGGGAAAGCAGAAAACCTCTCGAAAAAGGTTTGGCCCCCTCCAATCACGTCTGTTACAGTACATACAAACAAACAATGAAAACAAAATGGCGTTGATTTGGACGGGGCAGTGGCTTCTTTGGCTACCCAACAAGCAAACTCTTCAAGAACACCCCCAAATCCCTCCAAAACCAGCTCCGTCCCACCCCACCTCAGCCGCGAACTTCTTTTTCCCGTCGGCCGTGCCAGGATCTCACCATCACTACTCCCTTTCTTTATCTTCTCTCTGTCGTTTCCCTGACTCGTCACACTCTCCCCAAAGCTCTGTCGCCAGCGCACACTGCTCTGCGGGCGGGCGTACTCTGCATTAATTGAGGGTGTCCTCATCACATTGCACATTTACACCCCTGCTAGTGCTCACTCACTCGCCTTTCGCTTCTATCTTGGCTTCAAATTTTTTAAAAAATTTGGTGGGTTCCCACTTCCCTCTATTTTGCGCTTGAAAAATTTGGCCACAAGTATTTAATTTGGTTTGGTGTGTGTATTATGTCGGGCATTGATTAGGTTTTGATAACTCCCTTTTTCTGATCCTTCTGATTTTCAGAAAATGCGTTCTTGGGGACTGGGGTCGGCTGATTTTTCGATGTTCTCAAGTTTCTGGTTGCGTTTTGAAGATCTCTAGTTTATATTCAGATCTATTTGAGCATTTATTGGCGTCAAATGTTTTCGGGGGTGGCTTAATTAGTTGGTGTTTACTGTACGTTTTGTTTCCCTTTTGCGTGTTGCTGAACACAAATTGATGGTTGAACAGAAGGGGAGCCGTAGGGGGAGGAGCATTCAATTTCTTGCAGGAAAGATTTGATTGTTGGGGGAAAAATTCAATTGTGCTAGGGCTTGAAGGTGCAGAAAATGGACGGGAGAATGAAAAAGTACAGGCAATTGAGTCCTGAAAGAGCCAAAGTATGGACAGAAAAATCGCCCAAATATCACTACAATCAGCAGCAGCAGCAGCAGCCGCAGCATGGTCGAAAAGTTCCAGTTATATACTATCTAAGTAGGAATCGACATCTCGAGCACCCTCACTTCATGGAGGTCCCTTTGTCTTCCCCTGATGGCCTATACTTGAGAGGTAACAGAATGCTGGCCTCATTTACTGTGTTGTGATTGGTTATGAGTTGTTGCTGAATTTTGGTAATTGTATTTTTGTTGAAGATGTAATTGAAAGGCTTAATGTATTGAGGGGCCGAGGCATGGCTTCCTTGTATTCTTGGTCTTGCAAGAGGTATGCCAATGTTCCTTTTGATTTTTGTTGTTTACTATTGTTTATCCATTTCCATGAAATTTTTTGGTGAATTTGTGAATGCAGGAGTTATAAGAATGGGTTCGTGTGGCACGACCTTTGCAACACTGATTTGATCCTTCCAGCTCATGGGAATGAGTATGTTCTCAAAGGTTCAGAGCTTTTTGAAGAATCTGACTCTGGTATGGTTCCTATCGTGTGTTCATCTAATGATTTTGTTCAGCTCTGGCTGGCTGCACCTTGTTCGAGCAAGAGTTTCCTTTTTGGGTTCAATTGGTAGACTTGTTTTGTCGTTTTAAATTATTGTTGTCTGAAGTTCGATATATAGCTATTGACAAAAGGAACTTGTTTCCCTTGTTGCTTACATTTCCTGGGAAAACAAAATTGAGAATTATGCATCGAAGATTTCTTGATTTTCTCTGCAAAGATTATCCTTGTTATCGAAACTTTTTCACTTAATATGGATGAAATGAAATCCAAAGAAGGCCTGCTACCCATGTGTAGTAGTATTAAACCTTGAATATGTGTGTTCTGTCGTCTAGGTCGGTTTAGTCCCGCGGAGACTGTCATATTGCAGAATCAGAAAATGCTTCCTGAACCTCCATCTTCCAGAAGCCAAGAGGAATCCTCTTCTTCATCGAGCTTGAATGGCAAAACTACCAAGACTTCTCAAGATGACGAACTATCTCCTCCAGATCAGCGGCCTTTCTCATCGGCCATGTCTCCAGAATTCACCTCCGGGAAAAACGCCTGGACTGGTTCCTTGAGCTTAACCGAATACAAAGTGTACAAGAGTGATGGTCTCGCTGATGCTTCGACTCAGACCGAGGACAGTGCCAGCAGAGCTGTTAGAACTCGGAATACCTGTACAAGAGGTGTCTCAACAGATGATGGATTACTCGAGCATGAGAATCGTGTCGTTCGTTCAAATCAAGTTCCTCGGGCAAAGGAAACTTCTGAGATCTGCAGAGACTTTGTTTCCCCACCGCCATCTACATCCAGCGCGTCTTCATCCAGCGGTAGAACTGATACCTTGGAGAATCTGATTCGGGCAGGTGCTAGGAAGCTCAACAGCTTCAGGATACTAGAAGAGGAAGAATTCCGAATGCCAACCAATTCAAAACTCAAGGCTTCGAATATGATAATGCAATTGATCTCCTGCGGTTCAATTTCTGTCAAGGATCACAGTTTTGGCTTGATTCCAACTTACAAGCCAAGGTTTTCGCACTCCAAATTTCCCTCGCCATTGTTCTCAACATCATTGATGTTGAGCGAGCTAGATTGTCTATCGGAGAATCCTCGTCCCGTGGGGATGACTCTGGAAGACAAAGAATACTTCAGCGGGAGCTTGATTGAAACAAGCATGGTAAAGGAAGGAATCCCAATTCTAAAACGATCATCTTCTTTCAACGCTGATAGGTCAGTAGTCACTTCTCCCTGTCCTACAAACATTTCTTATGTGTTTGTTACTATATTATCGAGGCAAATAAATCTTTCGCCCTTGCAGAAGCACCGAGCAGATTGATTCCGAAAATAAGGAAGAGGGAAATTGCACGCGGACAAAGTGCATCCCGAGATCAATTAAGGCTTCTCTAAGCTGGCAGCCGAGATCTGAATCAATGAGATCCCCTCTATCTGATGGTCCGAGAATTTCTTCCGATAGAGTGGAAAGTTATCGGACAACTACACCTGGTACTTCCAATGGCGGGAGCAAGAGGATCACCGAGCCTATCCAAGGGAAGACGCATTCCAGTACACCGTATTCCTCCAGAGACAACGTGATCAAAATTGAAGAAAGTTAAATTCCCACCTCTCAACCCTTTATATAGTTACCGAACAAACTAGTTTAAACTTGCCTTTCTGATTTTCTGCATTCATTGAAGTTGAAAGTCTGTTTCCATTTTTCCTACAGGCTTGCTTCAGGAGCTCGCGTTATAATACAATCAAAAGTACCTTTTAATGACGAGGGCAGCACGTAGCGGATTTTGGCATCACTGGCAATGACAAGGAGTGGCGTATGTATTACAGCTTATGACCATAAACCGGTGCTTCAATTTGTCATTGAATTTGGATACATGATCCATCATGTCATTTTAATGTATACGTCAACTGGGAAAGGTTGATGGATTGGATTTTTAGTTCTCAATGAAATGGCCCGATTAAAAATTCGAGGGATTATGCTGTCTTAATTAAGTTTTCGTACGGTAATATTGAAGCAACAACTATGAGTTGTCATTCTTGGTGGACAGAATTAATCCAGGCAGGACCAATAGTTACTAAGTATAAGTAGATGAATGTGACAGCCGTGGGAGATATTTGAAATGCATTTATGAGGGAATTGTGGCTGATATATCTTGAATTTGTGATTGTGATTGTGAATGCGAAGAGTGGAATGGTAGATTGGTTTATTTTATTGTGATACTATTGCATATTCATGCGCTCCTTATTCATTCTATGCGTGTGCTGTGAATAGATTTAAAATTCTTTAAAAATGAACTCAAAACACCATTCTTGGCTTGTAGTGGAGAAAGGCTGGGGTTGATTTTTATACATCTAGATATCAGTGTAAGTATTTTGTAAGTACCTTCTTCATCTTGGTCTTGTGGTTTTTATTTTTTTATGTTTTTAAAAGAGGAAAGTGTTGGTGCAGGTTTTGGGAAATGCTCGGATTTGTTTGTTTGTGGACAGTGAATTGGCTTTGGGAATGAATTGGTGGAAGGGGAAAAGAAACTGTGGGCACCAAATTAAACAACTTTTTGAAGTTTGAGGACTTTAACATGGGATTCTGTAGGGGTTGACTAGAGATGAAAAGTAAAAATCTCGCAAGTAAAATAGGCCATACTTTATTCCAAGGACGACCATACGTGATGTGGGGTCAAATGCTTGTATATGAAATTATGTGTCCATGTCTGCACCTTTTTGCCCTGTTCTTTTCTTGTTTTGGTGGAAAAGTTCAATCTTTAAGGTCTCCCTTATTACAAATACTACATTCCTCTCATTAAAAACGCTACATTGGGTCAAGACATGTTCAATAACTTAAATCAAATGCCCAATGTAGCCTTTCTATTGAGACCGATGAAGTATATAATGTGGAGTAGTATCTAAAAATTCTTCTAACATTAGATTTATGAAAATGTTCGCATTAAAAATTACAAAAAGAAATAAAATAAAATGAAGAGATGATGACAAGCTAGCTTTAGTGAATATGGGAATGTTTGGGAGCCGCCGGATCTGCTAGCGGATAGCGGATTCGGAGAGAGAATTATCTCACAATCTGCTCTCCAATATGCCATCTGCTAGCAGATCTGCTGACTCCCAAACATCCACTATACCAAACAGGCAAACACCATTCATTGTGTACTTTTATAGTTGATAAATATGAATAGGGGACGACACAGCAATGGATGGGATGAGGGTTTAAATTGTGGAGCACTTCACTCGATTTAAAAAAAGAAGAAGAAAGAAGTAAAAAGTAAAATAGTATACTGAAAATTAAGAAATATATATGGCGGGTGTGTTTTGGGAAAACAATTTAGAGAAACGAAAAGGACAAATATACATTAACATTATCCAGGTGCATAAAATAAAATTAATCAAAATTTGAAATAAAAATAGTAACTTAATAAGTAGTATGGAACAAGGTGAATGCTAGAATTTCAATTAGGTTACTATCCTGACTGTAAATAGTCCGCATATGCGGACGTGTTCCACGCATACTAAGTTTGTGCTACGCGTCAAGATTGGGTCAATTCATTCCATGCAGACGCATTTAATATGAATGGAAAGTGGAGATTTGATTACCATAATTCCAGGGAGTAACTATGGGAAGATTTGTAACTCCCTTTTCTTGCGTAATGGATGGAAAATGGTATTTTGGAGTAGCAATTGCAAAGCAGACACAACATCGGGTAATTCGACGGGTATGCGTGTGTGGGGATGATAGATCTTAACGCCTTGCCGGACGATTTATTCGATGGCCTCGACATTGCAATAGCAGCCGATGACCCCCGTAGAGATGATGACGATACATCAGAAATGGGATGCGTTGCAGCAGAGGCCGATGATGTGTTGGAGAGGTGTGATGATTCAATACAACAATGGGGATTTGATATGGCAGAAAATGATTACGATGAATTAAGAGGCGGGTGTTGAATCGTCTCACGAGATGTTCTCATTAAGTAAAGTCGATGACAACGACGCCTCATATAGTTGTGTAACACGAGTGTTCTCAGGTAACCCTTTTATCAAAATGTGGTGAAGGTATACAATGTTATGGATAGCCGGGTGGGATGGCCGGTGGCAGTGGTGTGGTGGTGGTGGCGAGATCTGGTGGTGGTGGCGGTTGTGGCGAGGATGATGGCGGAGGATGATGGTGGTGAGGGTGGCGAGGTGCTGGCGGGGTCGGAGAGATGATGGTGGCGGATCCGTGGTGGTGGTTCTGTGGTGGCTGGAAGGTGGCGGCGGCAGTGGCGGCATGTCACATTTAGGTTAGGGTTTTACAATTGCAATGTTGTGATGTATGATGAACATTGGCGGAAGTGGATGCGCGATGATAGTAATGTATGGTTGGAAAAAATAATGATGTTATTTTAAAACTGATGAGATAACATTTTAATAACATGCAAATAACAATGTCAAAATGTTCGCATATCATTGAATTTAATTTCGTATAACATGTAAAATAGTATTTTGTAAACAAAGAGAAGCACATAACAACTGTGTTCAGAACACATCTTAAACTTGGCAGCAGATCATGTGTCTAGAAAAAATAAATAATATCATCGTTGGCAGCACCGTACTATGATGAATAATTATATCATGTGTAAGCATAGTCAATAACACATTTGTATGGCTATGTAACACCACTAAAAGGAATTAGCAACACAAATTAATTTAGCGACAGATCATACAATATATTATCATAGATCACATGAAGAACTTTAAGATAACATGCAGTAGGGTGTTCATAGCACAAAAATGTAAGTCTACTCTTAAGTTGCAGTGGAAGGATATAAAATGTAAGACCAAAAGTGGTCCAAATGGATAAGACTGAGTGAAGACAAAAAAAATCTCACACACGATTTGTTGTTAAATTAAAAAAATATGTAGAATCTTTTTTAATTTGGACATTGACCCACCACACCTAAGTATTACACCCTACCAAAAATTCTCCCATAATTCCAGGGGAACTAAATGGAAACATCAATTCATTCGCCCACAATTAATAATACATAAAAAAAAGTAAAATATTGAAAAAAACTTCCGTAAGTGAAAGAAACAAAAAAGAGCACATGACATCAATATAAAGAACCCGTCCACATATGCCGAAATATAACCTCCCTAAATTATCACTAATAGCTAAAATAAACAAAGGAAAGAAAATAATATAATTTACTACCATATGTATGGAAACAGAAAAAAAAAATAGCATAACACAGGCAAATGAATGAAAATTAAATGGATTGCAGAAGGCACCGTTTATGAGAATGTACGCATAACATTCTCAGAATTGAGGACAATCTTGGCAATAACACGTGTAACAATTAAAATCTTTATTAAAATCTTTAAAATATTTTCCACGATTTCAGTAAAACTCAAAAATGAAAAGTCCCCTTAAGTACCCACCAATCACTCCACTAAAAGAAGGAAAGTCAATAAGATAATATCATGCCATATGTGGGTTTGAGGGGAAATAGCACAACATGTGCTTGCGGAGAACATATCCTCATATGCGGAGTCCGCATAGAAACGCATTCCTAATTAATTTTAATTGCACATACGCATTTAGAATTGTGGCGCGGCGAATGATGAATTCTTCTTGTTAGTGTGACTTTGGTCGTCAGTACAGCTAATTAGCCATTAAACTTGTAATTGAGTGGTCAACAATCTTCATAAAAGGAAAAAGATAGTAAAAGGCAAGGTAGTACTAGTAGACTAGTAGTACTAGTGTGTTGTATGTATCATACCATATCATGTAGGAGTATGTATCTTTATAAAGCTAAAAAGAACATTCCTTGTTTCCTCTGGTTCATGTTGTAATAAAGTTGGGACATTTACATTAAAAGGAGGGCTTTACACAAGAGAAAGCTATAAAGATGAATGTGTAGTGAAAGACGGATATGTGTAGTGTAGTCCACAAAGGGTTAAGCCGCTTGTGTATTTCATTTATTTTCTGTTTTGTGGTCTTTCTCACCTATCTAGTATCTACCATCATAGTTATTAATATCTCGATCCTGCTCTTAGGATCTTACGATTTACGATTATATTTATCTAAAACGATCCCGATCCTTATAGGATCTTAAAATTAATAAGATTCGATCCTGATCGTAGGATGTTACAATCTTATTGTCATACTCCCTTAAACGCTTCTAGGATCTTACTATCATACCCTCTTAAACGCATAAAATGTTTGTAGGATTTTATGATTTGGGATCAAAATAACTTATTTTCTTTAATTTTAAACTTAAGAACTTGTATTCTTTATGTATGATGTGTAAAAGAAAACATAATATGCATGTAAGTGGAAATATTTTATGTTTAATTGTGATGTTTTTGTACTGTATTATATTAATTAACTTGCAAGATGCATAAACACACGAAATAATACTTTTACTTGTTAGTATGCATAATTGAGTTTACCCATTATTGCAATTTTATAAGATCTTAGGATCCTGATTCGGTTCTACGATTCCGATCTTGCAAAGAGAAAAACAATCCCATATAAGATCCCGATCTTAACAACATTGTTTACAATGTATTCATTGCATTGTATTTATATGCATATGGATATGGGTTGGTAAGGAGGATAACCTCTTCAGTTATTTTTGTTACTTCCTCACGATTTATGCTCCTACCTCACGATGATAGCTTGTAAAGATCTTGTGTTGAGTTCATGTCATGTGTGATTTATTGTTATTCATGATTACTGACAAAGTTGAAGACGGTTTTACGCGCATAGGTTACAACCAATCACATGTTTGTTGATTTCAGAATCTTAGGGCACCGGCAGCATTTGAGTTAAATCAACAGCAGTTGGCTTGAGTGGATGGGGCTCTAGTCGCTTAAGCAAGGTCTCGGGTTCGAGCCTTGTGTATGCAAAAAACTGCTTTGGGAGAGGCGCCCTTAATTGCCCTTGCAGATCCTCGAGGGATTAGTCTTGGGTCCAATGTGGCTCGGGATACCCTGGTATTCACATAATCCAAAATTAAGTTGAAACAAATGAAGTAGCATATATTCATATAAACAATGAAAATTCAACAAATCAAGTGATGATGTTCGACACTAATTTTGGGATGTATAAATTCTTTATGGCCACCAATAATATTGACCCCATGTTTGCCACATGAGTTACTAATATGACTCTTGTTATTTAAACATACAGTTATTCACACCCAGTTAAACTTATAAAAAAGCTACACACTCATGATCATTGTTGAAAACTAGGAAATATTAATCACACTCATTTAAAAACACACTAAATTAAACACTAGTATTATATCAATAGTGTTGGGTGAAGTTTCTGGGGAGAGGGCCGCTGAAGACAAGATGGACACGGCGGACCTGGAGGGACGGAGCGAGGTTTCGCCTGTTTCTCAATGATTGGTTTCGATGAGTTTTCTATCCTCTCATGGAATGTGCGTGGCGCCATGAGTAGGTCTACACAACGCCACATAACTGATGTGTTGCGACAGCTTCGTCCATCAGTTTTTATTGTCATTGAGCCGCAGGGTTTGTTCGAGCGGCTTAGGGTTTTGTTATATCATATGGGGTATGTGGCATTGCATATTATTGAATGTGAAGGGCGAGCGGGGGGCTTGTGGATTCTCACCCGGCTTGGTCTCCCTTACACATTCAGCACCTTGATGGTCCATCCGAGAATGGTTACATTTATGGTTAGTCGAGCTCAGGCTAGTTGGGTTGTGACGGCAGTATATGCGAACCCGTCGGCTAGAGAACGTGAGTCGGATTGGAGGGACTTGGAGACTATTAGTCGACAGGTTCATGGGAAGTGGTTGGCATTGGGTGATTGGAATTCTATTGCTCATGTCTCGGAATCATTTGGCATGTCACCATCTCTGAGCCAGTGTGCGGCATTCCGCCATACACTTGATCGTTGTGGACTGAATCAAGTCCACACAGTAGGTGATGCTTTTACGTGGCAAAGAAATAATTCGGGGGGGCCCTTGGCGCGTAAGCGGCTTGATCGAGCTGTGGCGAATGTAGAATGGTTGACTGCCTTCCCTTGTGGCTTCCTGGAGGTTCTGCCGCGACGGGGTTCCGATCACCAGGGGATTCTCCTTCGCTGTGCACGGCCGGAAGGGCATGGTGGTTTGCGGCCGTTTAGATAGGAGATGGTGTGGTCGGAACATCACTTGTACTCTCATGTTGTGTCGGCAGCATGGAATGGTATTGATGGTGACATTGGCCAGAAGCTGAATCAAGTCAGAGATTCGTCCCTGCATTTTAATAGGTATACTTTTGGGAATATTACTCGTCGGAAGAAACGTATTCTCAGGCGTTTGGCGGGCATCCAAAGGGTACAGCTGCGTATTGACTCTGCACAATTATCCTTACTTGAAAGCCAGCTACAGCGGGAGCTGGATGACGTGCTTAAACAGGAAGAGATGTTGTGGTTTCAAAAGTCGAGGGACATGCGCATTAAGCTAGGTGATCGTAACACGCGTTACTTTCATACTAGAACACGAATTCGTCGCCAAAAAGATGCCATTACAGGGCTTGAGATTGATAATCAATGGATTACTGATGATGAGAGGGTGCAGGAGCATGTACAGAACCATTTTTGCTGGGTCTATCGCCAATCCGAACCACATGCACGACAACCGACTGTTCTGGTTCAACTACCGCCTTTGTCTTGTGTGGAGGGATTGGATGATGAAATTCGTACTGACGAGGTGAAGGGGGCGGTGACTGAAATGAAAAGTTTAGCGGCACCAGGGCCCGATGGATTTCCGGTATTGTTTTATAAGAATTACTGGGAAATTGTTGGGGGTGATCTTTTTCAATTTGTGGCAGCCGCTCTTCGAGATGGGAAATTTGGGAAGACTTTCGCGGATACGTTTATTTGTTTAATACCCAAGATTCCTATACCTAAGGAAATTCGACATTATCGCCCGATTAGCCTTTGTAATGTTTGCTATAAGGTGTTAACGAAGGTGATTGTGAATAGGCTGCGGCCTTTGTTGAAAGAATATATTGGTGAGGCTCAGTCTGCTTTCCTTCCCGGACGTGGGACAACGGGGAATGCAATTGTACTACAAGAGGCGATCACTGCATTTAGAAATCGGCATCGTCGGTCTCGGGATTTTTTACTCAAGATTGATCTTGAGAAAGCATATGATAATATTTGTTGGGACTTCTTGGAGAGGTGTTTGTTGGACATGAATATTCCAGTTCGTCTAGTTACTCTCATCATGTTTTGTGTAAGATCTCCCCGGTATTCTATTCTTTGGAATGGCAGGGCTCTTCCACCTATTTCTCCGGCGCGAGGTCTTCGACAAGGTGACCCTCTCTCGCCTTATTTGTTTATTATTGTTATGGAGAAATTATCGCGCTCTATCTATGCCTCGGTTGAGCAAGGCCGCTGGCAACCTGTGTCCCTTTGTCGCGGGGCTACTCCTTTATCCCATCTCATGTTTGCGGACGACTTAATATTATTCTCCTCGGCTGCGTTGGAAAGTGCTAGGTGTTTGGAGGCGGTATTGTCTGAATTTGCGCTACACGCTGGCCTCAGAATCAACCTTAGTAAGTCACAAGCTTTGGCATCGGCGGGTGTCCCTCTGACCGTTGTTAGTGAGCTCTCTTCAATCCTAAATATCACATTTACAGATCAATTGGGGAAATATTTGGGGTTCCCAATGTTCCATGGTCCTGTCCGCATAGCCCATTTTGCTTTCTTGTCGGAGAAGATCCACTCGACCTTAGCAAGTTGGAAGCGCATGCTCTTGAATAAAGCTGGCCGGATTACTCTCGCTAGATCGGTTCTCGGCTCCCTCACGTCGTATATTGCTCAATTTGTATGGATTCCGGAGGCTGTTTGTGAGGAGATTGACGGGCATATCAAACAGTTTACTTGGAAAGATAATTCAGGCCATGGTCTTCACCTTGTGAAGTGGCAGACCACTGCTCTTCCGAAGTCCATGGGGGGCGCAGGTATTCGGCGATGTCGGGATACGAATGTAGCTTTGCTCGGCAAGCTTTTGGCCGATTATGTCATGCATGCTCCGAAGCCATGGGTGGATTTGTGGGCTAGGAAGTATGGAAGATTGATCGAGGGCGTGCATGGGCGGCCTGGCTCTTCCCCCTCGTTTCAAGCAATCCTCAAGGTAGCTCCGTATTTGCTACAAGGTTTTCGTGTCCACCTTGGCAATGGGACTAGCAGCTTGTGGTATAGCTCTTGGCTTGAGGGTGGCCCGATTGGCCCTCGGATTCCCTTCGTCCACTACAATGATGTAGAGCTTCAAGTGCGGGACATCTGGGTGGATAATAAATGGTCTTGGGATCACTTGTACACAATCGTTCCACCTAGCGTCAAACAGGAAGTGTTTAACTTCGGGCCTGCCATTTTCCATGATCGGGCAAGGGACAGTCTCCGGTGGTCGGGCTCGTCATCGGGCATCTATACAGTCAAGTCGGGGTTTGCATGGATATTAGCCCGTCGAGGAGAGCAGCCCGATAGGGCCAAGGCATGGGTGTGGAAGATTAAAGCACCGGAGAAGGTGCGAGTGCTTCTTTGGATGGCTGTGTATGATGCTGTTCCGACCAACCTGCTTCGGTGGCGCAGACGTCTTGCTGTTTCTCCTGTGTGCCCTCTATGTGGTAATGGGGATGAATCTGTCTTACATTTGTTCTTCCTTTGTGCAAATGCGTCGGCCTGCTGGAACTTGTGTGGGGGTCTGCCCGATTGGGAGGATGAGGATGCGCACCGACCTGTGGCTGATTTCCTTGCGCAGGTTTGCCAAAATTGGGTTGGTAAACATTGGGGTTTGTTTTGGCATATTTGGTGTGCTAGAAACGCCCTGTGTTTCCGGGGAGAGGCTTTTGTTGTGCGTGATATTATTCGAAAGGCTCGGTTTATGGGAGAGAGCATAGACCGGTCCATGAGTCGTCGGCCGCGGGTGGTGCAAGATCGATTGGTCTGTTGGCACCCTCAAGACTGTGAGGATATCATCTTACATGTGGATGGGAGCTCGTTAGGGAACCCGGGTCGAGCAGGATTTGGAGGAGTCGTTCGTGATAGTTCTGGCCGATGGATTTCTGGCTTTTCGGGTTATGTGGGTGTTACTACGAACCTAGTGGCTGAGCTCCATGGGATTTGGCATGGTCTCAAGACCCTTCTTGCTTTGGGTGTTGAGCGAGCTTGTTGTTACTCGGATTCTCTTGAGGCGATTAGACTCATGGGGTGTAAACTGCATTCGGGTCATGGTTTGTTTCCTCTCATCTTGAACATATTGGACATTATGGCTTTGAAGCCTGGATATCGTTGGTTTCACATTCTGCGCGAAGGAAATATGGTTGCCGACTGCTTGGCCAAGCGTGGGGCGAACTCGGAGGAGTTCTTCACGACGTGGGCATTCCCCCCGGATGATTGTCGATCGGCCATTGCTTCGGATGCGATGGGTGTCTACTATCTTCGGACTTGATTCGTGTTTTATCTCTTGTCGCTTTCTTTTATTTTCTTTTTTCTCCTCTTAGCCGACGCCATGCTTGACGTCTCTTGTCATCAAAAAAAAAAAATAGTGTTGGGTGAATGTTTTATAGTGTTGGTTATAATTCGTTAACATTGAATCTAATATCAATAGTTAATTTTTAATATCTAAACAATTTATTTTTAATTATTCAAAAATATTTTATTTTTATTGGGCAGACAAAAAATATTTAATTTACATTAAAGTTAATATATTTACATTAGTTAATAGTACAATTATTAAAATTATATTTGAAGTTATTTAGGGTCTGTTCTGCACGCAGCTTTTGAGAGCTTTTGGTAGCTTTAACTTTTATTTCAAAACAAAGCCCCGTTCTGCACACTAGTTTTTGAGAGCTTTTGGAAGCTCTTTTTAAATTTAATTATTTTTTCTCTTCAAATATAATTTTTGACAGCTACAGCTACTTGTACCGAACACTTATGCAAACACTGATAGCTACAGCTCCCAATATCTACACCTCCATACAGCTGCAGCTCGCAGCTACAACCCACAGCTACAACTCGACGTGCAGAACGGACCCTTAATAATGTTGATTCATTATATTTACAATCTACTTAGCTGTTTGACTTTTGTTATTATTTTAAATTAATTTTATTATAATATTATTGAACTAAATTATCAAAATAATAGTACATATTAGTTCACCAAAAAAAAAATAATACATACTCCCTCCGTCCCAGCCATCTTGTCCTTTGCACTGTTCATTCTTTAACTTTGACTCAATTTTATTAAAAAGTATATATTTGAAAAAATAATCGAGTTGGGTCTTGTTAGAATCGTATGATCATGTAGTTTTAGAACATACTGTATATTTTATATAATTTTTTATTGTATATCTTTTGAGATATTAAATGTTGAAAAAGTATATTAAATTATGTGCAAATATCAAACAAGACAAGTTAAATGGAAAGACAGAGTATTAAATATGCCTTCCCAAAATAGCACAAAGTTGTATGTTTAACAAGGGAAAAAAATTAACAAAATGGACCGTTATCTTTTAAAATTCACCAAAATGGTCCTTTCCGTTTCAATTGGAAAAATTAGTCCGCTAAGTTTGATTTTTTCTCCAATTTAATCATTTGATATAATAAACCTCATTAACATCTAATGGAAAATCCTCTTCCCACCATGGTTTAATTCGTCGTATCATCATTCTGAAAGATGAGCTTGAGCGCTGCAATGCCAAACATCCTGCTGATCGTCTTCATCCTAGGCTCATTCGCTGGAATATGGGAGGTTGGACGGGGCATTTTGTACACACCGACGGTTCTCTACTTACCCGCCATGGCCGGGCTGGGTTTGGTGCGGTTGTGCGGGATGCCTCGGGTCATTGGCTTGGTGGCACTTCAGGGTTTTTGGGCACTGTTTCTGTTGTCCAAGCTGAACTCATGGGAATTACTCATGGTCTTAAGTTGGCGGCTGATTTGGGTATTGATGAAGTCTGTTGTGTCTGTGACTCGCAGGATGCTTTGCGTCTCATTCGTTCTCCCCGGGATCCCTTGCATTGGGTTTTCTCCATTCTTCGTCAGATTGATGATTTGCGCCGCTGTTTCCGCATTTGTCTTTTCCAACATGTTCTTCGTGAGGGTAATCAGGTTGCTGATGCTCTTGCTCACCTAGGAGCGGAAAGCGAGCTCTTTTATACGACGTGGCCTTTTCCTCCTGACTTTTTGGTTCCGCTTCTCGCAGCGGACTCGATAGGCACTTGGTTTCCTCGGCATTAGCTAATGGATCTTCGTGTTATCTTATTTTCTTTTCTTCCATAGCCTGTATAGGCTGTGCAGCAAAAAAAAAAAAATGGAAGATAATTAAGGTTAATTAGTGTGGGCCCCACACGTCTTTAGTAAATGAGTCACCGAAACCCTACCCATAATCCAAAACGGCAAAACCCATTTCTATGAACCATTTCTTCTCCATTCATCCCATTAATTTTCAAAATTTGGGAAAAGGGGTACTGGCTTACTCCGAAAGAAAAAGAAGACGACAAATTGGGTTACGACTGGCTGTAGGCACAAAGATGGATCCGATTGAAGTAAGAAATCAGTGGGGGCGAGAAAGAAAACTCTCAACAAGATCCGAATGACCTGGAATCTGGGTGGAGGTGCGAGTGACAAAAAATTATCCGACTGAGGAACAAGCTTGATCCGAAATAGCGAAGTGCTGAAAAGGATCCAAGAAGGGCGAGCTGTGGTCTGAGACGGATTTGGTGTATCTCATATTCTCATCGAAGAAGGATTTAATGTCTCGCCTCTCGTCTTTAGGGGTGGGTCGGTACGGTATATGGAAAAAATTTCGCCGTACCGAACTGTACGGTATGAAAATTTTCATACCGTTGTCGTACCGAACCTTTCGGCATACCGAACCTTTCGGCATACCGATCTTCGGTATACCGAAAGTTTCGGTATGAAATATTTCCATACCGTTGCCATACCGATGTTTCGGTAAGCTCGGTATATAGCGCTATACCGAACATTCGAAACATACCGACATACTGGTATCGCGGTATATACCGACATACCGGTATTGCGGTATATACCGACATACCGAATTTTAGCTACATACCAGCATACCGGTATCACGGTATACAACGGTATCACGGTATATACCGACATACCGAACAATCGGTATATACCGATATACCGATACCGCGGTATATACCGAAGTTCGGTACGGTAACGGTGTACCGCGGTATCAAAAATTTTTACCGTTACCATACAAAAATCTTACGGTACATTATCATACCATACTGAAAATTACGGTATACCGAAAATTTCGGTATTCTAGGTATTTTTTCGATACGTTATGTACGGTATGCGGTATATTCGGTATTTTTCCCCAGCCCTACTCGTCTTTATTCTTCTCCTGTTGTGCTTTATAGAAATGAGTTTTTCTTTCAATTCATATTAAATGGGATGAATGGAGAAGAAACCAATTTTTCGATGGGTTCATAGGAATGGATTTTGGGTTATGGGTTGAGGGTTTAGGGTGAGCCATTTACTAAAGAGTTGTGGGACCCATCCTAATTAGGCTTAATTATCTTCCATTAGATGTTAATGAGGTTTATTATACCCAAAGAATTAAATTGGAGAAAAAATCAAACTTAGCGGACCTATTTTTCAATTGAAACGGAAATGATCATTTTGGTGAATTTTGAAAGATAACGGATCATTTTGTTAATTTTTTCGTTTAACAAGCAACTCAAAAAAAATAATTTTTTAAAAAAAGTGTCGGATCATTTTTTTTAACATTGACACTCATGTATCAGAAAAATATTGAATCACCTGTTGAACTGATGATCCAAATAAAAAATTATTTTCAAAAGTTTACGAGTTAATTAAAAAGTATATTTTATAATTTAAAAATAGCAAGTAGGGTCTTAGTAAATTATATAATCTTAAAATATATTTCATTTTATATAATTTTTTTTTTTTTTGGTGAAAGACGCATTCATTTTATATAATTTGAGTTATAATGATTTGTAACATTAACTACTCCATATTTTACTTATGTGGTGAGGATGAGACTTGTCTTAATAGTCAAATCTCCTGAATATCAATTTATAGGTTGGGATTACATTCTTTACCCAACCCCTATTCCTCATCTTTATTCCATTTGTAATTTGTATGGATTTTTTTTTTTTTTTTAAAATTTAAAAAAACTACTAATGTGTTGGATAAATGAGTGTTATGGGTTGCAACTTGAATTCGGGTCAGGATATAAGCCGACCAACTCACCCGAGCCCGGTTGGCCTTAAACCCTAATCGGAATCGGATTCACAAATCACAAATCACAATTCTCAGACCTCAGTAGTCTGTACTGTAGGCTGTAGAGCTTTGAGAAGAGAGGGTTTACTCATCGCCTTCAATCTCCCCACTCCTGCAAAATTTCATCTTTTCGGGTGTCTCAAAATTACTTTTGTCATCCAATAACAATGGCAATGAGATCCCACTTTCCCCGATTCATTTCTCAAACGCTCAAATGCCTCCGAAAACCAATTACACCGACCTCTTCGATCGAAAACCCTCAAAAGCTGATAAATCCCAATTTGATTCGGAAATTTTCAGCTTCCGCGCAGGAATCTAAGCCGGCACCATCCCCGGCGCCGTCTGCACGAGTATCCGAAATCGTTGATGAACTGTCTGGTTTGACATTGCTCGAGATATCGGATTTAACTGAAGCGCTGAGGAAAAAGATGGGGATCGAGGAAATGCCGATGATGGCGGTAATGATGCCCGGAATGGGTTTTGCACCGGGAATGGGGAAGGGGAAAGCAGGCGCCGGAGGTGCGGCGCAGCAAGAGGAGAAAAAGGAGAAGACAGCCTTTGATTTGAAGCTCGAGGGCGGTTTTGATACAGCTGCCAAAATTAAGATTATTAAGGAAGTTAGAGCGTGTACCGATTTGGGATTGAAGGAGGCCAAGGATTTGGTTGAGAAAGCGCCAACGTTGTTGAAGAAAGGTGTGACAAAGGATGAAGCGGAGAAGATTATTGAGAAGATGAAGGGTGTTGGGGCGAAGGTGGTCATGGAGTGAGGTGGGCAAAATGGCTTATTCATTGCAATGATTATTTTATGCTTTGCTTCGGTTGTATATGCCGCCAGAATTTTGATTGATTATTTGTGCACCTATTCTTTGATTTCTTTACTTGGAGATGTATCGTTTGAGCATCATGGAAAGATTGTATTAATTTTTGATGAGATATCCTAGTGTTAGTCTGATCTTGCTTAGGTTTCACGAGAAAACATTTGGTCAGATGCGTGAAAAGAGCGTTTTTAACCTGCCTTAAGTTAGCACACAAGGGAGTCCCTTTCTGCTGTGAGTTTGTAGGCCTTTGATGTTCCCTTAAAATCTTTGATGCTGGTTTGCTGTACTTAAGTTTGAAAAATGGCAGGGTGAAGTTGATCCTATCCTATAAATGATTATCGAAGTGGTGAGAGAAGTTTATTTTAAGGGCACTAACATCAAATATATGGAGAGTTTAGTCTTCTTGCAAGCATTGTTTAAGCAATTTGTCCAACAAAATATGTGAAGACTTAATGTTTCTCATTGATCGATTTTTGTTGATTTTTTAGGACACTTTTTTTTATAGCTATGCATGGTTGTTTATTTTCTGATATTTTCTTGCCTTCCATTCATATGTTGCATTGTCAACCTGACATTTATCAGGTTTAATTTGTATCTTCTCAGTTTGATGGTTGAGTATTTGGATGTCAGCTGGGGAACTTTACCTTTGTGCATAGTTGATGGACATTCTCCTAATTAGGTAAAAGATTCTAGAAGTTACAACATGGTATAATCATAGCTTATAGTTACATTGTGGTAGAATTTGTGTGATGTCTAGTATCCAGTTTCATTTAGCACCATATGTGTATTTTTCTACGTCGTTCTACATTTTTAATTTTTCTTTTCCTTTGGTTTGTGGCTTGCATGCGTGTAAGTTATGGATAGTCAGTAGTGCTGCTACACTTTGATGATCTTCTTATCCAACATCTTTACAATTACTTTGATTTTTTTCCCCCACCGAATTTGATGACCTTATCTGAAGTTTCAGGAACAAGACAATGAATTCACTTGATAATAAAATTTAATATAGATAGATAACACGCTTGTCAAATATTCATTGCGTCTTCAAAATCTGATAGCCCTTCCATTATGTTTGAATTCAACATTTCTTAGGAATCCCTCCTGCGCATACTGCATAGGGTATTTAGAGAGAGTAAGCATTGTCTCATTGGATTCTCATGTCTCACTAGATGCTTCACTATGCATGCTAATTATATATCCTTTCTGATTGTCCAGTGTGTTCTTCCTTGTACGAATTTCCCAAAGTTGCTACTTTGTAATATTAGCAATTTTAATTTTCTTGTATTTCACATCATTTAAAATCTTAGTTTCTGAACTGGTTTTGCAAAACTCTTACTCATGGTCTTGATTATTGATGTTCCATTGTTTGTCATTGTCTTGTTTGTGCAGGTCATTATTGGTGCAACAACAGTCACAGAACTTCTTGTCAGTCATCAATGAATATCGGTCCCAATTCTTAGAATTTTAGTCCAACAGAGTGAAGAAGGCAACGACTGAATTTTTATCTGGGCCTTTTGATTTATAATGCGGAGATTTTTAATCTTCTGCATTTCTTGAATTCACTCTGTAAAATCTAGTTACAGATACGTATATCAAGTGTTCAGCTACAAAAATCTCTTCTATCTGATGAAGTATGAGGTCCATGATTTTCTGGTTTACATTTATATTAAATTACTTTTCTAACGATTACGATCCCATCTAAGACATGAGAAGCTTCCCTTTGTGTAAGGGAACATTTCTGTTTGCAGGCCAACATTTTAATGACATTTTTGGATGTCAAAGTTAGTGTTGTACTTTTTTCAGATGAGCTGTTATAAATAATGTAACTACTAATTTTTGTATTTAGTTATACTTGTCAACACACACCCACACACATCACACAGACTAGATGGTCAGGCATGCAATTATTTTCTAAAATGTACAAATTGTCTTGGTTTCGGTTGACAAATATTATGTATTGTGTGGAGTCTGTTGAATATATTTATTGGTTTCAAAAGTTTCATTTAGCAGCATGTGCAGGTCTGCTGCTGTTATTCGATTTCCCCATCCAATATCTCCATCCAGAGCAGCTATCTGGAGGCCACTCCTCTGAATTATGTCTTTTCTCTTGCATAATGTCCTTCCATGCGCTCTCAGCCTCTCACCAAATCACACTTTAAGACAACTATTAAGGAAGGGGCGGCAGTTTGGGGTATACCTTGAAGGAACCTCTTGACTCCTAGTTAAGATTATTGTCTATTTTTACTGTGCATTAAATGGTTCTATTCCTGCAAATTTGGTTCAATCTGTTTGGTTCAGTTGGTTTGGTTATTGGGATTGTTAGACATGTATTGATGTCTTGATGATAGTTTCTTTGTTTCTATGGTTAACAAGTGAAAATAGACGACCCATAAGAGGTGTGATAAGAAAGTTTTTTGTTCAATTAACTATGCAAAATACTTGGATGCGGATTTGCATTTGGAAGTTCATATCCTATTATAGCATGTGGTTTTTGATGCAGATAAAGGTATATGACAGTCACATATCCAGAGAGTAAAAATGGGCTTTGTGCATTCTCAAAACGTGTTGAAATTCTTTCAAGGTATTAACTGCAGTAGTTTATCTCTATTTTGCTACTACTTGAATTGGCTCTCTACATCCTGCTAGTGAGAGATGTACTTTAGACATATTTGTGGTTCTACTCTGATGCGTCGAAGTCGCTCACACTATTGCCAAAACAAGGTGATTTGGTGATTATCTAAGGATGCGATGGCATAAGGATATGCTGCTTAAGTGTTCTGAATTTCATAAGCTTTTTGATCTCTCTCTCAATTATTTTCATAAACTAGCAGCATGAAGGTTTTTAAGTTCTTTAAAATTCTAGAGTAGTTTTTGAATAACACACACATGCGCACGATGTGTATATGAGCTGTTTGCATGTCTTATCTTACCTTTTATGACCATTTTTGAACCTCTTGATTTTCATATGCCTTCGTCAAGTTTCTTGGGTGTGGACTATTTAATCATGTCTTACAGAAATACAGATGAGATGATGCCTGCTAATGATACACTGGATGTTGACATTTCAAATTCAACAACTCTGGGCCGTTATTTGATTAAAGTGAAAGAGTTGGTTCCTTGCCTCCAACTATGAGTGAATTTGGTATGGTTACATTTTGGGTTCTTGTTGGTGTTTCTATTTTATGTACTTGATAAAATTTGAGATAGAGGTTTTCGTCCTTTAGTTGATTTGAAAAATGAAAAATGCTTGTTGAAGAGGCTTGTGTGTTACTCATTATTGCTATTAGATTATTCTTGTCCATGCTGAAATGCAAGTGGATTCATCAAATATCTACGCGATGGTTTGGTCTTGTAAACTGTCTTCACATTTATTTTTAAATTTCCTAAACCCAGACGCGAGTTATTCAGATGTGTTAAATTATTGTATGATCTCCTTAAAACTAAAAGAATGACTGATATTAAAAACATTGCCTGTGTTGCAAATTTGCACCATATATAATATGTGTACAATTTATTGAGAAATAGTTCTACGATAGTATAAACTATCAGGATACGTTTCTTTTTACTAATTAGTAGTATTAGTTAGCCGAAAAAGGTGTTGTATAGGGCTAAGTTAGGGGCGGGTGATGAAGTGTTTTACACAACTTGGGCCTTTCCGTCCGATTCGTGTAGGAGCTTACTTTTGGCTGATGCGGCAGGAACATGGTTTCCGCGCGGGATCTAATGTCTTTATCTTCTACTTTACCTTTTCCCTAGCCTGATGAGGTTGTTTAGCAAAAAAAAAAAAAAAAAAAAGGTGTTATATAGCCATAAGTAAGCAAACATGGACAGTTGAGGGAATCTTATGTAGTAGTTGTGGAGTGAAACAATTTCTTCTCACATTTTGCTTAAAAAGAAAGGGTGAGCATGGAGAATCGAATTTTCAACTATAAAGTTTAAAAATTAAGATTGAACCATTAGGTCAGAAAATTGAATTCTCACCTATAAAGTTAAAATTAAGATTGAATTGGTACCAAAAAAAAAAACATTATTTGTGGCTACGGCTTATCGGGGGAAAAAAAACACACAAATTTCCAAATCTTGCTAAAGTCAATGCAATGGCCATGAGCTGTGAATTGTTTTAGAGTC
Source organism: Hygrophila difformis (assembly GCA_030278955.1). Taxonomy (NCBI): domain Eukaryota; kingdom Viridiplantae; phylum Streptophyta; class Magnoliopsida; order Lamiales; family Acanthaceae; genus Hygrophila; species Hygrophila difformis. The sequence goes on along the minus strand of JAOANR010000005.1, from coordinate 44,494,633 downwards.
ATATAGTACCAATTCATTTGACTTTCTGAGATGAAAATTTTATTTATATTTAAATTTTAATTAGAATATATACTCCATAGATTATGAATAATCACGAGGGCGGTTATATTTGTCAACCCTTGTTTCTCCAATCATTCAAGGCCGCCACATCAACCTACAATAAAAATTAAGACAATTTTGTTTGTTCGATGTCCACATTCATTCCCTCTGCTAGTATTATATTTTGCGTGTGTACTTACCGCACATAGAGCATCACATTCTTATTACCAAAAGCCATAAATCAGAACTAAACCCAGGGAGCTATGTAATAATTAAATATAAGTATAATAATATAGAGTATATATATAATGAGGTGAAAGCTTTGTGTAAGGTGGGCATCATGCACCCCATTCTAACTTTAAAAAAAAAAAGTTGTACTGTACACATAATACATTTGTGCATATATAAAGTGTTCATTAAGTTTTAAGGTGTAATTGTGTGAGGCACATTATTTTGTTGATACGTAAATCGATAACCTCATTGATAGTACTATATATTCAAGAACAAATCATCGTACAATGTAAAAATGACATGATACATAAGATCCACATTTTGATTAACTTTTGCACTACAATTTTTGATAACCTCTAGAGGCCATGTAATATTTTCATTATTTGATTCAACTTGAGAGGCAACAGGAAAAATTTTATTACTTGATTCGTCACCTAGCGAAAATTTGACAATTTTCTTGTAATGATATAAGTGAATAAAAAAAAAATGGATATCAAAAGCATGAGGCTCGTGTGCCTTGTTTATGAGCTACTTGCCAATGAGACCAAGCCAAGTATTACTTGTGGACTGTGGTAATGAAACATAAATAGTGAATTCGAATAGAGCTTGAATTTTAATTCTACATTTTTTTTTCCAATAAATTAGGAATGGAACAATCACGGGAAATTTTCAGTTTAAATATCTTTTTATTTATTTTTTTGAGGAGTCATTGAAGGCCTGTGAAAGGGGTAATGGGAGTCCATGTCACACAATTACAAAGGGGAATAAAAGGGAGAAATAGGGGACCGAGAATGAACCTACAACCTTCCGTTGGAAGTCAATGGACTTCCAACACATAAAACTGTATAAGAATGTTTCCCATATTTGTGGCAATGCAAACAAGATGGAGATTGGAGAACACGAAGAGCTTGAACGAACTTCAATTAAACATTCGAATGTGCTGTGCGTATAACATCAGTATGACTGTATAGGATAAGATTGTCTCTCTCATATAATAAAATTGTGGTGCAGAATGCCAATACTTAATAATTGGTTTACAACGTCACGTGCTATTCATCCCCTTTGTGATTTTCATGGTATGAGCTCCCTTCACATTTTTCTCCGGCTTTGGTTTCGGAAAAAAAAAGTGTACATATTTAGTTTGAATGGTATGTATATTGATTAAATAATATTTTTTATTTTTTTTTGAAAAACCCAAGGCCAGAAAAGGATACAAATCAGATGCAAAAGAAAGAAACAAAAAGACAGTACAGAGGAGGAAAACAAAATGGACAAATAGAAACAATTAGATTAGAGCCTTGGGAAGAAAACTCCCATGGCATCGGCCGCAAATTCCCCCAGTGTGAAGTTCAGGGGACGGGGTATGCCTAAGTGGTGAAAAGGTCTTCCACCATGTCTAACAAGTGGGTCTGCCACTCTATTCCATTCTCTTAATACATGGTGGAAAACGCATTCTCAAACAAGTCCCTCAGGTCTCGGATTCGTTGAAGAATGGTGGCATACGGATGGAATTAAATAATAATTTGATTCATACATTCTTATGTTTGTAAAATGATATTATTTCCGAAGGAATTATATACTTTGTTAAGTATATTAGATAATTCTTTAGTGTAAAAGATTGGGGCATGCACTATATACGAGTACGACCATAATATGGATCTTTTTTCAATCAATGACAAATTATATTATAAAATCATTTTTTTGCCGAACAACCTATACAAATTATGAAAGGAGTAATGTGAGCTTATGCCACACAAATTACAAATGGAATAATGGGGCAGGGTGGAGAGTCGAACCCCCAACTTATAAATTGAGAGTCGGGGACTTGACCACTAGGATAAGTCCCATCTAAGTATACAACATCATTTGAAAGTATGTAAATGATATATTTATTATTCGTCAACAAAAAAGTTACTACATAAACAATAGAACAAAAGAATAATGTATACATGTACAGTAGCATGAGAGGCTCATTGACAAAATGTGAAATTTTCCCATAGAAGAAACACAAAAAACACAATGGAGAATCTTTCATAATACTACATCTTACTATAGTAATTAATAATGCCCGCGCAAGACACTACTAGATAATATAGAATCAAATACTTAATGTCAAACAAATACTTAATGTCAAATTAAATGTTATTTATTGCAACATTATATTATACTCCATTTATTAGAGTCAACTTCCCCCACCCCCATATATACATCAACAATAATAATCAACTTCAACCAAACAAAAACAACTCTCCCGATTCGATCAAAATGGAGAAAACTGGAGGGGAAGGAGCAGGACAACAACCGATCCAATCACCAATACCAATAATCCAAGAATACTACCAAAACCCCGATTTTGATCTCTTCCATATGTTTCTCAACAACGAAACTAATTTCGATCATATGATCGGTCTGATCGATGATGACCAGAATTGCAACCTCATCAGTTCTTATCAAGACCCTTCTTGTCCCAACTATGACCAACCCCCCCTTGATTTTGAGGTTGCAATAAACCATACCCCCGTTAACGGGTTTCCTGAGGAGGAGGAGGAGGAGGAGGACACGAGTTCTTCTGCAGCAGAAAACATTAGCACTACTAGTAGGAAGAAAGAAAAGAAGCAAAAGATGAAGAGTGGTAATAATAATAATAATAATAATATTAATAATAATAATAATAATAATAAGAAGGGCAAGAAGGATCGATGTAGAATGTTGATATCGGAGAGGAAGAGGAGGGGCAGGATGAAGGAGAAGCTCTATGCTTTGAGGTCTTTGGTTCCTAACATCACTAAGGTATTTCTATATAACGCTTTTTGTCTTGTTATTTTTTGTTTTCTGTTTGTTTCTCGTTCTTTTATGTAGGAAATATATTTATATGAAGATATTTGGGTTGTCACTTCATTTATTTAATTTAACTGTGGAGGTACATCAATAGTCGGATGGCTTATCAGTTTTGTTTTAATCTCTTTGGCTAACAACACTTATTTGTGTGTGTTTTGATTTGAAAACAAGTTGATCCTTTGTTGATGCAAGTTTAATTTCATAGTATTAGGAAAAAAAAAACAGAAAAAAATTCATTTAAACATAAGTTACAATTGTGTGGATTAAAATGGCGATGATTTGCATTGCAGATGGACAAAGCATCGATAATAGGCGATGCAGTGTTATACGTTCAAGACTTGCAAATGCGGGCGAAGAAGTTGAGATCCGAAATCTCTGCTCTCGACTCTAGTTCAAATCCAACGCAGTTTCTGCCCGTCGATCCATCCAAAACCACTCGGCAAAGTCCCAAGGACATCGATGACTTAATACATAAGTACTGTCCCAATCCCTCAGTCAAGGACATCACTAAGGTACTCATGCACAAGCTAGCTAATTTTGAAAATAGATTAAAAAAAAAAAATTCAATTCAAGTCATTTATTTATTTATTTAGGTGCAATTAAGTAGTAAATAAAGATTTTTTTTTTTTTTTTTTTTTTTGTGCAGATGGATATATTTGAAGTGGAGAAAGGGGGGTTTTATGTTAGAATTGTGTCCAACAAGACAAGAGGAATTGTTGTGTTGCTTTTCAGGGCACTTGAATCTCTTACAGAGTTTAATGTTCAGACATCCACTTTGGCTGCTGCTGCTGATGAAACTTATGTGCTCAGTTTCAATTTTAAGGTAAGAAAAAATGAATTGATTAAGGGTCTCTTCTGCATGCAGCTTTTGTGAGCTTTTGGTAGCTTTTATTTCAAAACAAAGGAGTAATTGGTTTTTGGTTTTTGATCATTTATCTTAGAATGAAAATTGTTTGACTTAAGCAGATGAGAGAAGGTGGGGAGGACATGGATATGGATATGGAAAGAGTGAAGAAGAGGATTGAAAAGGCGTTTCTTCATCAGGGATTTGACTTTGGAATATCACCATCTATCTGATCTGCTGCTATCTTGTTGGGATGGAAATACAATAATTTGTTGGAGTTTTTCAGTCATTAAATATATAAAGTGTTCTTTTATCAGAAAAATACCACTTTATATATTAATATGACACGCATTTGTACATAACTACATACATGAAATAAGTAAAACTCTCACTAAATAAAGTTGTGTTTTTTGCCCCTTTAAATATAGTTATTACAGATTTACAGTGAGAATTATTGTTCAGCTTCATCATGAGTTCATGACTTTGTCTGTGAGACTGTCCATGGGCTAGTCGGGGGGATTTTGGGCCTGATCTTGATGGGCTTTCAGTTAAAATGGTGCAGGCTCAATATAATATTATTTGGGCTATAATTCTGTTTTGTTGATTTCTGATGGGCCTGTAGTACTTTTTATAAAAGCCCATCATAATCATAATCAGGCAAAAGATTCAAGCAAATTCAAGGGGAGAAGACCATGAATGATGTGAGCACGTAAAATCAAGAGCCAAGAAGGAATTTCAAATTTATTGGTGGTTGGTGCAGAGTGCTAAATTGCTATTCAAATTTATTGAATTGTCACTGAAATCTATATTTCTAACATCAGTTAATTAATATTTATAAAATTATTCAGCACTTAAGGACAATTTAACATATTTGCACTTGAGAATTAATATAGCAATATATTTGCATCGGAGAGGAGGATTCTATCAAGATTTTTCTGCAAATAAAATTCCATTTCTTTATCAAATGGATAAAGTTAATTTTACAATGAATAATGAAATTTAAAAAAAAAAATACATCACTTTCTTAATAATTTTATACATATTTGGTCATATGGTCAAGTCACACGACTTCCAATATTCAGATTTAGGATTCGATTCCCATCTGACCACATTCCTCCCTTTTGTCCTTTTATAATTAGCATGATATGGACTACTACCACCATTTTCTAATCTGTATTGTGTATAGGATGTTCAACAACAACAAAAAAAAATATATAGAGACTTTTTTTTCTGGGGGGGGGGGGGTAAAAAGGGTAGAGAAAGGGAAAAAATTGTGGAGTAATAATTATGTCAAGATGGACGTCGTATACTACAAGAAAAATTGACTTAGCTATCGAATTGGGGCTCTAGTTATTTAACTAAAAAAAATAAAATTGGGGCTCTAGTTGGCTATACTAGGAGAAAAAGTTGTTTAGCTAAGTCATAAGAGATAAACGATCAATGACCAATCCCACTCATACATTGGAGGTCACTAAAAAGGATACTACGGCACTAATTAGTAATTAGATTGGGACTATTATGAGCTATTAGGGTGTCTAAACAGATAATTCGCAGTACTGGAAACCATATAGCTAGATTGTTAATTAATTTTTCATATTTTTACATGCTTTTATTCCCCTTTTCTCATTGATATAAGTATAAATAGTTAACGTTTGTTCTCATTTTTAAAACCACAAACACAGAAGTATAATACATACTACATTAAAACCAAACGAAAATTAATTTTAATTAAAAATGTAAGGGATACGGTGTACACAAATGCATGCATCTCTCTAATTTTCCTAAAGATTGGAGAATAGAAAAAGAAACAGTCCAATACGATCTGAATTCGGATAACGTTCTGCGGTCGTCCTAGCTGGCCATATATATATGCTTTCTACTTCTAGATTAACATGTCCGGACAACTACTCATTTATATCAATATTTTTAAATATATATGTATTACTATATAATATCCCATTTGTATAAAGAATCAATTTTCGAGTGAGGCTCCACAACCAACTAGTTGGAAAAGGACCTGCTGGTTCAAAGTTGAAAACACATGATACAATTATTATTATTACAATGAAACAAAGTTAGGCTGGCAGTGGCACGCCATTGTCAATTTTGCTACAGTCTAAAAGTCTACACAATACACATGACATATAGTAATAAACTCGACATCGATTCTATCCATACTCCATTATGAGTATTTTCCCAATTTCTATATTCACACATACATACATACTACAAGGACAACGTCGTCCAGCACCACTCGCAAAAGGCCAAACATGAAACACTAATACAAAGATATTTTCCATTATGTACGGAAGGAAGAACCAGTGCACAGTGCACACTCTTATTTGCAGTAATACTAATAGTACTACTACAGTGAAAGTTGATAAGAACATTCAGCCGCCCAAAGACGAAGTGGTGACATGTTAGAATAGGTGCAGTTTAAAGTTTAAACGTCTGATTCAGTGATTCTTATGCCCAAGTTATTATGAGGGTTTGGAGTTTGAAGCAACAACTGAAATATAATTGAAGTCGTTCGGTCATTCCATTTCAAGACAAATTTTTTTCTTTTTAAATTTTTTTATTTAAGCAAAAATAAAAAAAAAATTAAAAAAAAAAAATAGGCAATTGCAGCCTAAGGTACAGAAGTTTTACGGTTCCAAACATAAACGACACTCCACACACACTCTGCAAATTAAATCCACAGAAGCGTTCATCAAACCCACCAAAAACTAAAGACGGAAGGAAATTAACACGATTTACATAATTGAAAATAAATTTGGAAAACAACAAAGCGCCATCACATCAAATCCGAGTCTGTTGATCGAGTGTTGAGTAGTGTTCAGGGCAATGGCTCGTGGGTGTGGCTGATGAAGAAGATCTCGTACACAATAGCCGCAATTCCGGCGCCGACGAACGGGCCCAGCCAGTAGATCCAGTGGTTGGCCCAGGAGAAGGAAACCAGGGCCGGGCCGAACGCCACGGCGGGGTTCAGGGCGGCGCCGGTGAAGGGACCGCCGGCCAGAATGTTAGCTGCGACGATCAAGCCGATGGCGAGCGGGGCGACGATGCCGATCTCGCCCTTCTTGGGGTCGACGGCGGTGGCGTAGACGGTGTACACAAGGCCGAAGGTCAATACGATCTCGAAGACCAAGCCGCTCCATATGCTTTCGGTGCCTAGCGTCGGCGCGGCCTGTATATCACATTATTATTATTATTATTATTATTATTATTGTTATTATCGCAAGATAGTATATATGATAAAGAAAACACGTATAGTACTATAGTAGTGCGTATTATGATAAAGACATAGAGATAATGATAATGCAAGCAATTTGACATAATTTATTAATTAATTAAAAATGATAGGACTAGACATGGAGGGAGGGCCATAGGGGATGAAATTATCAATTACTAGTACTACTATTAAGCTAGCTGGCACCACGACTGCATAATTCACCACAACAATTTAAAAAATAAATAAATCAATGGAATTGTCATGATTACCACAAAAATAATTTCATAGTTTTCTCATTTTAATTTTTTATTATTATTTTTAAATCAAACCTCGAGAACGTTTCTAGCATGACAAAATTCGAATAGTTCTTAATTTGTTTTAAGCTTCAGGCAGATCAGGAAAAATATTATATATATAATAAATATTAATTTTAACAATTACTCCCTCCGTCCCACTTAACTTGTCTTGTTTCACTTTTGCACACAATCCAATGCACGTTTTCAACCGTTAATATCTCAAAATGTGTACAACAAAAAATTATGTAAAATATATATTCTAAAACTACATGATTATACGATTCTAACAAGACTCAACTCGACTATTTTTTTCAAATATATACATGCAATAAAACCGAGTCAAAGTAGAACAATGAACAGTGTCAAAAAGTCAAACAGGACACGTTAGCTGGGACGGAGGGAGTACTAAATTTTAACCACTAACAATTTAACTTTTCAAACTTCAAACTCTAAATTTAAATTTTAAACTTTAATACTAAACATCATTATCTAAAACTCACTTTAAAACTTTGCAATATTAATTATTATAATTATTTTTCAAATATACCTAAACCTCTATAAATATTGTATTGAAAAGAAAAAGGTTTTCCTTGTGAAAAAATTGGTAGTGAAATTTCAACTCAAAATTAAAAACTTTAATAAAAGTTTATCGTTACTTGCTTAAAATTTCTTTTTTCAAACTGCATATTCACTATTTATTTAAAAGATTTTATATCTAATGTAATTTTTTTCTTGCACCTCACAGTGTCTCTTCCAGTTTTCACTAATCTTAATTTATCAAGTATGAAAATTAAACACTTATTTAAAAAAGTTAAATAAAAGACGGATGGATTATTTAACTCATTTTCCCTTTGACGTTCTAGAATATGTACTACATGCGAATGAAAAGGGAATATGTTACATTAAAGAAATTTTGATACAGTACTTACTACTATTAAACAAACTTATCCTACTGCCACAAGAATACTGTTTTATACTTGTACGTTGTAACAATATTTTAGTGTAAATTCATCAAACCATATGTGGATAATATAAACTACTTATCTCATTTTGAATTTTATTAATTAAAGGAATATAAATTTAATTATACCTTATTTTGTAACAAAATTTGATGTTTGATAATTCCCAACTTTCATTGGCTGTTCAGCAGAAAAATGTACTATTATTCGTTTTCACTTAAAATTTTATCATAGTTATACAAATAAAATATAGCAAAGTGGAATTTTGCTAGATTCGTCTCGTAGTATAGCTTTTAAATATTGAACTTCTAAAATTTTTAATTATACCAAACTGACTAGTATCTTAACTTTTTTAATAAAATTATATTTCAAAAAGAAATACTATCACTTTACTACTACTAAACTTTTTGTAAAAGTTCTAAAACGTTTAACTAAAACCACGAGAATATCATGAATGAAATTGGCAACAACAAAACTCCTTCAAGTGCTTGTACGGATAATAATTGTACTCTATCTCACTGTCTCTATTTCCTTTTTTTTGTTTCTAATTTGACTCAAAATACATGAAACTTAAACGGAGTGAGTATTTGCATATTCCATTTAATATTACAATGGGATTTAATATTTTTAAAAACAATAAATTTATTAGATCTATACTACTACTAAGTACTATCCCAAACTCTTTTTCTGTCATGAAAGTATAATAACGGTCAGTCTGTAAGAGAATTACACAGATCCGGTGGTATTGAATTATTTCATGCAGAAATGCTAAATCTATAGTATGTCCCTTTTATAAACGTTGGCATGGAAATTTAAGAGTTATTAGTAACACTTACTGAGCCGGTGGTAAAGAGGAGGAGGAGGACAGCGACGACGGAGCCGAGCAGTTGGGCGATGATGTACAGGATACCGCGGAACAGAGTGATATTTCCCCCGACGAAAAGCCCGAACGTCACGGCCGGGTTCACGTGCCCGCCGGAGATGTTGGCCGCTATCGATACCGCCACAAACAGCGCCAGACCATAGGCCAGCGCCGCCACCAGTAGCCCCTCCGGGCTGGCCGGTCCATTCCCGGTCAGCTTATTGTACGCCAGGCTCGAACCCGACCCTGCGTACACGAATATCAGGGTGCTGATGAACTCAGCCACCGCCGCCTTCACCGCCCCGGCCTGCCGGAACTCGTCGGAGTTGCCGAGCGCGACGTGGCGCAAGGGGACGTTGAAGTACTGGTTCGACATATCGGTGGGGTAATTATTTTTTTAATTGTAGTTATTCTAACGTGCGACAAAAAAAAATTGAATTTGAGAAAAGGCAGGCTTTCCGAATTGGAAAAATAGCGCGACATATTTGGGGTTTTATATTGGGGAAATTGAGACATTTAGGCCGATAACAGGTTGGTTCGGTTGCCGGTGGAGAAGCGTGCGTGGGGCACTGCGCACATGAGGAGGAAAGCCGAGCCAATGGGATTCCGCCAAGTGTATGTATTGGATAAGGGACACGTCATGATCTCCGTGATCTGGCTCCAATTATTGCCCTTTGGAATGCTCCAGAAGTGGAAATAAGAAATTGTTATATTTAATCGTAATTGATTAAAGAAAATAATTATTCCTTTTGACCTAAACCACCACTTTTGTATCGAAATAAAATTAAATTCAAAATGAAGCTGGAAAACCAATAAAAAAACAGTTGGTCTTTTTTTTTTTTATGAGCCGAAGCCGGAGAAAAAAGTTGTTCTTGGGATAAAGCAAATGATTGAAGGGTGAAAAAAATGCCGGATTATTCGGAAATATGAGATCAATTTTTTGAAAAATGATAATTTAAAAATAATGTTCGATTAGGAAAGTAAAGCTTGTTTAATCCAATTATTACTAGTTGTTTAATGGTATAATAGTGTAATTTCTTGTAGTGGTTGCAACTACCAATTTTCATATCACGTCGTGCTTGTGTGCTTTACAATATGATAATGTTTTTAGGGCACAATTAATCATGAACTTATATTATTGGCAATTTGTCTGGTTAGATGGAATCATTGAATGCAGTCCTACTAGTCCTAGTAAATACTACCTCCGCTTCATATGTTCTTAACGTTTATTAATGTGTTACTATTCATCCACAGACTTTTACTTAAAGTTTTATCATAGTTATACAAGTTAAAATATAGTCAAGTGGGATCTTGTTAGATTCCTCTCGTCGAGTAGTTTTTAAATATTGAACTTTTAGAATTTTTACTTGTACCGAACTTGAGTTATTAATGGTTTAAAATGTGCATTGGACTGCGTGAAAAGTGGGTATGTAAAAAAGATTTGAAAACGGAGGAAGTATAATCCATCTCAGTCCTTTAATTTTTTGAGTTTTTTTAGTTCTATATCCTACACTTTTGTTTTATTTCATCTCCTAACTTTACTAATTTTTCTCAAATTTATTACTCCTTCTGTCCCATTTAAGATGTCTTGTTTCATTTTTGCACGTAATCCGGTGTACTTTTTCAATCGTTAATATCTCAAAATATATACAACAAAAAATTATGTAAAATATATATTATAAAACTACATGATTATATGATTCTAATAAGATCCAACTTGACTATTTTTTTCAAACATATACTTGAAATAATATTGAGTCAAAGTTAAACAATGAACAGTGCCAAAAAGTCAAACCAGACATCTTGCCTGTGACGGAGGGAGTATAATTCACCATAATTCTATAAATTATTACAACTAACAAATTTTTGGGAACACCCCCGATCTGTAGCATACTCTTTTTTTTTGGTTACACAGCCTGAAAAGACGAGCTAAGGAAAAAGAGAAAAAGAAAATAACGGAGAAAAAATAAACAATAAACAAAAATCTAACAACGACCACTCAAACCAACATCCGGATCATGCCCAAGCATACTCCCTTCCTTCGGCATCTTGCATCAACAATGTATTGAGCTCATCTGGCGGGAACGCCCATGTCGTATAAAACTCCTCGCTGAGTGCGGCCTTGCGAGCTAGCGCATCCGCCACTTGGTTCCCCTCCCTAAGAACATGCCGGATCACACATTGCGCCATGCTCCCCATCACCTCCCTCACATCATTGATCAACGGCCACAGCCTGTGATGACGCCCCACAGTTCCTGTCACCATGGAGTATACCTCCAATGAATCCACAAAACATGCACTAATGTTCACCCCTTCAGTCCGCGCCCACTGGAGTCCCTGCAATAGCGCCACCAACTCCACCTCAACAATTGGCCGAGCTCCACATTCCGCTACATCCTCCCCGCCAGCTCCCATCATCCCCTCGCACCACCGCGCCAAATCCCGACCCGTTACGTCCTTGTAATACACAGCTATCTGTGTGTAGTAGCCACCCCAAGATTCCATCCGGCCTCCAACGCACCCATCGCACAGGTCGTTTAGCTGTGCCTCGCTCCAAGCCCCTCTCCAACGCCCTTGCTAGGAAAAGGCCCCGGTATACCACCTGTTCCAGGCTGCTTGCCTCCCCTCTAAATACCCGACCATTCCTTTCATTCCATATAGTCCAAAGAGCCGCTATAAATCGACCCCTGCCCTCCTTAGTCGCTGCCATCAGCCACTGCCTAGCCCCATTCGCCCCAATCACTCTAGTGTGAATCAAGTTATGCAAGCCCCATCTTTGCCAAGCCTCCACCACCCATTCACAGCTGAAAAACCAGTGCTCCCAATCCTCAGCAAAACCCGCCACACAGCGGATACAAGGTCGAATTACATAAATGTCGGTTGAACCGCAACTGATTGCATGGCAGCGAGTTGTGACAGATCAACCACAATAAAAGCCCTATTTTTTCCGGTATCCAGGCCTTCCAGAGCCAAGCCCATCCCTCGCCCCCTCCAGACTCCTGTCGTAGCCAAGGATAGCCTGACTTGACCGAATAACAACCGTTGAGTTCACCCCGCCAATGCATGATATCCCTCGTCCCAGGTGATACATGCGGCACAAGACTCTCCATAATCCCCTTCCTCATCTCCTCCGAGAGCCAGGAATAGACCCCAACCAAGTTCCACCTGCCATCCTCAATCACATCTTTTATCCGAAGAGAGATGTCGTTGTAATGAACAAATGGGACTTTAGTAGCCAGGCATTCCCCTTCCCACCAAGGCACATACCAGAACTAACTCTCACCATCGCCAACTCTAACCCCAAAACCCTTCTCCATCACCTTACTCACCTTACAAAGAGTCTTCTACACCTTGGCTCCCCTATAGTGATCCCGTGGGAAAAAACCCTTCTCCAATCCATACTTGTCCCGCATCATGGTAACCCACAGTTTGGTATCACTAGTGATCAGGTCCCAAACTGGCTTACCTAGTAAGGCCAGGTTCATGTCCCTCGCCAAACGGATACCCAGGCCACCCTCTTTCCTAGGCCGACTAACCACATCCTAGTTAACAAGATGTAGACCACGCCCCTCTACTCCCTTCCAAATCCATCTCCTTATCATTTTGTCAATAACTTTACACACAATCTGCGGTAGTAGATGTTCTTGCATTGTATAAAAATAAGGATGGAGTAGGAAAAAAATCAAAAGTTAAAGGGACGAAATATGTTATATTTCCCTCCGAAGTATATTAGTCCAGTTCAGTTTTGCTTTGATGGCTTAACAGTGCGGTTGCAGACTTGCAGTGAACATGTCAAGTGATGTAAATAATTTAAGTATAAAATTCCATTGCATAAATTTAATTAGTTGAATTTAATTTGTTTCGTCAATTCTACTTTCAAACTCGCCGAGTATGTGGTTTCTTCAATTGAATGTTTGGTACAAATGGTCTTGCTTTAGTTGTTGATCATAACAATTTCAAAAAAATTGCATTATTGTAGAATTACTAAATTTTAAAAATTTAATCTGGGAGACTTATAATTAAAATAGAATGGTTAAGATAAATTAATGGCAAACAACACTCTATATATTCTGGATTTTATAGATCCAACACAATAATGGAATTGAAAACTTGTGACAAGCAAGATATGGTTGAATAGTTGACATTTAATTCAAAAATTAAAATACTGAATGATTACAGGAAAAAAATAGTAATGATTAGGTTGTGTGACTGCACGACTCTACTACTCTCAAATCAAAAAGATGATCAACAAGGCAATTTAACCATTTGTTTTGTTTTTTTTTTTAACACATGCAGCGATGATCAAAATAATGTCCACTTGTGTGATCAATGTACATACCCACAATTGGGGGCGGATTCAGTAAGTACGAAGAGGGTGTGCCTCTAGTCAATTTGTTCATTTGTATAGAACGTTATTGGTTATGCTATACAATGTCCCCACTTTTAAAATGTATGTGCCCCTATTTCTAAACTTAATTCAACGTAATGTCTATTCTACTTCTCCGTTTTTTAAAATTGTAACATTCATGCGTTTCACGTTATCCAGTGCACTTTTTTAATGCTTAATATTTCAAATTGTGTAAAAGTAAAAATTATAAAAATTTGATATTCTAAAACTACGCGATTAGACAAATCTAACAAGATCCCACTTGACTATGTTTTATCTTGTATATCTGTGTTAAAAATTTGAATCAAAGTTACTCAGTGAATAGTAACAACTATTTCCAAACGAATGGAGTAAATGATTAACTGTAGCTGCGAATTGTAATTAAGAATTGAGCTTCAGATAATTGAAATTGTTGGGAGCTGTAAATTTTGATAGAGACTGAAGTTTTTAATTTGATGTAAATTGTTTTTTTATAAGTAGCTGTAGTTTTTAGGTTTAGTTTTAAGAACGATGCTATTGTTTTGATATAAAATCTAAAGCTTCCAAAAGACGTGCACACTGTCTTTTAAAGGCTTTAGCTATGAATTGCAGCTCTGAAAAGTTTTACAAATAGAAACTACCATGAGTAGCTTTTGGGAGCTTTTGACAACTACTTTCCAATTGAATTATTTTTTCTCATCAAATTACAATTTATGACAGCTACATCTACTTCTACTGAACACTTGTGTAAAACTGATAGCTACAGATTCCAATAGCTACAACTCCCTACAGCTCCAACTGGCAGCTACAATTCTACATACGGAACAGACCCTTAAAACAGTTATAAAATTAATAAAATAAGAAAGTAGCTGTCGAAAACTCCCAAAGACTACTAATATAGCTTCTGTTGCAGAGTTTTTCAGAGCTGCAATTCACAACTACAGTACAACTTTTAAAATCCAAGTAAAGAACATGACTATTGTTTTAATATAAAATCTAAAACTCCCAAAAGCTACGACGATTAAACTATTCACAACCCAAAATTAAAATTGGTTTTTGATCTATTAACAATATACTAGCCCATTTATTTTTTTGCTTAACAGACAAAAAAAGTTAGGAAAAGTGAACAAAGGAAAATAACCGCAAGATCAAACTAGCGTCGTGGGAACTACGTTCCAGTTACAACTGCCGCCAAAAGAGCTTTGATCTGATTCGGGGGAAAACCCAGGACGTGTAGAACAACTCGCTATCCGCACCCGTTTTAGCCAAACAATCTGCAACAGCATTCCCTTCACGAAACATGTGCTCAATCCGGCAAATATGGAATTACGAACGGAGCTCTTTAATCATTTTTAAATAGGATCCAACCAATGCATCTCATTTGTAGAAGCATTAATAATTCGAAGAGCTTGTAACGAGTCACAGAAGCACCAGATAGCTAGAATACCAAGTCTCTTCGCCAATATGGAATAAAGAAATAAAGAAATTACCCCTAATATTTAAAAAGTTTTAAACCAATATCAATTAGTATATTGTATAGTGTGTTGTGCAATGCTTGATGCCCGATCTTTTTTCTTTTTCCCGACTCTGCATCTGCCCACAACAACATCATCATCATCATCATAACAATAATAAATAAATAAATAAATAGAACAAAACAAAACAAACATGTAACAGAGATGTACAATAATGTTGGTGCCCAACACAAGGTAGAAAGCAAAGAGCAAGGAAAAAAAATCCTCTATTACTCTGCAGATAGCTACAAACAGGGACATTTAGTACTATTATCAAATAGGAGTACTACTAAGCAAACCAATCAGTACATACATGTATGCGAGATCACTTAGCATCTACTGTATAACTAATCAAAATACAATTCCAAATGAATTCATAATCTATGTATATACATATATAAGTTGATTGTGTATATATATAATCACGAAATTTCCCAACTTATTATAGTATTATTGATCCTATTTAAATGTTTGTACCAACTCTGCTTTGATGTTGTTCCCGTGACCTATCCAATAACTAGTCCAACTACTTCATTGTTGCACCAACACAACTCTTGGACTTGGCATCACATTGCACTCCTTTCCATCCCACTGGGATCGACCGACATCCTCTGGTGGTCTCCTACGAAATTAACAATGGTTGTCCTAAAGTTAATAGAACACCACCATCTGAATTAACGATGGTCGTTGTCTTAAAGCTAACAAGGACTTGACCTACAGATGAAGAGTCGAGAACAAGATTCATAGAAACCATCAACCATAATTGAATAATTGACCTTCCCTATTGTACATATTACATTATTGTGTGAAAGAATGACGACCTTATATAATACATTTCACTTTTCAAAACATCACATTCCTAGGAAATAATCCAACAAGAAGAGGTATATATATCTGATTCAAAGATATCCCACTTACAAGAGCCACTGGGCGCAACATCATCATTGTCGTCTAGTGAGTTGTGTCGGAAGGGGAACAACATGGCCCTGAACATGAAGACTCAACATCACTACATAAGTCATTTGAATTCTTTCATTTAGAATTTAGAAAGCGCATGCATGCTCAAAAGCGGTCCATCTTACTTCTTCTTTCCTTAGCCTGAGGAAGAACAAACTTGCAGTAGAGCGTAGTGGAAAATGAATGTAAATGTGTTCCTTACCCAAAAAATCTAATCACGCTTCAAAGGTGTTGGCTTTCCGTAGTTTTGAGCTATTAATTAATGATGGCGTTAGGGGAAACCATCCATTCTATCAAGTGCTAATGAAACCAAGTACAAAGAAGAATGATCGAGCTGAGAGTCATGATAATGATATCGTCTGTCTTAAAACTCTTCATGATGGCTCTCGTCACTCGCCGCACAATTGGAGACCATTCCAGCTGGAAGTTTTAAGACTTGTCTCTTTATTGTATCTTTATTGTTTATTATACTATATATCGGACTGTCAAACGGGAAAATGGGTTCATGCCATGCAGTATGCATCTTTATTGTTTATACTATATATATCGTCTTTGTCACTTCCAATTATTATGTGATAGCAGGTATCTTGGCTCTCAATAAATGTGTTTTGCCAATGACATTTCCGCAATATAACATAATAGCATGCATAATCAAGTAAAGGAGACTGCAGGTAGGTTAGCTAGCTGTTGGCAAAAGCGCAAGAAACATTCACATCAAAGCATGAAATAAGGGCAAATAAAATTGGACGATAGTCAAGCTCAGGAATTTAAAATTTTCAATACTGCACAAAAGTTTCTTCTTTTGCATCACAGTCAAATTCTACCACTTTTTGTCACACATAGTAATAATTTTCTTTACTTTTAGTCTAAGAATTTTTTTTTTCCTTTTTTCTTTTCTTTTTTTTTGTTTTTTGTTTTTTTTTTTTCCAATTCTTGCTCTTTGGTCAAATTTGACTGTTAAAATTATTATTCTCTCTCTCTCTCTAACATTTACATATTTTTTAATACAAAATATATTTTAACTATTAATAATTTTTTTTTGATAAGCCAAAGGCCAGATAACAAAGGGAAAAGGCAGAAAATAAAACACAGAAACAAAGACAGGAAACTAGAACAGACAAAAGGCGGGCCGATTAGACCCTAGGAAAACAGGCTCCTATGGCATCCGCAAATAGGACCTCCTTGAGAAATTCCGGCGGGAACGCCCAAGTGGTATAGAATTCCTCCTTGGACGCCCCGCGATGTGCAAGACAGTCCGCAACTTGGTTCCCCTCCCGGAGCACGTGATGGATCCCAAAAGTGTCAAAGAAAGCGCTTAACCTTCTAATTCTCGCCAGAATGGGCGCCTGTCTATGAGTTGGGTCAGACTCTTTGAGGAGTCGTATGGCCGCCAGTGAATCCGAGTAAACCTGAATGGACCGTATACCACGCCCCTTCACATATTCCAGCCCATGAATAATCGCTGTCAGTTCAGCATACAATATGGAGGCTTCCCCGAGGAACCCACAGCCCCCGCCGCTCCATGTACCATCATCTCCCCGCACAACGAACCCAAACCCTGCACGTTTAGACTGTTTAAGGCAACTCCCATCCACGTGTAGGATGTAACCTTGAAAATCCAGCATGTTCCAATTCACAAGCCTGTGATTATGGTGATGCCTTGGAGCTGAAGATCTTCCCTGTTCCACATCTAAGCATAGAAGATGAATATCCTTGATTAGGATCCAATTAGGCTTTTCCTTCCCTTTAAAGATTCTTGCATTCCTTTCCACCCAAAAACTCCAAAGGGCCATCACAAATTTGGCACCATGAATGCTGTATAGTGCCTTAAGAAGCCCCCTTGTATCTTCAACCGGTATGTCATCACAGTCGACAGGGATGACTATGCCAAGTCTTTTCCAGCAGGTCCAGACCCAGTTACAGTAGAATAAGCAATGCCCCCACGTCTCCGAGGCTATCCCACATATGGTGCAAAGAGGTGAGGTCGCAAGGTTCCGGAAGAATCTTATCGCATTAACCGGAAGGGAATTATGAGACACTAGCCAAAGAAAGAAACCAATCTTTTCGGGAATGTTAATATCCCACATCCACTTCCAGTCAGTGGTGGGGGGAGGATCCATATTCATCAGAAATTGGTAGGCTGTGCTAACCGTGTACCTCCCATCCGGGTGAGCCATCCAGGTCCAGGAGTCGGTCAAGTTCTCTTCAAGAAACGGAGGGGGAACGACAGTAATTCCCTGGAGAAGAGAAGGGGGATTTGCGAGGTGACTCTGTCCCAATTCCAACTTCCATCACTGATGACATCTTTGACTTTCAGATGAGTGTCCTGTATTTCCACAAAAGGGAGGAGAGCGCCGATTTGTTTGTTTTTCCACCAAGGGGAGAACCAAAGAGAAGCATTCTCATTCCCAAGTCTAAGGGAAATGCCTTCCCGAATGTGTGGCAGGATTTTTTCCAAGGTGGCAAGAAGCTGTGACCGCTTACCTGCTGTATGATGGATGGTGAGATCCGAAGCTGAAAAACCCTCTTGGACAATATGAACCCAAGGTTTATCCGAAGATTGAATCAGCCCCCACAACAATTTGCCAAGGAAGGCGATATTCATGGTTCTCGCCCTCCTAATACCAAGCCCTCCCGCTGCCCTTGGAGTAGAGACTTTAGCCCAGTTCACCAGATTCAGGCCTTTGCCATATCTATCTTTCCAAAGAAAACTCCTGATCTTCTTGTCGATGCCTTGACATATGGCTTCAGGGAGCCAGAAAAGTTGCATGTAGTACGCCGGGATGGCCGAAAGGACTGCACGACAGAGAGTCAATCTGCCCGCCTTGTTCAAAAGCTTGGACGCCCAACCATTTAGCTTTGCATCCATCTTGTCTATAATGAAAGCATAGTCTGATATTTTAGGCCGCTTGGTGAATGTTGGAAAACCAAGGTAGGTCCCAAGTGATTCTGCCTTTGGAATATTCAGATCAGCTACAATCCAATCCTTATCTGCCTGGGCTACGTATGTGGGGATGTAAAGTTTAGATTTAACCGGATTCAAATTCAGCCCAGAAGCAATTTCAAACTCCTCCATTGTTTTGGCTATAGCCTTGATGCTATCCCTTTCTATCATTGAGCAAAGGATAAGGTCGTCCGCAAATAAGAGGTGGGAGATTCCAGCCCCTCCCTGAGACAGCCGCATGGGAGCCCACGTCCCTCCGTCCACCTTCCTTTGAATCATCTTAGAAAGTTTCTCCATAACCAAAATAAATAGAAAGGGAGATAGTGGGTCACCTTGTCTGATTCCCCTCCCAGGTTTGAAAGAATCCAAGGGACAGCCATTCCAGATGATCGAGAACGACGCCGAAGTAACACAATTCATGATGAGTTGGATGGTCTTGTCAGGGATATCCAATTCCCGGAGGCAAAGTTGAAGGAATTCCCATTTGACATGATCATACGCTTTTTCTAGATCCACCTTGAGAATAATGCCCTTTAATTTAGCTTTGCTGCCCGTAAGGTTTCCCATGAGTTCCCTGAGTGTGACGGCGTTATCAATGGACCCCCTGCCCGGAAGAAACGCCGATTGGTTCTGAGAGATATTATCTTGTAGGATTGGACGTATCCTGTTGACTAAGATCTTTGTAATGATTTTGTATAAAACATTACAAAGGGTGATGGGTCTAAAGTGATTGAATCTTGAGGGAGGCTGGATCTTAGGAATTAAGCAGATGTAAGCTTGCCCAAGCTCCTGGTGAAACTGACCACTATCCATCGTTTCCTGAAGGAATCTGAAAACTGCTTCTCCAATGATCTCCCAATATCTCTTGTAGAATAAAGCCGGGAAGCCATCCGGCCCCGGGGCCGAGTAGGCTTTAACGTCGGAAATGACAGCCTCCACCTCGTCTCTCCTGAGTAGAGCCCCCAACTTGTGTTTATCTGTCTCAGAAATGGGCTTTAGGGAAGGTCCTTGCTCCCCTCTGGGATGATCAACTTCCCCGACGAAAAGAAAAGGTTGAGATTCAGTGAATTGTTGAACATAATAATCCCTGACTTTGCTACGGATTATCTGTTCATCTTCGCACCAAGACCCATCTTCTAAGTTTATCCCATGGACTCGGCTGTGGTGGCGCCGGCTGTTGGCGATGGCGTGAAAGTAGGTAGTTTTGCGGTCTCCTAGTTTCACCCAACTCCTCTTAGCCCTTTGGAACCATTTAATTTCTTCTTGAAAGAGCAGTTGATTGTATTCCTGTTTGAGCTCGGCCTCAAGGATATGGAGTCTAACCGAATCAACTTGCTCCAACGCTTTATTGATTCCTGCTAGTCTCTTCTTAATCTTCATTTTTTTCCAGTAGATGTTTTTCACTTTAGAACGGTGGAAACTTTGCGAAGCCTCCTTAACCGATTTCAGATTATCGAATATGGAAGGAACGTCCTGATTCCACGATGACTGAACCACTTCCTTATACTCATCCATTGCCGCCCAAGAGGCTTCCCACCTAAAGGGTTTAATATTCGGTTTTCTGGAGGTTTACCGCAATGAACCAAAATTGGGGAGTGATCCGACCCCATCCTCTCCAGAATTCGAGCATGACTAAGTGGAAATAGAGTAAGCCATTCCAGGTTGGTAATGCATCTGTCCAATCTTTTTCTGATTTGGTTGGAGGTGCCGAGTGGCCTAGCCCAAGTGAACCGACCCCCATGGGTGTTAATGGTAGCTAAACCACAATTAAGGAGCAATTCTTGAAATTCCTCAGCCCGACGCAGGTTGAATAATCCACCACTGACTTCCTCTGTGGTAAGGATTTGGTTCCAATCCCCCACAAGTGCCCAAGCACCATCAACCATATCCTTGATCCTCCGCAGGCTATCCCAGTCGCCACACCGAGTAACATAATGAGGGGATGCGTACACCGCAGTGATATACCAACAGGCATTCCCACTAGAAAGCCTCAGAGTGATGAATCTATCTCTAACATCAAAGATATTCATAAGTGAGATCCCTCCCAAACGCATGAGAGCCCAAACACCCCCTGCTCGACCATGAGCTTCTTGAATACAGGCTGGAGTATAACCAGCTTTCAGAAAAAGATTTTTTGATTGATCAAAAATCGTTTGAGGTTCCAGAATAAAGACCAAATCCGGCGTATGACACCTCAACAAATCCAGGAGAATCCTACGCTTATTGGCCCCCAAAATGCCTCCAACATTCCAAGACAAAATTTTATAATCCATAAAATTCATAAACATAATTAATAAATTTATTTAAAGGGAAGCAAAACCTCCGAAGAATTTTAAGGCACGGCGGCCGCTTCTTGGCTGCCTTCCCCCCCCTCTGAGCCTGCCATCTCCACATCGCAATTGGGAATTTTATCATTTTCCTCCTCCTTAGCGTTGCTATAGCTTTCCGTAGCCATAAGCGCCTCCCGTTCCGCCTGCGGGTTCCATCCATTGTCAATAAGCTTCCTCCCGGGACTGGCTTCTGGCACTTCACCATTGATTGATTCACCTGATCTCGCTCTTTTGGCTTGAGCGAGGTTCCCATCAGAAATGGGGAAGGTTTTTACTGGATTCCCTTTGCTCCCTCCTTGTTGGGTCCTAGCTTTCAATTTGGGCTTATTATTGGCCTCTAAAGTGTTAGTGATGGTTTTTAGAGGCTTAGCTCCATTACCCTTGTTGATGGGCTTCAGGTCATGTCCCCCCTTCAAACGGCCCAATACTCCTTTGTCCAATTTTCTCCCCCTACTACTGTCCACTTCCTGAATCCTCTTGGGAATTTTAGCTTTCCTTTTCTCCACTTTAATCCACTCTCCGCACTCAGGCTGGATTGGCACATCGTCAGCTTTTGTTCCTCCCATAATACTATCACGTGACACGTCCTCTCCCTCCCTTTCCTCATATGTTCCATTATGGGAAGCAGACGCCTCTACCCTTTCACCCACATGCCCCATTTTGATGTTGGGGGGAAGTCAACCCTTTTTCCTTGTACCTCTCCTGCACCAGTCTTAGTATCACCACTTGGGATATTACCTTCTGCCGTCTCTTTAGCAGATTTGTTTGTATGACCCAAACTAGGCAATACCTCCTTCCCCTCTTTTCCCACATGTCGAGGAGTCCTCTCATCTACTTCAGTCACCGCTTCCGGCTTCTTCTCCGGGCATACATGGGTACCGTGCCCGTATCTTTGGCAGGATGAACATAAAAGGTGTAATCCTTCATATTGAACTTTTTGCCATACCTCCCCAACTAGAACACTGGTGACCACCGGCTCCCTTAAGTTGATTTCAACACAAACCCTTGCAAACCTACCCCGATGCACTTTCTTGGTCATGTCATCAACCTTCACCGGAACCCCAAGAGCCATGGACAGCCTGTCCAGTAGGTTTTCCTCGTACATCTCCAAGCACAGATCAGGCAGACGAGCCCACACAATAGTTTTGCATGGTGTTGAATCAGAAGGTGAGAAATTAGGTTTCCATGGTGTGATAGTAAGATAGCTATCAAAAACTAACCATGGCCCCTCGTTTAGCACCCGTTCCCTGTCCAGTTTCTTTTCAAATTTCACAACGAAAAAGCCCCTGCCAATATCTAACATTTCAAAGGTCCCCTGCAGTTTCCAAATCCTCTTGACTCTTTCATTGAGGGCCAAGTATCCAACCTTTTTCCCCAACACCGAAATGATGATGGCATCCTCCCATGGCTTGTTGAGCTTATCTTTGAGCTTCTCTGCAATGGTGATTCGCGGTTTGAGGCGATCCCCGTTGATGTAGTCCAGTTTGACATTTGCCTCCACTTCGGCCTTGTCCAAGATAGCTGCTGAGAGGTGGTGGTGTGTCCGGCGGGATACCCGCCGACGGTGAAAGAGGGGCGGACATCCGCGACAAGGTGGGAAAGAAAGAACCTAAACCGAGAGAAAAATTCTAGAGAGAGAATATATGTGCCTTGATTGAGAAATACGTAACTATTAATAATTAGAATAATATACAAACAAAATTATAAAAAAAATAATATTTTGAAAACACTGAAACCAAATTTATTAAGATACCAATTCGATTTTAAGATTTTATAATTTTATATCATATTTTTTAAAGAAAAGATCTAGATCCTTGTAGAATATTAAAATTAATAGGATCTTGTTCCAATCATTCATATTAATTTTGCTCTGAAGTATCATCTCGGAGACTGATTTTATACTTTGCCATCAAAGTGACTTTTTTGTCCTTTTCTTCTTTGGTTTTGTTCTTAAAAAATTGTACAATAACTTCTTTGTTATAGAAATAACTATCTTTATTTATGTATGTGTACAATAAAATGGTATATGGCTTATTAGCTTGTGTTTATAGTGGAAGTATTGTAATGGAAATTGGGATTAAATGGTGAAAGAAAGGAAGTTTAAAGGTGGGATAATAAAATGGATAAAGTGTAATAATTATGGCTATGAAATGAAACAAGTATTAAGCTTGCATAAAATTTTTCTAACTTAACTTCTCAATACATTACATAGGCTATTTATAAACTTTTTTTTATCCTCTCACTATTTACTAACCTCATAATCAAGGCATATACATTTCAAGACTTTCACATGTCTAACCTTATGATCAAGGCATGAACATGGATGTTGAACACTAGACATTCACATGTTTTGTTTACATGCATAATACTCCCCCTTGAATGTCGTCAATACGAAGAATATGCCTCGTTAAAACCTTACTTGGAAAAAACCCAGTGGGAAAAAATCCAAGTGAAGGAAAAAGAGTACAGTATTCTTGTATCAGATGCTCCCCCTGATTTGGACATCATTTTAAATCTCGAAGCCGCCGCATTCCAATTTTCTTCACGAGCTTCTCGAATGTTGCAGTCGGCAATGCCTTGGTAAATAGATCCGCTAAATTATTTTCTGATCGAATTTGTTGCACATCGACTTCACCATTCTTTTGAAGATCATGAGTGTAGAAGAATTTTGGTGAAATATGCTTCGTTCTATCTCCTTTAATATAACCCCCTTTCAACTGGGCTACACAAGCCGAATTATCTTCAAATAAAATTGTTGGGGGCATTTGTGGTTCAATGATTAAACCACAACTCTTCAATATATGTTGAGTCATTGACCTCAACCAAACACATTCTCGACTTGCTTCATGGATTGCTAATATTTCGGCATGATTAGAAGAAGTAGCAGTTAGAGTCTGCTTCATTGACCTCCAAGAGATAGCAGTTCCACCACACGTGAAGATATAGCCTGTTTGAGATTTGGCTTTGTGTGGGTCTGATAAATAACCTGCATCGGCATAGCCAATTAACTCATGTCGAGAGTCTTTTGGGTAAAATAACCCAAGATCAATTGTTCCTTGGAGATAGCGAAAAACATGCTTTATGCCTTTCCAATGTCGTTGAGTAGGGCAAGAGCTGAATCTTGCGAGTAGATCGACTGCAAACGCGATATCAGGTCGCGTGCTGTTTGCAAGATACATTAACGCACCAATTGCGCTTAAATATGGAATTTCTGGGCCAAGTTGCTCTTCATTATCTTCTTTTGGCCTAAATGGATCCTTTGCAGGATCAAGTGCCCGAACGACCATTGGATTATTTAGCGGATGAGCATAATCCATTCGAAATTGCTTTAATACCTTTTGGGTATAAGCTGATTGATGAACAAATATGCCCATTTCCAAATGCTCAATTTGTAGGCCAAGGCAAAATTTCGTTTTCCCGAAATCTTTGATTTCAAACTCCTTTTTCAGATATTCGACCGCCTTTTTCAACTCTTCAGGAGTTCCAATTAGATTTAAATCGTCAACATAGACTGCGACGATCACAAATTCTGACCCATTTTTCTTTATAAATACACAAGGGCTGATCGGGTCATTTGTATAGCATTCCTTTATCAAACTTTCACTGAGGCGGTTGTACCACATTCGGCCAGATTGCTTGAGCCCATACAACGATTTTTGCAATTTGATGGAATAATTTTCTCTGGGTTTTGAGTTGCAAGACTCAGGTAATTTAAACCCTTCAGGTATTTTCATATAAATATCATTTTCCAATGAGCCATATAAATATGCAGTAACAACATCCATCAGCCTCATTTCGAGATTTTCTCGTACTGCTAGACTCATTAGATACCTGAATGTTATTCCATCCATAACTGGGGAATATGTTTCCTCAAAATCAATTCCCGGTCGTTGTGAAAAACCTTGGGCTACAAGCCTTGCCTTATATTTGGCAATTTCATTATTTTCATTTCTCTTTCTCACAAACACCCATCTGTAGCCAACAGGCTTCACATTTTTTGGTGTTTGGACAATAGGGCCGAATACTTTTCGTTTATTCAGTGAATCTAGTTCAGACTGAATCGCATCTTTCCATTTTGGCCAATCATTTCTTTTCCGACATTCTTCAACTGATCTTGGTTCAGGATCCTCGTTATTTTCCATTACATCAAGTGCAACGTTGTATGCAAAGGCATTATCAACGTTTGTTTCTTTTCGGTTCCAACATTTCCCAGTATTGATATAATTGAAAGAAGTTTCAATAACTTCATTTTCTTCTGGGTGAATATTTTCAGGTTCAACCTTTTCGGGGGTTGAATCAATTTCTCCTTCGGGAGTATCATCTGTGATTGATTTATCACCCATATGGATAATTTTCTTCTTTCGTGGATTTTTATCCTTGGAACCCAAAGGCCTACCACGCTTCAGGCGTGCAGTAGGTTCATTTGCACTTGGAATTTGTCCTTCTGGGACATTTATATTGGCTGGTGCATTTGCTGCATCATTTATATATGATTTTGTGACTTTAGCAGCATCATTAAAAGCATCGGGTAATTGATTTGCAATTCCCTGCAAATGCACAATTCTTTGAACTTCAAGTTCGCATTGCCTTGTACGAGGATCAAGGAAATCAAATGGACTTTGCCAAGATATTTCCTTTTTCAGTTGATCATTTCCTCCCCCTAATGTCGGGAATTGAGTTTCATCAAAATGACAGTCTGCAAATCTTGCAGTAAATAAATCACCCGTTTTTTGCTCAAGATATTTAATAATCGAGGGTGATTCATACCCGACATATATGCCCAACCTTCTTTGAGGTCCCATTTTTGTGCGTTGTGGTGGCGCAATCGGTACATAAACCGCACACCCAAAAATTCGCAAGTGGGATATATTGGGCTCCTTTCCAAACACAATTTGTGTAGGGGAGTAGCTATGATAGCTTGTCGGCCTTATTTTCACAAGTGCGGCTGCATGCAATATAGCATGTCCCCAAGCAGAAACAGGGAGTTTTGATTTCATTAACAAGGGTCTTGCAATTAATTGCAATCGCTTAATAAATGATTCTGCCAGACCATTTTGCGTGTGCACATGAGGCACAGGATGTTCAACAGTAATTCCAATCGACATGCAGAAATCATCAAATGCATGTGATGTATATTCTCCAGCATTATCAAGGCGTATTTTCTTTATCGGATGATCTGGAAACTGTGCTCGCAATTTTATAATTTGTGCAAGTAATCTTGCGAATGCCAAATTGCGAGTTGATAATAAACAAACGTGTGACCAGCGTGATGACGCATCAATTAATACCATAAGGTACTTGAAAGGTCCACACGGTGGATCAATAGGTCCACATATATCGCCTTGAATTCTTTCTAGGAATGTAGGGGATTCAATTCCCACTTTTACTGGAGATGGTCTGGTTATCAATTTCCCTTGTGAACAGGCTGCACAATTGAACTCATTTGGGTTCAATATCATTTGCCTTTTCAATGTATGGCCATTTGAATTTTCAATAATTCGCCTCAGCATTACACTGCCAGGATGCCCAAGTCTATCATGCCAGGTAATAAATTCACTAGTAGCTTTCAAGCCTACTAGGTTATGTATTTCTGCGGCACATATTTTTGTATAGTATAAGCCAGAGGAGTAACATGGCAATTTTTCATTCACAAATTTTTTGCCATTTTCAATTCGAGTTATCAAAAGATACTCGTGATCTGCCTCTTTTGAAGTTTCAATGTGATATCCATTTTTTCGAATATCATTGAAGCTCAGTAAATTTCTTCGAGCTTTGCATGAGAACAAGGCATTTTCAATTGCCATTTTTGTCCCTTCAGGGAGAAATATAACAGCTCTACCGGAGCCTTCAATGCATTTTGCATTACCGCTTATAGTTTTCACTGCGGTCTTTTCCAATTTTAAATTGGAGAAATAGCTTTTGCTTTTCAAAATGCTATGCGTTGTTGCACTGTCAATGAGGCAGATATCATCTCCGACTTTTGAATTTCCAGCATCCATTTCTTTACAAGAATATAAGAATGTTAATAAACATCAGCAATATAAATATTATTAATGCAAAAGCATATTTATATTATACATGGATAATAAAAGGGAAGTACAAGATATCATTATTTATA
This sequence comes from Hygrophila difformis, assembly GCA_030278955.1. NCBI lineage: Eukaryota > Viridiplantae > Streptophyta > Magnoliopsida > Lamiales > Acanthaceae > Hygrophila > Hygrophila difformis. The sequence goes on along the minus strand of JAOANR010000005.1, from coordinate 44,467,103 downwards.
TTAAACAGGAATTATAAAAGACAAGTAAAATATATATATTGCTATATAATATATTATTTAGTAACAGTATCTGGCTCAACAAAATCATCAGCTTCCAGGTGCGTGATATTATCATTTAATATATCATCATAAGTATCATCGTGGGCATTATGGTGTGCTTCAACACCTGGTCTTTCTTTTCGTTTCGAGGCCTGATACAGTTCAGCTAAGTGTTTAGCTGTGTGGCATGTTTGAGCCATATGGCCTTTAATTCCACAACGATCACAAATTTCATCATTTTGTTTATGCTTTCTTGCATAATTTCTTTGTTGTGGTTTGTAAGGCCTTCTGGTATCATATCTGCGATTTTGCTCAAATCGAGGCTTATTTCGATAATTATTTTGACGAGATGATTCACCTCTGCCTCGATTGTGATACCGATTTTGGCCACGATCATCATTTTGATTTTTAAAGTGCCCACGATCACGCACATATTTCGATGATTGAGCCGCGTTCACCTCAGGGAACGGTTTTGCACCTGCGGGCCTAGATTCATGATTTCTCAACAACAATAGGCTGTTTTGTTCAGCCAATAATAAGCAGGTGATAAGATCAGAATATCTCTGAAAACCTTTTTGACGGTATGTCTCACTCAATACTGTGTTTTTAGCATGAAACGTAGAATACGTTTTTTCAAGCATTTCTGCTTCAGATATCTTTTGCCCACATAATTGCAATTGGGCCGTAATTTTGAACACAGCGGAATTATATTCCCGGACTGTTTTAAAATCCTGAAGTCTCAGGTTTGTCCAGTCATCAAGGGCTTTTGGAAGCACCGTCTTTTTAAGATTATCATATCTTTCTTTCAGCTTTTCCCACAATGCCAGTGGGGATTCCACAGTCACGTACTCCATTTTAAGTGCCTCTTCGATATGATGGCACAAGAAAATCATGGCTTTTGCCTGATTTTGATGGCTGGGATTTTTGCCTTCAGCAATAGTATCTTCCAGACTCATTGAAGTAAGATGCATTTTTACATCTCGGGCCCAGGACATATAATTGCTTCCTTCAACGGTTAAAGGAGCAAATTCCTGCTTTGCAAGGTTAGCCATAATCTTATTGAAAGTTTAGAAATAAGAGATTATACCTCAAATGATAATCTGGACAGAGTCTCCTCGTGCTGATAACGTGTTATAGAAATAACTATCTTTATTTATGTATGTGTACAATAAAATGGTATATGGCTTATTAGCTTGTGTTTATAGTGGAAGTATTGTAATGGAAATTGGGATTAAATGGTGAAAGAAAGGAAGTTTAAAGGTGGGATAATAAAATGGATAAAGTGTAATAATTATGGCTATGAAATGAAACAAGTATTAAGCTTGCATAAAATTTTTCTAACTTAACTTCTCAATACATTACATAGGCTATTTATAAACTTTTTTATCCTCTCACTATTTACTAACCTCATAATCAAGGCATATACATTTCAAGACTTTCACATGTCTAACCTTATGATCAAGGCATGAACATGGATGTTGAACACTAGACATTCACATGTTTTGTTTACATGCATAATATTCTTATATATGTCGGGTAGAAAAAACACAATACGAGCAATATTTTAGGTTTAATTTTGATGTTTTTTTTTTTACAATATTATACTCCCTCCGACCTTGTTTAATCCTAACATTTGCATAGTTGACATTATTCATCAAGTAACTTTGATTCGGTTTATTAATATAGTTACATAAAATAAAATATAGTCAAGTGAAATGTTGTTAAATTTGTCTACACATAATTTTAGAATATTAATTTTTTAAAATTTTTATTTTTATACCATTTAAGATATTATTCATTAAAAATATACATTGAATTACGTAAAATGCAGGTATGTTAAAATTCTTAAAATATCAAAAAGTACTAATCATTTTGCAAAAAAATTAATACACAAAAGAATAATTTTATTTTTAATATGCATAATTAATTTGATAGGATTTTGGGATGGACTAAAACTACCTGATTTGTATTCAAAATCCAACAATATACTACTCCCTCCGTTACTTTTTATTTGTCTTTTTAGAGAGTAAAAATTGTTCAAAAATAGTTGTCATTTTTAGGTAGTTCTAGATAGTTATGCTATGTTTTTACTATATTACCCTTCACTTTATATAAATGCTATTTGTTGACATTTATTAAGAATAAATTTAGTTGAAGGGTAAAAATGTAAATTTATGAGTTAATTAATGCAAACCTTGGTTATTGAAATTGAGATGAAAGAGACAACTAAAAAGGAACTGGAGTATCAGGTCTCTTGACTATTATTTTTGGTTGTAGCGACTAGTGAGCTAGTGAGGCGCAGACACGTGGATAGTTAGTCGATTCAAGACAGGCATTAAGCATACAACAAATCCGAAACTACCAGAAGCAACAAACCCTTAACCCTCTACAGTTTCCCCATTTGCATTTTTTATCCTCGTTTTCCCTAATTCTCCATCCACATTCAGCTCCGCTCACGCCCAACCTCCAAATCCCAATCCACTCACACCCACACCAAAATGCAGGCTGCCTTGGCGGCGAACTCGTTTCTCTCCGCCGCTCCTCCCGCGGTCCGCCCTTCCCTTTTCACCCCCATTTCCCCCTGCCCTTCTTCTCAATCCGCCGCCTCTCGCATTAACTTTTTCCGCCTTAATTCTTCCTTCCATGGCGTCGCTCTGAAATCCACTGCTCCTCCATCCTTATTTGCCTCTTCTGCTGCTGCTCCGAAGCATCTCACTGTAGTCGCTTCCTCCAAAAAGGCCGTTGCCGTTCTCAAAGGCACCTCTTCTGTCGAGGGCGTTGTTACTCTCACACAGGACGGCGATGGTTCGCTTTCGCTCCCTTGGCTTTGTCTTTTTTTTTTGCCCCTACTTAATTAGTTTTAACTTGGATTTTGATTTTATTCCAATGTTAATGAATTTAACCATTACTTTGAATATGTTGTGTTTGAAGTCTGTTTAGTTTGGATATGGATTGTTTGTACAAGCCTATGATGCATATTGATATTGATCTCTTTCTTATTGCGTGGATGTGTTTCTTAATACTATAGGTCCAACGACGGTGAATGTTCGAGTGACTGGGCTTACTCCAGGGAAACATGGGTTTCATTTGGTCAGTATTTCTCTAGTGTTGGAAATACTACTACATTATGCCTTTAGCTGATTTGGTGGCTGAAATTTATATATTTACTAGGTTATGAATATGATATTGAATCTTGTTTTCTCTTTGGTGTTTGTAGCATGAGTTCGGTGACACAACGAATGGATGTATCTCCACAGGTTGATAGTTTACACACTTCTAATTTATGATGGCCATATAAGTTGAATGCTGGTTTGTTGACCCGCTTTCTTTCATGTAGGTGCGCATTTTAATCCAAATGGTTTGACACATGGAGCTCCTGAGGATGAAGTTCGTCATGCGGGTGACCTGGGAAACATAGTAGCCAATGCTGATGGTATTTTGTTTAAAAGAACACTTCAATTTAGCCTCTTCTGTTGCACACTATTTTTGCATTTAGTTTGAGGTTGTACATTGTGGTTTTGACATAGGTGTGGCTGAAGCAACAATTGTGGACAAGCAGGTAATATTGTGTATGCTGGTCTACCTATATATGTCTTCAGTAGTTTCAATCACTGTTAAGGATGTATGAGTATGTTTGTGATCCCAAATGTGCAGATACCATTGAGCGGCCCTAACTCTGTTGTTGGAAGAGCTTTTGTGGTTCATGAACTTGAAGATGATCTTGGAAAGGGTAAAACATTTATGTTCTAGTTTCATAATGACACTTTTTTTTGTATAGTGGGCAAAATTCCAATTTCTAGGTGTGGCATTTTGGTTCACTGCATAAAAATACAGCCAATCATATTTTTCTCTTATTACTGTTTGTAGTTTTACTTATTATGATTTATGACCTTACATGCTTCACAATGTAGGTGGTCATGAGCTCAGTCTTACAACTGGAAATGCTGGGGGGCGTTTGGCGTGTGGTATGCAATTTCTTTCATTTACTGTACTTAATTTGGATACATCGTATATATGGAACTCAGTTTTGCAGTTTTTGCTTTGGGAGAATCTTTGATGACCTCAGTATTAATGGTTTCTCATTGCCATGTACTGCATTGTATCGCGGCATTTTACATTTCCTAGAATCATTCATACTTTGTTAATTTGTTTCAATCTCACTTCAGTTGTCCTTGTGACAGCGAGGCATTTTCTTCTAGGTTTTAGTGAGCTCAATACATAAATACCAGCTTATGAAATATGCCACTAACCCTGACATCCAAGTTTTAGGAAACCTTTTGTAAAGCATTCAACACTGATAGAATTCTCTCTCCTAACATTGAATGTTCTTGCATACAATGGTCTCCATTTTTTCACAAAGGCTAATCCTCGGCAGCATTAAGATTGCAGATTAGAGGACTTCATTTTTTTTAAAAAAATAAATTATTTTCTCACTTATTGGCCTGCCTATATTTTTCTTTTCGTTGTGAAAAATAGCATTTGCTTCTTTGCCCTAGCGCTTATAGCTAGCTGGCAGTTTCTTTATAAATAAGGTAGCTAATATGGAGTAATCCTTATTCCGGAAAATTAACATAATCAGCATACCATGGAATATGTTGTTTTCATATGATAGTAGCAATACCTTTCAGCTCTTTTTTTCATTAAATGAAATGGTAATGTGATATTAGGCATATAATTATACCTTCTTTTCCTCAGTCCCACTCCCATCCTATGGTAACTGTGTCATTGCCTCTAGATAACAATAAAAAAATTAAAAAAATAATAATAATAATAAAAAGTGAGAAGCAATGGTGATTTCTTCTTTTCTCATCAACCCCTGTGGAAATGCAGCTCATCTCAATAGGCAAGCATCAACCTTTCTCGGACTGGGGCTTGCTTGATAAAATTCAATTGACTTTGAATCTACAGTTCTACACTTTCAAGTCTGAAGTCTTAACTATTAGTGGCTGAATCTGAATACTTATATTATAAATTGAAATTGAGTAATGACCAAAATTGTTTTAGTTCAATAAAATTCTCATTGGAAGTTAATTTTGATTCAAAAGTAATAGTTGAAACCAAATCACTTAATTATGGGATGAACCATTAACTGATGAACCATTAACTGAGCGTTTAGTACTGATATTGAACATACACTTATGTTGCATTGTGATATATTAATATATGCTCTATTTTTATGTGATATGCAGGCGTTGTAGGTTTGACTCCTATATAGAGGCCTCACCTGGGCGAAGTCAAATGTTGTATTCTACTCAACTTTTTATGGTTCATATAGAGGCATATGGTGGCATTTCACATTGTCTTAGGAAATAAATCAAGTCTATTTGACGTTGCTACGCTACAATTTGGTGTTTCTGGAACCTCAATTGTATTATTCGGTCCATGTTGATTTTAATAAAAAAAAATAGTCTTTCTTAATTTTCACCCTTCGCTAACAATCTCTGCCATTTAATATTTATTGCAGTTAGTCTTTTTGGGGAAATTGCTGTACATGTTTCACAAAATTTATCCTCCAAATTGATGAAGACTGCTTGGAACATCCTCTTCTAAAAGCTGCGTGTTGGTTAACTATTGGATTTAATGCATGGATGGTTCGTTTAAAATTTGTATGGTTTTATTTATTTTAGCAACAGAATGGTTTCACTATACTGTAATGAAAATTGCATGATATCTGTTAATGCATGTAAACCTCGTTTTATTTTATTTTTTTAGCTGATAAACCTCATTTTATTTTATGTTTTTTTGCAAAGCGGAAGCCGGGGAAATAAACCGCATTTTTTTGATATATGATCTCGTTTAGGACAATTTCTTAGGCAGATCAATTTACAATTTCGAAAAAAATCTTTTTTTCAACCTCATAATTTTTTGATTAATGACCTACTGCCCTATAGAGGCAAATCAGCCAGATGTATACTCCCCTTCTTTGATCTCTGTTCTTTTTCATTTGGGAGATTAATGTCTATTCTTGTATTATTTACTTTTAAGACGGTGACTCTTTTTCTTTGCCTATATTGACATTAGTTAATTCACAGGACTAGCGGACAAATTATTGAACAGGGCAGGAAAACAAGCCAGAGTGAAGAAGTTGACTTGAAGTGTAACTTACAATGGAATATACTATTATTAAGAAGAAATTAAAGTATTTACAGCCGCCTATGGCGTAGCCCCAGTGATTATTATTCAGACCATAAAATGTGACTTAAGGGACTGATACTGAGTGAGTTAGTTTTTAATTTTCTTGCATTAGTTGGCTATTTAAAAATAACTTAATTATTGTGTGGCGCAAGAATTGAGAAGTTCAATGCCACGTAATGCTCCAGGTTTCTCAGTGGCACAATTAATCACACTATCAAAATATTAAGATGCACAGGCTTTGGATCTTCAAAGGGGAAAGACATTGTTGAGCATATAGTATTTAACAGTATATAGAACGAATAGTTGTTGATTTGGTTTTATGGAACTCAAATTTTGAACAAAAAAATAAAAGCATCTTTTGTTTATATGATTTGCAGACTAATTATTAATAGTATTATACGAGGACAGTGATGGATAATTCGGGAAAATGAGAATCCATATAATTATTCAATCAATGATACTAAAAGTGGCATCGAATGATAAGGCAAATATTCTTACAATGGATCAGTTTAATATGAATTGTTGTTGACAAATTTATTACTGTTGTGATAGCATATAATTATATATGTATGATTGTGTATAAATATACGTGAGATGTGAGTATATAGAATTAAGGCAATGAAGAACTTATTATTTGGACGGTCTGGAAGTTTCGTAATGACTCCATTTTCAAGGGGAAACGGATAGTGATAGCTGAGGCGCTGGAAGAACTTAAATGGAGGATTTGTGAATGGGGGCAGATTTTACTTCTGGGTGGTGCCAACTTTTATGCTGGCATAGGGGGACATTTCCTGGACAATCTTGATATTCCTCGGGTGGATAGAGGATCAAGCATTCGCTGGGGGTTAACTTGGATTAGGCCAACCAAAGGATGGTGGAAGATTAACACCGATGGGTCTTCTCTTGGGAATCCGGGTCCGGCCGGAATTGGAGGTGTCATAAGAGATGAGGCTGGTGAGATCATTTTCATACTGTCTGACTTCATTGGTATTACGGATTCTACAGAGGCAGAATTAACATCTATCAGCCGGATCAGTCAAGCTCTCATCCGCGATCAAGGTTTTCCATTGCCTAAACTTATTTTCGAATGTGATTCTATTAATGTTGTGAGATGGCTAGAAAATCCAGGGAGTGTTCCATGGAGATTATGGGAGAAAGCAAAGCCAATCATGTCCATGCTATGCTGCGCTGGTGAAGTTCGGTTCCAACATATTCTTAGGGAGAGGAATTCCCTAGCCGATCATTGGGCTAAGCTTGGGGCTTCTGGGGCGGTTTCGATGGAGAAGTGGTCTTGAACGATATTGAGTTTTGAGTGTTAGAGTCTGTAGGTGAATCTCAGTGGTTCCATAATTTGTCCTTGCTGGGTTGTCTTGGGAAGCTGTGGGTGGTTTTTTAGTTTTCTTTTTTCTCCTTTCTGTTTTGTTTTTCTTTCTATATCCTGGTTGCTTTGGGATGCTGTGGGTGGATTTCTGTTTTCCTTTTATGGTACCTTTTGTATCCTTTTTGTTTTGTTTGTCTCTTGGTATGCCCTTGAGTTGGGAGGCTGTGGGTAGGAGATTGAAAACTAGTGTGATTGAGATTGCTTATTGGTGGTCGTACTTGCTGTAATTGTCCAATGCTGAATAGAAAAAAAAGTAAAAAAAAAAAAAAGAAACAAATAAAAAAAAAAAAAAAATAGAAAAAAAAAGGAATGGGTTGAGGGTTAAATAATGCAGATGCTTCAACAGGTTCAGGTTTCAACTGGTGGTTGTCAATGCTTGGTTGCCCTGAGGATTGCTGTTTTGTGCTGGTGCTGCATGATCTATCCAATGAAAATATTACAACGAATATGTCAAGTTGCTGTTTATGCTGGTGCTGCTCGTGCCATAAAGTCAGCTGATGGTTGATCGCCATGGGATTGATAATACCTTGCAACAAATATGTTGAGTCAACTGCAGAATCACTGGTGAGAGTATTCTATCCTCTTCTGACTGCATGCTTATGTTGGGGCCATTCTGTTTTCTTGTATTAGCTTCAAAAATCATGTCGAGCTTGCCCATTTTTTCCAATTCAGTGCATCGAACTTAGGGTTCTGGTTAGACTGGCCTCATCTCTACCCTACTTCTACAAATAATACTTGAGCATCACTCTTGAGCTTTTCTGCCAAACCTTATCCTCGCTCTCCTTGCTCTCCCAGAATACTGCATGTTCACAAATGCTGCTTATAACAGTCCCTAGGTATACAACTCCCTCGGTCATTGAGTGTTGGGAATGATTGTATGCCTGCCTAATGTATGGCAGGCCTTACCAACACAAGATAGTGTGCTCTTATGTTTTGGGGTTATGCTTGGAATTATTGAATTATAAGGATTGAGATGAGTCTCATTTTGTTGCTTCTTGGCTTTTGGGTATCCTGTGAGCATTTAAAAAAAAAAAAAAAAAAAAAAGAGAGAGAAAAGAAAAATGAGAGATAGAAAAAGAGTAAAGAGACGAAGGGATGTTGAACAATACAATTGTATCTGATCGAGGGGGTTTTTGATTCTTTGTGATGAAATAGATTTTATCTTAACAAAGGATTGGTTAGATTGGTTAGGGGGAGAGTGAGTATTTCTGGTGCCCTTTTGTGCACTTATTCTTACCTTTCGGCTATTCATTATGCTTAGTTCTCTCTGAGGCTCTCGTGTGAAATTTTTCAAGCTGTTCTGTTGGTCGTTCCATTTCCTCATACACTTTACCCATATTTCCTCTCCTGCTGTCCCTGCATCCAAATTACACCTAGCCTTTCGAGTTCGATGCATTTGGTTTGGTTAACTATTGGCAGGGGAGATGCGATTATTGAGCTAATACTTGGAAATCACTCTCGTCTCGACACTTGAGATAGCCATGGTCTTCTGGGGTTTAAAGTAATGAACTGGAACATGGGCCTAGGAAATGGTGGCTTACAGTCCATTGGTGATGTTTCTGATTCAATATGTTGGTTCCCGTCTATGTTGATCGAGCTGTTTACCTTTCATGTAACCTCTTATTTTCCTACTTTGGTTCTCGGATGTTTTAGATCTTGTATGTAGCGCTTTCAACCAATTGATCTTGGATGATATAAATGCAGTTTTCTCCTCAAAAAAAAAAAAAAAAGGCAATGAAATATTGAATAGATTGTGGACAAGAAAATAAGTAAAGACAGAAGTTGGTAATGGAAGAGAGAGAGAGAGAGAGAGAGATTTTGAAGAAAAATTGTGTCTTCGTAGTATATACATAGGCCTATATATATAGGCAAATTAAAGTGTCGGCAAGAATCAAATTGACTATTAAAGCATCCATAAAAGTCATGCATTTGCCCAATGCATATGTCGGTAAGTGTATTACACAATATATTTTATTATATAATACTCCCTCTTGGATGTTTTAAAGAATATGTCTCGTTAAAACCTTACTTGGAAAAAACCCTGTGGGAGAAAAAAATCCAAGTTAGGAAAAAGAGTACATGATTCTTGTATGTTTACTTCTCCCTCTGATCAAAGCATCAGTTGAGATTCTTTAGTTGGCGCATCCCGATACTTTTCACCAATTTCTCGAATTTTGCTGTTGGTAGTGCCTTGGTAAATAAATCTGCAAGATTATCAGCTGAACGGATTTGTTGCACATCCATTTCACCATTTTTCTGTAAATCATGAGTGAAGAAAAATTTTGGTGAAATATGTTTTGTTCTATCTCCTTTAATATACCCCCCCTTCAATTGCGCTATACAAGCTGCATTATCTTCGTATAGTATTGTTGAGGGTATTTTTTCTTCAGTAGCTATGCCACAATTTTTCAATATATGGTGCATCAAAGATCGCAACCATACACATTCTCGACTGGCTTCATGGATTGCTAAAATTTCAGCATGATTTGAGGAATTTGCAGTCAATGTCTGCTTCATTGATCTCCATGAAATTGCAGTACCACCACATGTAAAAACATAGCCAGTTTGAGATTTGGCTTTATGTGGATCTGACAAATATCCAGCATCAGCAAAGCGACTATTTCATGTCGAGAATCATTTGGGTAAAATAACCCAAGATCAATAGTTCCGTGGAGATAGCGAAATATATGTTTAATTCCATTCCAATGTCGTCTTGTAGGAGATGAACTAAATCTCGCTAATAAATTTACTGCAAATGATATATCTGGTCTAGTGCAATTTGCGAGATACATTAAAGCACCTATGGCACTTAAATATGGGACCTCTGTCCAAGAATTTGTTCACCCTCATCTTGTGGTCTAAACGGATCATTTTTTATATCAAGTGACCTTACGACCATTGGGGTACTCAATGGATGTGCTTTATCCATATAGAATCGCTTTAATACTCTCTGAGTGTAAGCTGTCTGATGAACAAAAGTTCCATCATTTAAATATTCAATTTGCAGACCAAGGCATGATTTGGTTTTACCAAAATCTTTGATTTCAAACTCCTTTTTCAAGTATTCAACAGCCTTTTGGAGCTCCTCTGGAGTTCCAATTAAGTTGAGATCATCAACATAAACTGCAATTATTACAAACTCTTGTCCATTTTTCTTAATGAAAATACATGGACAGATTGGGTCATTTGTATAACCCTCTTGTACCAAAGATTCACTGAGTTGGTTATATCACATTCGCCCGGATTGTTTCAATCCATATAAGGATTTTTGTAATTTGATGGAATACATGTGTTTAGGATTTGATTCATATGTCTCTGACATTTTTAATCCCTCTGGGACCTTCATATAGATATCTGTATCTAAATTTTTATATAGATATGCAGTAATAACATCCATCAATCTCATTTCGAGATTTTGATGGACTGTTTAACTGATAAGATATCTAAATGTTATTACATCCATTACCGGGGAATATGTTACATCATAGTCAAATCCCGGTCTCTGTGAGAACCCTTGGGGACTAATCTCGCTTTGTATCTGACAATTTCATTTTTGTCATTTCTTTTTTATACAAAGACCCATCTGTATCCAACTGGCATTATATTTTCTGGTGTTTTGACAATCGGTCCAAACACATTTCGTCTAGCCAGTGAATCCAATTCAGATTGGATTGCATCTTTCCATTTTGGCCAATCTTTTCTTTTCTGACATTCATCAACCGAGTTTGGTTCATGATCCTCGTAATCATTTATGATGTCAAGTGCTATGTGGTACGAGAATATATTATCTATGAATTATGATAATTGCATCTCGATTCCAAACATTTTTCTGCTTGTGACAAAATTGATTGATATTTCATATTTTCAAGTTCATTCTCCTCTGGAGCTATAAGTTCCTGCTCCTCTGGAGCTACTTGCTCTTCAAGAGCTTCTTTTCCTCTGGAATATTTTCTGTAATTTTGTCACTTTCAATGATTTTTGATCCTCTTTTCTTTCGAGGATTTTTATCTTTGGAACCTGGTGGTCTACCACGTTTCAAGCGTGCAGTAGATTCATCTTTGGCACTTGTAATTGGTCCCTCTGGGACATTAATTTTGATTGGAACATTTGCTGCCGGTATAAGAGATTTTGTTACTCTTTTAGAGTCGCATAATGCGTCCGGCAATTGATTTGCAATATTCTGCAAATGTACAATTCTTTGTACTTCTAGTTCACAATTATTTGTACGAGGATCAAAGAAATCTAACGGTGTTTTCCAGTTGATTTCTTTTTCTTTCTTTGGTTGACTTTTATCTCCCCCTAATGTCGGGAAATGAGATTCGTCAAAATGACAATCTTTGAATTTCGCAGTAAATAAATCACCAGTTAATGGTTCGAGATATCGAATAATCGATGGTGATTCATACCCGACATATATTCCCAATCTACGTTGGGGACCTATCTTTGTGCGCTGAGGTGGTGCAATCGGGACATATACAGTGCAACCAAATATTCTGAGATGCGATATATTGGGTTCATGCCCGAATGTTAATTGTATAGGGGAGTATTCATGATAATGTGTCGGTCTTAACCGCACCAATTTTGCTGCATGTAATATTGCATGCCCCCAAGTTGTCAATGACAATCTAGATCTCATTAATAATGGTCTGGCAATTAATTGTAAACGCTTTATAAGCGATTCAGCAAGTCCATTCTGTGTATGGACATGAGCAACATGATGCTCAACTGTTATGCCAATTGACATGCAATATTCATTAAACCTCTGGGATGAATATTCACCAGCATTATCCAATCGGATATTTTTTATTGTATAATCAGGAAACTGTGCTCGTAATTTAATAATTTAAGCAAGTAATTTTGCAAACGCATGGTTGCGAGATGATAACAATGTTACATTGGACCATCGTGTTGATGCATCAATTAGCACCATAAAATATTTAAATGGTCCACATGGTGGATCTATAGGTCCACATATATCACCCTGAATTCTTTCAAGAAATCTAGGGCTTTCAGTTCCCACTTTTGTTGGTGAATGTTTGGAAATCAATTTTCCTTGGGAGCAAGCAACACATATATAATTATTATGTTGCAGCAATTTTTGTCCCTTTAATGAATGGTCATGACTATTTGTAATAATTTGCCTCATCATTGTAGAGCCAGGATGGCCTAGGCGATCATGCCATATCATATATTCATCAGTAATCCTATGACTTCCAATAGACATCTGGCCTATTTTGGGATGATATATATTAGTGGGCATCTGGCCATCAATAAACCTCTGGTTTATTTGGGAAATATTAGACATGTGGTCTAAGTGATAATTTTCAATTGTATTTATCTTTGAAAAATACAATCCAGAAGACAGAGCTGGTAATTTTTCCAATATATATTTCTTATCATGAGTGGTATTTGTAATTAATAAATATTCGACATTCTCTGAAGTCGATGTCTCGAGATGATATCCATTTTCTCGGATATCTTTAAAGCTTAATAAATTTCTTCGAGACTTGGGAGATAGGAGTGCATTTTTCACAATTAATTTTGTTCCCTCTGGGAAAATAAGGTTGGCTGTGCCAATTCCTTGTATAATATTTGCACTACCACATATTGTGTTTATGCTTGTATCTCCCATTTTTAAATTTGAAAAATACCTTATGTCTTTTAGTATCGTGTGCGTTGAAGCATTATCAATAAGACATATATTATCACTTTTATAATTCCCCATTTTGTTGTAATTAAAATAAGATATAATTAATATTAAAACAAGATTTAACATAAGTGAAATATTACAATACATAGACAATAATATAACACACATACAAAAGTAAAGACAGATACAGAAATTCAAAGCGTAATGAAAACAATAATACAACATAACAATTAAACCAAATCATTATATAAATCATCAACTTGAAATTCTGGGATATTGGGCATATTCTCATCAGAATTCATTCTGTCAATATGGTTTGTTTCAACCACCCTTTTTTCCTTTATCCCTCCGGGAATATTGATAAAGTTTCACCCAATGATCTCTGGTACGACAATTTTTGTACCAGTGCCCTTTTAGGCCATATCTATCGCATTTTGCTTCTTCATAATTCTGTTTTTGGACATCACCTCTGGTGTTGCCCTGATTCTGATTAATTGTGTCTGTCGTGGGCCTAATGTAAACATTGTTGCGGAAATGATTTTTCCCACGGCCTCGATTATATCCACGACCAAGAGGTCTCTGACCCCGACCACGACTACGGCCACGACCACGGCTGGAAGATTCAGTCACATGTGCCTCTGGCAATGGACTACTGCCAATTGGTCTCATTTCATGATTTTTTAATCATAAATCATTATTCTTTTCAGCCAATAACAAAAACGTAATCAGATCAGAATATTCAGTGAAACCCTGTGCTCGGTATTGTTGCTGTAACACCGAATTGGAGGGGTGGAATGTAGAGAATGTCTTCTCTAGCATTTGTTTATCAGTAATTGTCTCACCACACAGTCTTAATTGTGATACGATATTAAACAGAGCAGAATTGTAATCATTTACTGATTTAAAATCCTGGAATCGTAAGTATGACCAGTCATACTGGGCTCGAGGGAGATTTATTGATCTTAAATGATCATATCTTTTTTCTAAATTCTCCCAGAGTTCATTTGGGTCTTTGACCGTTAAATACTGTATTTTAAATCCCTCATCAAGATGATGGCTGATAATGGCCAGAATTGACCATTATTTTCAATCCATTTTCGTGTCTTAAACGGGCATTTGATCGCATTCCGGTCTTACATTAAGTAAGAAAGCAGTCGAATTGGACTAATTTATGCATAATTGTAAAAATAATAAGCTGGTGTGAAAAAGGCATAAATATGTAATTTTATTACATATTTATGTTAGAAAAATCCAAAAACATGAGAAAAAGAAAAGGAAACAAAAAGATGGGAAAAAGATAGAAAAGCCTACAAAAAGAATATTTTCGGCCCATCTGGCCCAATCCAGCAGGCCCAGGAAAACCTTTGGCGCGGAAGCCCTTTGTCGCGATGCATGGTTCCGCGACAAAGGAACGCTCCGCGACCAAGCAAGCTCAGATGAAGGAGAAGACCAGCCAAAGCCCTCTGGCGCGATACCTTTGTCGCGATGCCCTGTTCCGCGACAAAGGTCCATTCCGCGACCAAGATACATTTTTAGAGACACAAGACCCAGTCGAGAAGCTTTGCCACATGCAGTGTGTTCCGCGACCAAACTTGGTGCTCCGAGACAAAGCTGTGATGTGTGTGATGTCTTGAGACACAATGGGCTCAAATCAAGGCCCATGAGCTTAGGGTTTCCCCTCTATAAATATGAGGTGTTTCCTTTGAGCTAGAGGTTGGAAGAATTTTAGAGAAAATACTCACTCTTGAAGACAAGTGGGAAGTTCAGTAGTTAGTTTAGTTTAGGGTAGTATAGTTAGATTTTCTTTTGTATTATTTAATTTATGCACTAGTTAGAAGTAGTTTACTGCACTTGGGTTAGATAGCCAGTTTTACACCTTGTTTCTTGTTCTAAACTTTTGTTTAAGGGTTTGTGGTACCCAAACCATGGGTATGAACAGCACCGTTTAATAATATGGGAAAACATTCTCTATTTGTGTCCCAAAATCATGAAATGGGTCTCACACCCCATGGATCTTACTGTTTTCGTTTTCCTTTGGTCATTTGACCCTAGTTTTGCATTTTAATGTCACTGCTTGGTGACTTTTTCTTGGGATAATGTTGCATGCTTATAGGTGATCAAGCTCAGATTAGGGTTTTTTTTTAAGTTTTAAGTTTGTTTTGTTTCTTTTATGTTCAAGCATGTTCTAGCTAGATTCAAATTCTGTTTTGTTATTTTGAGCTTAGTTTGGCTTTTGAATCTGAAATGGGTGAGATCACACATAATGCATACCACTGTTCCACTTTACTTTTCTGACATGTGTACTGGACACACTTTTGTCGCGGAACAACTCTTGTCGCGGAACCACGTTCCGCGACAAAATGGTGCTTTGGCGACAAAGGTGCCAAAGAACATTTGTTGACCATTATTTTAAAACCCTTGGTCGCGAAACACCCCTTGGCGCGGAACCACGTTCTGCGACAAAACCTTGATTAGCGACCAAGGACCCAAATACTTGTGATTTTATTCTGGAAGGGCTTTGTCGCGAAGCAACCTTGTCGCGGAACCACGTTCCGCGCCAAAACCTCTTGTTCCGCGACAAGAATTATGCCTTGTCCAATTTTCAACCTTTTTGTCGCTATGCCCTTGTCGCGGAACCACGTTCCGCGACAAAAGCTTCTTTACTTAGCGACAAAGCAAACCCTAAGTTTTTAAAATTCCATTCCTCTTATTTCCCACCCCTTTGTCGCGAAACCTTTGTCGCGGAGCCACGCTCCGCGACACAAACTCTGCATCGCGACAAGGTGGCACCTTTTTGCCAAGTGTTCATTCTTCATCTCAATCCATTAATTAATTGAACCTTTATATTAATATTTTGAGGTTGAGATCCAATGATCTCAACCCACGATCAATTTGATATAAAGAACTTTGTTCAATTCCCCATTAAAAGATTATTCTACAAATGATTAAACTCTAATGATCTAAGTATATAATCCGGACTGTAATTAATTAATTAATTAATTAATTATGGAATGAAGAGCGATTATGGATTTAATTCCATACCCTTGCATGAGAAACCAATGTCTCTCATGCAAGATGACCCAAAAATATTTTCTTTTATTTATTTATTTTGTCTTTTCCGTGATATGTGAAACAGCTAATAAGGAATATATCAGATTAATGTTGGCGGGTATTCCCACACGGATAACTAGCTCGTGATCTGTATATTAATTACTAGTTGTTATTTTGCATGGTCCGGATAGTGGTCGGTGGAAGCCTTGGCGGTTCGTCCCTCCGGGATTATAATAGCTGCTCAGCTGACTCCCATCCGGATACAGTTTTCTTTTCTTTATCTTAACTTCAAACCTGAATCTGGAGCTGTAGTGATGTTAGATGATATATGCCAATGTTATCTAATAATTATTGTAGTAACAGAATATGTGGGTTTTTATCCAAATTCACAGATAGTGGAGTCTGAGATGACGGCGACAACTGTCATTTGAGGCAATTCACTATCTAAAAATCATCCCACCTGAAATGATCAGGACCTGGATAGCAGATGTTTGCAGTCCGGATTATCTTGATTATTTTTGTCATCTTTTTAGCCAAATAAATTCTTCTCATCTCCGGCTATTTCATCTCTGTGTTTCACATTCTGTCTAATCCCACCTTATATTTTGGGTTATTTTATTTTACACTTCTCTATAAAATTATGCATGATATTATTATGTAGATATTGTGGTCGATATTATTTTGGGATCCTTCCCTTGGACATAGAAGTCTTGATTTAAATCAGATGTTCCTTAATAAATTTCCAACAAAAATTCCTTTATAAAATCCGGATCTGAGTAAGGGATAAATTCAACAGTTATGACTAATTCATATCCGACTGGGGATTGATTTTGGGAAAATAGAAGCAGAGTCAGCGATTAGGTCTCACCTAGACTGAAAGGATCTGTGTTTTAATTGAGAGTCTAGTACCTGATAGGGAATGATTTTCAGATTTATTATTTTCCAAAATTGCTGTTTGTTGGAAATCTTGTATTAAATATTGCACTGGGTCAGATTCCACTTGGATTCCGATAAGGTGTAATAGATAATACTAGAGGAACAACATCCGGGCCTTGGTTATTTTTTAAGGTAGGGTTGAGTATTCTCTGAACTGCTATTTTCTTCTGCCAAAGCCTATTTTTGAGTCCTGAGTGAGTGCATCCGGAACGAACTAATTTATTAGTTTGTTTCATTAGTTTGTATCTCATAACCACCCGACGGAAAGTGAACACTGCGAGCGGTTCACCGAGAATAGGGAATTCTTGATCCACACCCGATCATTCCGACCGGGGGCTTTCTTTTACTACCAGGGTCAGACTTTCAAAAACCTCCGAGTGATAGGATTTTAAATGCTTTCTTTATCGCTTTCTTTTAAATGCTTTTGTTAGAGGTCACTCGGTTGTATTGAGAGTTGTGTAACTGCTACTAGGACTGAGAGTTAAGGGATAGTTCAGGGCTTGATTAGAATCTTCGGGTGTGACATGGGGGAATGATAGCGGTACTTGCCACTTCAATAAATGATTTGTCAGGTGTTGCTTGTCCACCACAGATGAATAACATGCCTCCACACGGCCGTGTGAGGGCAGTTGTGAGTCTGTGGTATCTTAGATTTTGCTGTCTTAAAAGCATGTAAACTCTTACTGTAAGTACCTGTCTGTTAAAGGGAACATGGTATAGAGAGCATGAGAGTTAGCTAACTGAAGGATTATCCCAAACAAAGATCTGTGTAAACAAAATGGAAGTTTAATTGTGTTTCATCTGAATCTTGTCCAACCTTTATTCTTTTCTTCCTGTCTCTTCTGTCTCTCTTTAAATCTGCTTTCTTAGAATAATCTTAATCGCTTTCTTAGATTAATTTTATTGCTTTCTTAGATTAAATTTAATTCGCTTTCTAGAATAATTCTGCCTGCTTCGTTTTAATTGCTTTCATAACTTAGTTTAAATTCTGTCAAGTAGTTGTTAGTCATTTCACACACTTGAATCGAGTAACCGAGTGGAAAATCTTAGTAAATGACGTGGGCCCTGCTTCTATCGCACATCCTCCAGTGAACGATCCGGTCTTACTATAAATTATTGCAATTTTTGACACCGTGCGCTTTCGGGGGCACAGTTTCTCAAACACGAGCAATAAAAACATGACTACGTATAAATATATCCCTAATCACAACCCCGCCGTCATAAATTGGTTTCATTAAATAAAACCTAAACCAGGATCACGAATTTTCGGAAAATACTCATGTAGTGGGAATCAGTCAAAAGTTCATGGCAGGAAATCTTATGGCAAGAATTGATGAGAAGTATCATGGCATATTTGCCGGGGATCCTCAGTGTGACAGGCTGAAGGTCAACCTATCCCGGCTATGCCATGAGATTTGTCAACATTTCATGACAGAGAGGACCACAGCGCCATTTGAAACCAAAGCACCACACTTGAGTAATAAAAAGACTAATAATCTTGATGTATCCCAAAACCCTTTCCCGTGAATCATAACGTTTTTCATTTAATAAATCTAACCTGGTATAATTTTAGAAAATGCTCGTGGGACGGAAATTGTCAAAAGTTTCAATGGCGGATGAAAATCATAGCCTTCGCACGGTCTTGGCTTGAAGCCTGATTATCTTTTTCAATTATTTTTTCAAGACCCATTGATTCCAAATGGATTTCAACATCCATTTTCCAAGATAGATAATTATCTCCAGATACCATCAGTGGTCTGAAATCCTGCTTTGTCAAGTTAGCCATAATAAAATTATTGAAATACAAAGATTAAATATTACCTCAAAGGAAATTCCGGCAGAGCTCCGTCAGTGGCTCATGCTGATAACGTGTTGTGATGGCATATAATTATATGTGTATGATTGTGTATAAATATACGTGAGACGTGAGTATATAGAATTAAGGCAATGAAATATTGAATAGATTGTGGACATGAAAATAAGTAAAGATAGAAGTTGGTAATGGAAGAGAGAGAGAGAGAGAGAGAGAGAGAGAGAGAGAGAGAGAGAGAGAGATTGTGATTTTTTGAAGAAAAATTGTGTCTTCATAGTATATACATAGGCCTATATATATAGGCAAATTGAAGTGTCGGCAAGAATCAAATTGACTATTAAAGCATCCATAAAAGTCATGCATTTGTCCAATGCATATGTCGGTAAGTTTATTACACAATATATTTTATTATATAATAATTACATTAATAAGTAGTACTTAATAGTTTTTAAGAATGTCTAAAAGTGACAATGAGGGACCAGGTATGGGATGGGATGAAATTTTACTACAACACATATTTTAGTGATCTCATGTGTAGCCCAAGTGATAATACAAATACGCATTCATCAAGTGGATCTATTCTTGAGTCTTGACTCAGGGCATCCACACGACCATATATATTAGCTTTTTCCTTGTGATAAGTAATATCTAAATCAGTTTTAGCCATCTCATTAGTCTCGTGTTGAGCTCATTCTCGATGAAAATATATTTCAAAATTTTATGATAGGTGAAAATCTTGGAAGTTCTTCCATAAATGCAATATCTTCAAATGTTAAGAATGAAGATTACTATAACCTATTTTCAAATCATATGTCGGGTGGTAGTTTTTAGATGATTGCAATTATCAGGATGCATATGCAAGGGAATGGATAGAGTACAGCTGCATTTGCAGGCAGTGTGAAGAGAGTATTATTTTGTGATATTTTAAAAAGTTTGTTATGTGTGAGACCATTTTTTGTGATGAGAATTATTTTGTGATGAGTGCTATTGGTTTTGTGTTGTCAAAAACACAAATATCACAAAGTTAAGGTTTCCCATTACAAAATTAAGGTATCCCAATAGAACTGCAGGTGCAGGTGAAAAGGAAGTCTGCACAGGAACAGAGTCGCATATGCAACGACACATTTCCTTCATTAGGACACAACATATAATCTGGTCCAGTGTTCAACACATCACTATAAATTTCAAAGGTCCTTAATTAATTATATGATGATGGTGAAGTCAAAACTGGTGCAATGGCGAGCCTATACTCTTCAACACTTTGAAAGCCAAATCAGAGTCAATTGTCAATTCATCATACTTATATGTCTATCTTAATTTCAGCATCTAAATCCATTGATGTTCCTTCGGCTAACACCTCATGTCCAAGAAATGATGCTGCAAATCTTATTCAACCAAAATTCACAAGCTTTGCGTACAGGTAGTTGTGCTTCCTCAATATCTTCTATACAGCTTTATCAGAAATATCATTGATATAAATGAAAACACAAAAATCCGATTTGGATAATCATGTGTCGGTGATGGTCATGGAAATCATTATTGGTGTGCTCGTCCTCAATCCAAAAAACATTACTATAAACTCCTATTATCCATAACGAGCAAGAAAAGCAGTTTTTAAGATGATATCCAAAACAAAGGCTGATCTTGAAAAGTACTTATTACATTAGCTCCATTCAACTAATTGAAAAGATCATCGATCCTCGAAACCAAATACTTCTTGTCACAATGACTTAGTTCAACCCTTTGGTAATAAATAAAGTGGCACATTAACCCTTTGTTCTTGTTCTTGACAAACAGGATTATTGGCTCTTCCAGAGAGGCATCATACTATATAATTGGGTCGGATGTTTTTCTTGTCAATCAACTCTAAAAGCTGGTCATTCAATTCTTGCCCAACAACTCCTTGAACTGGTCAATCAATTCCTTCATTTCTATTTTCGCCATACGATATGAATAATTCCATGAATTGGTCATGCAATGCCTTAATATGCCATCCTTTAATGTTCACTAATTTTGAAACAGTTGTTTATATGTATCCTACCATCCAAAACAAAATGTCCCATTTAATTTGAGTACGGAGTTCAATGCATTATTCAACGGTTAACATGTTTCTCCCTCCGCCCCACTCATTATGTCATATTTTGACTTTTAACACTGTTCATTAATCAACTTTGACTTAATATTATCACAATTATACAAACGAAAAATATAGTTAAGTTCGCTCTTGTTAGATTCGTCTAATCGTCTAGTTTTAGAATATATATTTTATATAATTTTTAATTATACATATTTAAAGATATTAACGGTTAAATAAGTATATTATATAGTAGATTACATGTCCAAAAGTTTTGAAACAGAAATAATGAAATAGAGGGAGTAAAATTTATAGAAATAAAAAATTTATAGTATATTACGTGGAATTATGTTTTCGGTAATGGCTATGAAAGAGAATACTTCCTCCGTTTTCCAATATTTACAACATGAGAATGGTTATGATACTATCAATGTGAATGGTAGTACATCAAGACAAATCATCTCAATCATATAAAAATATCCAATGGCTATAAAATAAAAAGGGTAGAATTGTCAAAGATAAATAATCATATCTTCAGTAATAAAATCATTCACAAAAATCAATTTAGTGATCCTATCCTTAAAAAAGATCATATAAAAATTTGCATGACATAATAATAGAGAAATTATCTTTATTCATCTCTTTCACTCGTCAGTCTTTCATTTCTCATAATTTTCTATTTGTCTATTTTGAATTTCTAAAAAATGAGGATATTTAGATTCCTTGCATCGAGTAGATAGATTTTCATATAAAGAACGTCCAAATCCGAGCTCATTTGAAAAAGTTATAGCCATTTGAAGTTTGTCATATAAATTTTGTTGTATAGACTACGTCGATGAAATGCATTGGCTATGTCACTGAATTGTAAAGTCTCCGTCACTGAATTACATGCATAACCACCGTCACTGAAATGTAAAGGCTTTGTTTCTGAAAATCGTAATAAACTTTAAATGGCTCTAACTTTCTCAAACGAATTTTGACGTTCTTTATATGAAAATCTACATACTCGATGCAAGGAATCTAAATTTCCCATCAAATTTTGAAAATTCCAAATAGATAAATACCAGATTTTCAAAAGAAAAGATACCATATGCTCATTGTTTTGAAAATATGATATTTATATGTTTAGACTTTCTAAAATCTGATAGGATATTTAAATTCCTTGCATTTAGTAGATAGATTTTCATATAAAGAACGTCCAAATATGAGGTCATTTGAGAAAGTTATAGCCATTTGAAGTTTGTCACATAAACTTTGTTGTATAGGCTACGTCGCTGAAATGCATAGGCTGTGTCACTAAATTGTAAAGCCTCCGACGCTGAATTGTAAAGCCTCCGTCGCTGAATTACATAGCCACCGTCGCTGAAATGTAAAGGCCATGTTTCTAAAAATCGCAATGAACTTCAAATGGCCCTAACTTTCTCAAACGAACTCGGATTTTAACATTCTTTATATGAAAATCTACCTACTCGATATAAGGAATCTAAATTTCTTATCAAATTTTTGAATTTACAAATAGATAAATACCAGATTTTCAGAGGAAATGATATCTTAATCTCGTTATTTTGAAAATATGATATTTATCTGTTTAGACTTTCTAAAATATGATGGGATATTTAAATTTCTTGCATTGAGTAGATAGATTTTTATATAAAGAATGTCCAAATTCGAACTCATTTGAAAAAGTTATAGCCATTTGAAGTTTGTCACAAAAACTATGTTGTATAGGCTATGTCGCTGAAATGCATACTCTATGCTGTTGAATTGTAAAGCTCTCGTCGCTGAATTGCAAAGTCATTGTAGCTGAAATGTAAAGGCTACGTTTCTGAAAATTGCAATGAAGTTCAAATGACTCTAATTTTCTCAAACGAACTCGGATTTTGACGTTATTTATATGAAAATCTACCTACTCGATACAAGTAATCTAAATAACCTATCAAATTTTAGAAATTCCAAAAAGAAAAAGTAGATTATGAGGGAGAGAGAAGTACGAGCATGAGAATTGAGAAAAATGATTATAGATAATTTGGATCTTTTTGAAATTACAGTGGTACCCTTTGTGTATTAATCTTAGTCATTGATTTCAACATTTCATCAATGGCTTGGATATGTCACAGTACATCAAGAGACATGGGTCTCCGCACCCTAACCAAAACCTTGCAACATTGCAAATTCTGACACTATTCATTGGATTGCTTTGATTTCAATTTTATCATAGTTATACAAGTTAAAATATAGCCAAGTGGAATCTTGTTAGATTCGTCTCGTCTTGTAATTTTTAAATATCAAATTTTTAGAATTTTTATTTGTACCAAAGTTGAGTTATTGATAGTTTAAAATGTGCATTGTACTACACGCTGTGTGAGTCCGTAGTAAATATTGAAAAACGGAGGAAGTATAACTTTGCTAATTACTGGGATTAAAAAACATAGTAAGTGTAACATGGATGGGACAAGAAAATATATAATATATATTTTTTAATTTAAATTTGAACGATAAATAGTTTTGTCCATGCCAACATTTGTAAAAAGCCGAAAGGGAATATTTGTTTTGGACGGAAGAGTATATGTTAATAATCACAATTCACAACTCATAAAATTAAATATCAATTCGCATGGAATTTTATATATAGGCTATATATATGGTATGACATTAGCGTGTAGAAGAATGCATCTAATAATAATGAAAATTTCATTTCTTGCAATAAACGGGAAAGAAAATTACAGTCCACACCTGGATGTGTGGATTAGTGATTTTGACACTAATCTTGACTGGGGAAGGTATATCTATATATAAGTGTTTTTTTTTATTGTTTTTTTTTTAATACTAGGGTATCCGCAGATCTCATTAGATCCAAGACTAATCCCTAGAGGATCGGGTGGGCATTGAAGGGTTGACTCTCCCAAAGTAGAATTCTGCATACACAAATGTTCGAACTCGAGACCCTTGTTTAAGCTGTTAGAACTCCATAACACTCAGGCCAACTGCATTTTGTACATATATAAGTTCAAGGAAATTGCAAGTAAGTTTTTATTTATATGCGTGCCAAGTCTAAGACACACAAAATGAGCTTTCAAAA
Organism: Hygrophila difformis; assembly: GCA_030278955.1. Classification (NCBI taxonomy): domain Eukaryota; kingdom Viridiplantae; phylum Streptophyta; class Magnoliopsida; order Lamiales; family Acanthaceae; genus Hygrophila; species Hygrophila difformis. The sequence continues at coordinate 44,442,945 of JAOANR010000005.1, read as the reverse complement.
GGAATTGAATACTCTTAATTATGATTTGTGAATTATTCAAATATATAATATAAAATGTTTACGTTTAGTTAATTAGTACTGCATTTTTTTGGTGGTGTCAACGCATGTAATACAATTTGTTTCTTCTTATTCCAAGTATACTTCAAATACTAAAATGATTAATTGAATATTGAATGTTTCACGTACAGTATATAGCGTTCCAGCATAATCATTTATGATTAGTTGATGAGATTATCGTTAATTAGTTTCTCAATGAGTATTTTAATTAATTCCCATTACGAAACAAATTTCATGGTGCATACTTTCTAGTTTCTACTTCCAATAATAATAATAATAATAATAATAATAATAATAATTTCAATAAAATTAGATATAATATCAATTAAAGTGGATAAAAATTTCCTTTATGATTTACTATTAGTCATTAGAGTTGGTATGATGAGGCCATGATGAGGTTATATATCTCCCAAACCTCTTAAAAACATGACTAATATTTTAATTATATTCCACATTAGGATTAATTAATTCCAGGAATTGAATAAGCATATATATAATTAATTCGATACCCAAATTCAATCTTTCATATTGAAGATTCATACGCATCATTGCTAGTTTATATAGGAGTACTAATTTGCAGCCAAATTTGGCATAATTATATTGGGCAAATCATTCTCGTTAATTAATTTCTCACCGTGTTTGCATTGGGTTTGATGGTCATGAATTATCCAACTGACCCTCTTGCGGGTCCCATGATCCATCCAGTGAGAAATACTACATCACCTTGCATTGCTCTGCAATTTGCCTTCTGAATAACAACAAATATGGGCACATGATTTCATGAATTCTACCTCCTACTCTTATAGCAATCCAATGCAATGTACTCTTAAAAATTAGTAAAATTTATGGCTGCTTGTGCTTGACTAAGATCACTAACATAACTCTTGTGGCATTTAATTTGTACTACCTCTCTTTTTTAATAGCCGCACCACTTCTATTTTTCACGCAATCCAATGAATATTTTTAACTAATAATAACTCATATTGTATATAAATAAAAATTATAAAAATATAATATTCTAAAACTACGTGGAGGTAATTATCAAAATAGGCCATCACAAGGAGGCCTTTCAGGTTTTAGGCCATGACAACTTGGATTATGAATTTTAGGCCATAACAAACCACTTTAGTTCAATTTTAGGCCATCAAGACCTTTTAAATTTATACTTGACCCTAACAACTTTTGCTTAATTATACTTTTGACCCCATCAGTTGACTTCAACTTTTACCCTATTACACTTTGACCCCTATCTTATATTTTTCATCAAATATAGTCCAATTAAAGCCCATCATGCTTCCGATAATTAAATTAAGCACTAAATTTCATACCTTGGCTTTGACCGCCTTGTTGCCGGGTTTCCTAAGCTCCGGGATTTTACGGACTTCCTCCAACCACGCAACCACGGCCGATGGTTCACCGATTCTTGGCTCCTTCAGCAACAAACAGCACAGTCCTATTTCGTTTCCTACCTTAGGACGTATCAAGATATGAATAAAGGGCTTTAACTATATTATCGGGATTTTTGGGATATTTGGAAGCCTGGATTTTACTGAAGAAATATTAAAGATATTATTCAAACATAATTTCCCCTAACGGAGAAGACAGACACTTAGTTCCTCATGGAGGATACAAGACTCTTGGGGGAATACCCCATACTTTTACAGACTCGAAAGGAAATATGCAGAAAGAGAAATATTACAAATATTTTGAAGAGTTGGGAGGATTTTCGATGCCTTCCATCTGCTTCAAATTCCTTTATTCATAGGCGCCTGCGGACTTCAGCCCCGGATTCCAATCTTCCTCTAAATCCTTGTGACGTCACTGCGTTCGTCACTTGGCCTTAATTTCCACCGGCTACATTATTGTCCTTTTTTGAATTATTGCGTTAGGTGGCTTTTGTCAACTTTCCACCTTCTCTTGTCGGCCACTTTTTGCCAGCTACTCTGCCCTTCTTTGTCGGCTTTTAATTATGAGTGTTGCCGACACCTCTCTTTCTTTTACATCCAGCTAATCTTACTTTGGCTTGTGAAAGTTTTTTGGACGTTTCTTCCCTTTATCCTGTTCGGGTCCGGATTTTTTCTGGGTTACCCGGATCTTTGTACCGAATAGGGGTTTCTCCTGTTCTGCACAATATGGGTATATGTGGTTATCTCATTGGCCAACATGCATCATGTTGCATGCCTTTTTTCTGGTGGACTCGGTTGCTGGCAACTTGTTTTCCCAGATGAGTAACCTCTTCTTTTTGAATGAGGTTTCCGCAAACTCTGTGCTTTTCCCTGTTAAAGAATTAACCAGGAACGATCCATTTAAATTGTTTGAGAATATTTTAAACGGATATTTAACCTTTTCCATCTCGGTGAGACTGATAATGGCCAGAAATGACCATTATTTTCAATCCATTTCCGTGTCTTAAACGGGCATTTGATCGCATTCCGGTCTTACACTAAGTAAGAAAGCAGTCGAATTGGACTAATTTATGCATAATTGTAAAAATAATAAGCTGGTGTGAAAAAGACATAAATATGTAATTTTATTACATATTTATGTTAGAAAAATCCAAAAACATGAGAAAAAGAAAAGGAAACAAAAAAAAGATGGGAAAAAGATAGAAAAGCCCACAAAAAGAATATTTTCAGCCCATCTGGCCCAATTCAGCAGGCCCAGGAAGACCTTTGTCGCGGAAGCCCCTTGGCGCGATGCAGTGTTCCGCGACAAAGGCATATTCCGCGACCAAGATGGCCCAAATGAAGAGGAGACCAGCCAAGCCCTTGGCGCGATGACCCTTGTCGCGATGGCATGCTCCGCGACAAAGGCATGTTCCGCGACCAAGATGCACAAATAGAGACACAAGACCCAGTCGAGAAGCCTTGCCACATGCAGTATGTTCCGCGACCAACTTGATGCTCCGAGACAAAGCTGTGATGTGTGTGATGTCTTAAGACACAAAGGGCTAGAATCAAGGCCCATGGGCTTAGGGTTACACTTCTATAAATATGAGGTGTCTCCCATGAGCTAAGGGTTGGAAAAAAGTTGGAATTTTTGTAAGAGCTCTCTTGAAGGCAAGCTTAGGAGTTCTCCCTTAGGTAGTGTAGTGTAGGTTTATTTTTATGTATTATTTAATTCTTGTTCTTAGATTAGTTTAGTTTAGTGTTTACTTTGTGTTTTATGGTTTACAGTAACTAGATAGCCACTTTTACACCATGTTTTGGTTTCTAAACTCTTGTTTTAGGGTTTGTAATACCCAAATCATGGGTATTAACAACACCCACTTAATAATATGGGAAAACATTCATCATTTGTGTCCCAAATCATGAAATGGGTCTCACACCCCATGGATTTATGCTTTCTTTTTCATTTTGGGGTCATTTGACCCCCATTTTGTTATTTTTATGTTTACTGTTGGCATATTATGGATAATGTTGTGTGGATGTGTGGTCAAACCCTAGATTAGGACTCCTGCTTTATTTTAATATTCTGCCCTCCCTTGTTATTTTTGTTTAAGCATGTTCTTCTTTATTTTGAATGTTTCTTGCTTATTTTTAGCTTAGAATAGCTTTTTGATCTGAAATAGGGTGAGATCACGCTGTTTGCATGCCACTGTTCATTTCTGCTTTTTCTGACTTTTGTCCTGAACCACCTTGGGCGCCAACCGCCTCTTGGCGCGGAGCCACGTTCCGCGACAAAATGGTTGTTCCGCGACCAAGGTGTTTCAAGACACTTGTCTCCATAATTTAAAACCCTTTGTCGCGGAATACCTTGTCGCGGAGCCACGTTCCGCGACAAAGCTGTCCATGCATAGCGACAAAGGAGCCAAACTCTTGCATTTTGTCTCCATGGCTTCTTGTCGCGGAGTACTTTGTCGCGGAGCCACGTTCCGCGACAAAATCCCATTCTGAGACAGAAAAATTATGCCATGTTCCTTGATCTTTGAACACCTTGTCGCGGAACACCTTGTCGCGGGACCACGTTCCGCGACAAAATTTCCATGCATAGCGACAAGGGTTCAAATGCTTTAGAATTTTATGAAAACACTTTGTCGCGATGTCACACCTTGTCGCGGAACCACGTTCCGCGACAAAATCTTGCATAGCGACAAAGAGGCGTTATGCTGCCAAAAATTCTAAAAACTTGTCGGGATGTCCATGTCGCGGATCTTGGTCCGCGACAAAATTTATGATATCGCGACAAGGTTCCTCTCTCCCTATTTAATCTCAAACAAACTTCATTCTCTCTCAATTTTATATTGCAACACTCACATCATAGCCCCACGGGTTAGGATGTAACATTCTGGAATTGCAATATAGGGTGTTATGCTGCCCAAATTTTGATTCTCCATCTGCATCACTTAACTGATTGAACCCTTGACTCATTAATGATTAAAGATTGAGATTAGCAATAATCAAACTTCAATAATCATCTTGATTAAAGGACCTTTGTTCAATTGCCATTAAAATATTCTTGTATAAACAAAATCTCGATGGCTTAAACAGATAATCTGGACTGTAATTAATTATGGTAGGAAGGATTATTTAAGACCATCAATTGTGGACCAAATCCACAACCTTGCATGAGAAACCAATGTCTCTCATACAAGGGATCTTCTTTTGTTTCTTATTTATTTTGTCTTTGTGTGTTGTGTGGAACCATTAGTAAAGAATACATCAGACTAATGTTGGCGGGTACTCCCTCATGGATAACTAGCTCGTATTCTGGGTATTAGTTACTAATTGTTATTTTGCATGGTCTGGATGGCTGTCAGTGGAAGCCTTGGCGGTTCGCCCATCCGGGGTTATAATAGCTGCTCGGCTGATTTCCATACAGATACAGTTTTATTTTTATTATCTTAATCTCCAAACCCAAATTCCAATCTGTAGTGGGAGTCAGTTGGCATCAGTCAATGCCAACTGATGATCACTACAGAAGGGAAGCTTGTAGGTTTTTATCCGAATTCACAGACAGTGGAGGCCCAACTGGTGTTGACACCACCATTATAGGGTCTACACTGTCTATATTCGCTCCATCCGAATGATTAGGAAATTGGACAGTAGATGTTTACAGTCCACCTGATTATTCTGCCATTACCTTGGTCCCTTGACCACTGCATTCTGTGTTTCACCTTCTGTCTAGACCCGCATCTATATTTTGGGTCAATTAATTTTACACTTCCCTATATCTTTATGCATGATAATATTATGTACTATTGTGGTCTGTTATTATTTTGGGATCCTTCCCTTGGACAATAGAAGTCTAGATCTCAAACAGATATTGCTTTATAAATTTCCAACAAAAATCTCTTTATAAAATCCGGATCTGAGTAAGGGATAAATTCTTCAGTTATGACTAATTCATATTCTGTCAAGGGTTGTATTTTGGGGGAATTAAGAAGCAGATTCAGCGATTAGGTCTCGCCTAGACTGAAAGGGTCTGTGTTTTAACTGAGAAGTCTAGTACCTGACAGGGAATGATTTTCAAATCCATTATTTTCCAAAATTGCTGGCTGATGGAAATGTAAGATTAAGTGCTACACCGAGATGGGGTTCACTTGGATTCAAATACAGTGTAGTAAATAATCTTAGAGGAACATCATCCAGGCCTTGGTTATTTTCCAAGATAGGGTTGAGTTTTCTTTCAACTGCTATCCTCTTCTGCCAAAGCCTACTTTTGAGTCCTGAGTGAGTGCATCCGGAACGAACTAATTTATTAGTTCGTTTCATTAGTTTGTATCTCATAATCACCCGGAAGGAAGTGAACACACTCATGGTTCACTGAGAGCCGGGAATTCTTGATCCATACTCCTTCATTCTGATGGGGAGCTGTCTTTTACTACCAGGGTCAGATTTTCAAAACCTCCGAGTGATAGGTTTAAATGCTTTCTTTACTGCTTTCTTTTAACCGCTTTCGTTAGAGGTCACTCGGTTGTGTTGAGAGTTGTGTAACTGCTACTAGGATTGACAGTTAAGGGATGGTTTAGGGCTTGATTCAAATCTTTGGGTGTGACATGGGAGAATGATAGTGGTACTTGGCATTTCAATAAATGATGTGTCGGGTGTTGCTTTTCCACTACAGATGAAGTAACACACCCAGGCCAGGGCAGTTACGAATCTGTGGTATCTTAGAATTTGCGGTCTTAAGAACATGTAAACTCATATTGCAAGTACCTGTCTGTTAAAGGGAAAGCCTTATTGAGAGCATGAGAATTAGCTATCTGACAGAATTATCCCAAACAAAGATCTGCGCATGAAAATGGAAGTTTAATAGTGCTGTATCTCACCCTTGTCCGATTTTCATTCTTTTCTTCCTGTCCTTTCTGTCTACATTGTGACTCAACTTCACGGTTGGCACAATGCACCTTTTCCCTGCTTTCGTAGAAAATGTTTACTGCATTCCTAGAATAATTCTTATCCACTTTCTAGAATAGATTTATTTGCTTTGTAGATTAATTTAACTGCTTTCTAGATCTAGTTTAAATTCCCGTCAGTAGATATTAATCATCTTTCAAACCTATTGAGCAATACGAATGGAAAATCTAGTAAAACGACGTGGGACCTGCTTCTATCGCACATCCTCCAGTGAACGATCCGGTCTTACTATAAATTACTGCAATTTTTGACTCCGTGCGCTTTCGGGAGCACAGTTTCTTAACTACGAGCAATAAAAACATGACTATGTATAAATATATCCCTAATCACAACATCGCCATCATAAATTGGTTTCATTAAATAAAATCTAAACCAGGATCATGATTTTTCGGAAAACACTCATGTAGTGGAAATCTGTCAAAAGTTTCATGGCAGGAACTCTCATGGCAAGAATTGATGAAAAGTATCATGGCATACTTGCCGGGGATCCTCAGTGTGACAGGCTGGAGGTCAACCTATCCCGGCTATGCCATGAGATTTGTCAACATTTCATGACAGAGAGGACCACAGCGCCATTTGAAACCAAAGCACCATACTTGAGTAGTAAAAAGACTAATAATCTTGATATATCCCTAAACCCTTTCCCGTGAATCATAACGCTTTTTTCATTTAATAAATCTAACCTGGTATAATTTTAGCAAAAGCTCGGGTTAACGAAACTTGTCAAAAGTTTCATGGCGCCGTTGCCGGGGAGGATGCAGCGCCGTTTTATTTAGAGAATTACATTCCTCATTGCTCCTAGAGTAGCTTATACATATAATTATAGATATTCACCTTTAGAACCACTTCTAACCTGGGGATTGTACAGGTACTGTCATTACTGAAGCCGTTGTTCTATGCAAAGGAGGAAGCAAACGCCAGCCGAGATCCCGTTTAATTCAGAGATAGAAAAGACAGCTCGACGTCTTAGGGCGGAGACTAAACGAAGAAGGGAACGGGAACGACAGGCATTACTCTCACCAAGCACCAGCAGCGATATTTCCGAAATGGCAAACCCTGACATCCCACCAATCATTCAACCCAATCCCCCACTTCACAACATTGAGGAAGACCCCGAAGATGCTGATCATGATGATTTGGATGATCCCCCTCCCCAGATCATACAAGGAGGTGGGAATCCACCAAACATGGACCAGCAGCACTTCGAGGCACCCCCTCCCAACCCGAACCAAAATCCACCAAACAACCAAAACCAACCAAATCAGCAAAATTTCCCAAACCAACAGAATCAGCAATACCATAACCCCCATCAGAATCCTCCGAATCCGAATGATTTCAATGATCCGAGGAACTATTTCATGCCTCAGAACTACTACCCACAGCAGTACCAAGGCGGGCCTGAGAACAATCATCAAGCAGCAGCTGCTGCTGATTACATGCAGCCGATTTTAGAGCCATATCTGAATATTCCTGGACAAGCTCCATTCTTGGCCAGGAATTTCGAACTGAAACCGGCCCTAATCAATCTAGTCCAGAGCAACCAGTTTGCCGGAGCAAGTCATGAAGATCCCCATGATCACCTGCAAACCTTCCTAGAATTGTGTGACACGATCAAGAATCGTGATGTACCCGCAAACACTATTCGACTAAGGCTATTTCCCTTCTCTCTGACAAGCGGAGCACGAACATGGTATAAGTCACTGCCCGTAAATCAGAAGTCTACATGGGAAGATGTGATCAGAAACTTCCTAGCAAAATACTTCCCGGAGTCCAAGGTGGATGAATGCCGCTCCAAAATTGCGGAATTCAAGATGAAACCAGATGAGTCCTTGTATGATGCAAAGGAAAGATTCTTCAACCTACTCAGAAAGTGTCCTCAACATGGCTTCCATGACTGGGAGAGACTGAGAAAGTTCTACAGTGGTCTGACCCCAGCATGGAAATCCATGCTTGATGCTGCCGGTGGTCAACATTTGCTCTACATACCGATGGACCAAGCCTGGGCAAAGATTGAAGCCATGAGTGTAAACCGTTCTGTTCTAACTGATGATGGTAATCTCACTCCCCCTCGTAGTTTATGTGCTGTAGGTACAGTAGAGAAGTCAGACATTGAAAAGCTTCAAGAGCAAGTGGCAGCGTTGTCTGTGAATCAAGGAGTTGGAAGTTCTGCGCAGGGACAGCAATCTGATGTGATCTGTGGACTGTGTCAAGGTGCTCATGCAACTGACACATGCGAGCAAGTCACAGCTGAGAGCTGTAACTATGCAGGAGCCTTTCCAAATAGACACCCGAATTTGTCTTATTCAAACAACAACGCCTTGAACTCACATCTCTTGAACAAGCCACAACAGCAGTTCAATCCTCAGCAGAATCAGGGATTCAATCAGAACAGGGGCCAACATTTTCAAAATCCAGGTTTCCAACCTCAGATCCAGCAGAGGCCACCTCAGAATTTCCAGAACTTTCAGCCCAATCAGAGTTTCCAGCCTCAGTTTGTCCCAAACCAAGGCCAGTGGAATCAGAATCAGCATCAAAATCAGAATCAGAATCAAAAGCCTATTTCAAGGCTTGAGAATCTGATGACTGATTTCATCACTAGTCAGAAAGAGATCAACAATCAACTGCAGGCCTCCATCAGAAATGTGGAGACCCAAGTTACACAGATGGCTAATGAGATGCAGAAAAGGGACAAAGGAACATTGCCTAGTACTGCGGAAAAGAACCCGCAATGCAAGGCAATAACCTTGAAATCTGGAAGAGTACTAGCTGGACCACAGGGAGCAGGTACTGGATCGGAATTTGAAGAAGATGATATTGTTGACAATGTTGGTAAGGTAGCTGATAATGGGAACGAAGCAGAAAAAGAGACAGCCGAATTGCAGACTGAAGCTGCGCCTGAAACGGCTGAACCAGATAAGGGTACAGGTGAAGGTACAACTTCCTTCCCTTCACCACCAAAAATTGCTAATAACAAGTACATGCCCAGGATTCCTTATCCTGCGCGGCTTAAAAATAAAGGACATGATCTTAAATTCAAGAAATTTCTGCAACGATTAAAGTCTGTAGAGATAACCATTCCTCTCACAGAAATGATTTCCGAAATGCCCATCTATGCTAAGTTCTTGAAAGAATTGATTTCAGGAAAAAGGCAGGTTGAGCAGGAAGAGGTAATTATTCTCAACAGCACATGCAGTGCCATCGTTCAGAGGAGAATGCCTGAAAAGAAAGAGGACCCCGGATGTTGCACACTTCCAGTACAATTCGGAAAGGCCAAAGTGAGTATGGGGCTTTGTGATTTAGGATCAAGCATCAATGTGATGCCACTAGCTATGGCTGTTCGCCTTAAGCTTGGAGAAATTCAACCGGTCAAGATGAGACTGCAACTTGCAGACAGATCGATCACTCAGCCCGTAGGAATCCTCAAGGATGTTGTGGTCAAAACCGGGCAGGTTGTTTTCCCAGTTGACTTCATCGTCCTCGACATTGAAGAGGATTCTGAAATGCCGCTTATCCTTGGACGCCCATTTCTAGCCACTGGTGGTGCACTGATTGACGCTAAATCCGGAAAAGTCACCTTAAGGGTCGATGGCGATGAGATCATCTTTGATATGGAGAAATTGCAGAAATTTCCGAATGACAGTTCTTGTTTCTCATTTGAAAATGTAATAGTTAGGGAAGAGCCAGACTCTGAACTTGATTGTGAAATGATGCTGGATGAACCATCAAAGCAGGTACTGAAGCCTGCTGGCGTGGAGCATAAAGGATGCAAAGCCGTTCACTTCGCCGATCCCGAAACAGGGGATTTGGAGGAATTTGACGGCATCGACTTCCATGATGACGCCAACCAAGAGGAGGAAGAGGATTCTGTACTGATGCAGGATCCTGAAGGTAAATCTGTTCTCCCACTACCCGTTTCTCGCAAACTACTCCCTTCCGTTGAATGTCCACCAGAGCTTGAACTTAAAACATTACCCGATCATCTCAAGTATGCGTTTCTCGCAGAACATAAAAAGTTACCCGTGATTGTTTCGGCTAAGCTCTCTCAAGAGCAAGAAAATGCTCTGGTGGTCGTTCTTAAGAAACATGTACATGCAATAGGATGGACCATTTCTGATATAAAAGGAATAAGCCCTTCTATTTGCATGCACAGGATTCTAATGGAAGAAGAGTTTAAACCCTCCCGTCAACCTCAGAGGCGATTGAACCCCCTTATGCAGGAAGTGGTAAGGAAAGAAGTTATCAAGCTCTTAGATGCTGGTATAATCTATCCCATCTCTGATAGCAAATGGGTTAGCCCAGTGCAGGTCGTACCCAAACGAGGAGGGATGTGCATAACCAAGAATGAGCAAGGAGAAGAGGTTGCAACCAGGCCAGTGACCGGATGGAGAGTTTGTATCGATTACCGGAAGCTGAATGAGGCCACACGCAAGGACCATTTTCCATTGCCATTCATTGATCAGATGCTTGAGAGGTTGGCAGGGAGAGAGTTTTATTGCTTTTTGGATGGTTATTCTGGTTATAATCAGATTGTTATTTCTAGTGAAGACCATGATAAAACCACTTTTACTTGCCCGTACGGCACTTTTGCCTATCGACGGATGCCTTTTGGTTTGTGCAATGCACCTGCTACTTTTCAAAGATGCATGATGTCTATTTTCTCTGAATTTATCGAAAAATGCATTGAGGTCTTTATGGATGACTTCTCTGTATATGGAGATACGTTCGAAGATTGTTTGACCAATCTTGCTAAGATTTTAAAGAGGTGTGAGGACACTAACTTGGTTTTAAATTGGGAAAAGTGCCATTTTATGGTCACTGAGGGCATAGTGTTAGGTTATCGCATTTCTCGTGCAGGCATTGAAGTTGATCCAGCCAAAGTTTCCATCATTTCCAATCTCCCTCTTCCTAACTCGATCAAATCAGTTAGGAGCTTCTTAGGGCATGCCGGTTTTTACCGGCGATTCATTAAGGATTTCTCTAAAATTGCCAAGCCGCTCACTAATCTGCTTTGTAAAGAAAATCCTTTCTTAATAAATGAAGCGTGTGTCCAAGCCTTTGACACGCTCAAGAAGATGTTGGTTTCTGCACCGATAGTGCAACCACCCGATTGGTCACTGCCTTTCGAGGTAATGTGCGATGCTAGTGGTCTCGCCGTGGGCGCAGTTCTTGGACAACATAAGGATGGGAGACACTGCGTAATTCATTACGCAAGTCATGCCCTGAATGAAGCCCAAGTCAACTACACCACAACGGAGAAAGAGATGTATGCTGTAGTCTTCGCGTTTGACAAGTTCAGACAGTACCTGATAGGTACAAAGACCATAGTATACACTGATCATACAGCATTGAGATACTTGTTCAGCAAACAAGATGCAAAACCTCGATTAATCAGGTGGGTACTTCTGTTGCAAGAATTCGACATCATAATAAAAGATAGGCGAGGTCGAGATAATGGTGCTGCTGACCACTTATCTCGATTAGATAATGATAAAAAGGAAAAAGCCGTCAATGAAGATTTCCCGGACGAATAGTTGTTCGCGTTGCATCTGCATAATCAAGCTTGTCCATGGTTTTCCGACATCGCTAACTTCTTGGCATGCGGAGTAACCCCACAGTTTTCGAACTATCATCAGAGGAATAAGTTCAAACGAGATGTATTAAGTTACTTCTGGGAAGAACCTTATCTCTTCAAACACTGCCCTGATTTAATAATCAGGCGATGTGTGACCGAGCATGAAGCTTATCAAATTGTCAGAAAATGCCATGAATCAGAATATGGAGGTCACCATGGTCCCGCTCGAACGGCCCACAAGGTCCTCGAATGTGGATTTTATTGGCCTCACATCTATGAGGATTGCAGGACATTTGTTAAGGGCTGTGACAGATGCCAAAGATTAGGAAACATCTCCAAGAGGGATGAGATGCCTCAAAAGGGGATTCTCACACTTGAGATCTTTGATGTATGGGGCATTGACTTCATGGGACCGTTCCCACCATCTGGTGGAAACTACTATATCTTGGTAGCTGTCGATTACGTATCCAAATGGGTCGAGGCTGTCGCATTACCGACCAATGATGGTAGCCAAGTCATCAAGTTCCTCAAGAACAACATTTTCAGTCGATTTGGCGTACCTAGGGTGGTGATATCTGATGGAGGAACACACTTTATTAATAATGGTTTTGAAACTTTAATGAGTAAAAATGGGATCCTCCATAAGATAGGCACGCCTTATCATCCCCAGACTAGTGGTCAAGTCGAAGTATCCAATCGCGAAATCAAACACATACTCGAAGCCACTGTCGGGATAACCCGTAAGGATTGGGCACGTAAGCTCAATGATGCTCTATGGGCATACCGCACAGCATATAAGACTCCCATCGGGATGTCTCCATATAGGCTGGTCTTCGGAAAAGCCTGTCATTTGCCTGTAGAGCTAGAGCATAAAGCTTACTGGGCCGTTAAAACGCTTAACTTCGATCCGAAAGTTGCTCAGAGCAAACGTAAGTTGGACCTCAATGAAATTGAGGAAATACGAGCGCAAGCTTATGAAAGCTCTCGAATTTACAAGGAGCGGACCCAGAAGTTGCACGATCGCCGGATCAAACCTAAGTATTTTTATGTTGGTCAACATGTGTTATTGTTCAATACTAGGTTGAAGCTGTTCCCCGGAAAGCTCAAATCTAGATGGGAAGGACCACATGAAGTACTAGAGGTGTTCAAAAATGGAGCTGTCAGGATTCGAACTGGCAGGGGCGATATAGTGGTGAATGGACAACGATTAAAAGAGTACCTTGGACAGTTCGATCCGGAGAAAGAAAGCCAAGCAGTGGCAGACCCGGCCTACGCTCAATAAGAAACAGCATTTAAAAAAAAAAAAAAAACACAAAAATTTCAGTTTATATATATATATATATAGTATATATTTATAGTACTTATTTCATGACGAGCAAGTACCCAAAGATCAATTAAACATTTAGAGTACTAAGACTCTAAATGTGAGGATGTTGATATTTGGAGAAAATCTAATGCATTTCATTCATCTATCTTGCAGAAGTTCGGAACCCCCAAAAAAGAGGAGCAGATAAGAGTAACATGGAAAACCAGGTTCTTGGTTGGATTAGTTCTATAAATCTGAGAAAATGTCTTCGGGAATTGAAGAAATTCAATACCCGAAATAAAATTCACAGATAAAATGGAACTGACCCAACCTAATTTTATGCAAGTGGATTGTTTTAATTTTCAGCCCAGCATTTTGAATTTACTTGGACTGAATTTATTCAGCCCAAATCAAATAAAATGGACGCAGGCCCAATACCACACTCGGGCCCAGTCCAAGAAAAATTTGAAAATTCAAAAAATTCTTTGTCGCGGAAGGTCCTTTGTCGCGATGTCATACATCGCGACCAGGCCCTATTCCGCGACAAACCCCCTTTTTCCCTCTTGACCCTTCTTCGTTGATTGTCGCGATGCACCTTGTCGCGGAGCATGACTCCGCGACCAAGCCCTGCTCCGCGACACAACCTGCGTTGACGGTCTCCATACTGAACTTTGTCGCGGTAGCCTTGTCGCGGAGCATGACTCCGCGACCAACCCTCAATTCCGCGACCTCTCTCATGTCGCTATGCCTTGTCGCGGAACCTTGTTCCGCGACAAAGTCTCGGATTCCGCGACAAAAGTTCAAGTATTTATACCCCCCCCACCCCCTCCAGTTTCTTTTCACCTTCTCTTGTCATTTCAACTTCCCCCATCGTCTTCATCCTCTTTTCCCCCATTTTTCTCTCATCCGAACGAACACCACGTGTTCTTCGCACCTTAGCATTCCATTTTCAAGGGGAAACTATGGACCGATTTCATGGACTCCTTCCCAACCTTGGACCCGTGCCTAGACCCGAGCCAAGGAGGAGAGGGTAAAACCCTGTTTTCGCCATGGTCATAGCACCCATTCGGACCCGTTTCTTTTTTGTTTTGTTTTGCTTTGTTTTTCATTTTGTTGTGTTCTTGGTGTGGTGTGGTTAATATGTGCTTTTAACCTTAGAATTTTTGAGTGCTCTCGGTTATGAACACTATTTTAAAACGTTGAAACCCCATTTTGAAACTGCTAATGGCGTTAAAACTGGTAAGGTTCACAGATTTTTGAAGGTTAAAACTGGAAAGAACAAACTGATGAACATTTGGATATTGTTTTGAATATCTTGATGTTATTGGTTTGATTGATCTTGATGTGATGTGCACAGTGTTATTTTTGGTGTAATAAAAGAGGTAAGATCCTTTTGGGCACATTTGTTCCCATGTTAGAAATCTCATGGGAATAAATGTTTGTTTGTTTATGGAAACATAGTACAAACACCCAATAGGAAGCTTCCACTTTTAATAAAAGCAACATTTTAGAAAAAGACAAAAAGAGTTATTTTTGTTTAATGTTTGACTTGAGTATTTTGTTCCCAATGGAACACTAGTGTGAGTAAGATAGCAGTATTTTTGTCACCTAACTGCTATCCTTTTCAAAAATCCAAAATGGGACCACTCACATCCCACCTTTGTTAAATAAAACAAGTCAACCATTTTTAAAATTAAAAACAATGTTTGCAAATTTTTGGATGCTTTAACTGTCCAAACAGTCCAAGCTATCCAGAAACAGCAGATCCGTTCCGCCACGTCTCCATTGCACATTCCAATATTCGAGCATTCCACTTCCATCTATCCATCTCATTCCACTTCCAACAAGTGTCTCGGACTTGTTTAATAAAATTGAAAACTTTTGGGCCCTATGGCCCATTAAAAAGATTTTAGGCCCAATGGCCAATTTTATTTTATTTTGGGCTCTTTAGCCCATTTAAAACCAAATATTATTTACAAATGCTTTATATTAAAATTCAAGTCAGAAATTTAATAATCTCACATTTAGAGCAAAGCTCTAAATGTGAGGATGTTGATTTCTGAACTTGAATAATCTCTGAAAATTACATAAAAATTGGATTCATCACTTCTTATCTTTTCAGGGGTAATCCTCCCATTCCAGACCCTGATCCAGAGGGAACTAAGTTGCTGGACTTGCCGGTCGAACTCCTTGGTGAAATTCTCTCCCGGATAGGAGAGGATGAAATCAAGGGGGTGTTTACTGCACAACGAGTATGCAAGAAGTTCAGAGATGCTGGAAACCTTGCCATCGTGTACAAGCGATGCGAGGTTAACACCTCCACTGTGAAGAGATGGCAAGTAAGGATCCGTCGGCAGAAGGAGAGATTCCTGCGAAGATGCACAGCGGCAGGAAACCTCAATCTTCAGCTCATCCCAGCACTCAAGGCATTTGTAGAGGGGAATGAGGAGCGCGCTTGTGAACTGCTGCGCCCGGGACTTGAGGACAACCATAAGACGTCAATCTTCACCCGCGGGTTGATGCTTATGAGTAAGACTGATGAAAGCCAAGTTGAGCAGGGGATCAGGATGATCGACAGGATGGTGACGGATCGATCAGTTTTCCGGTACACGTCCCTCAACGTTCTCGCTTGGATAACTGACCAACCAGACAACCCACAACTGTGGGCAGGCCAAGGAGTCAGAGTCTACTGCCCAAGATGGCATGCACCTCTGAGAAACCGCGATTGGTGCCTGCGTTGTGAACTTTCCAGCTGTGTCCTCTGGCTCCGATACATGCCCTGAAGAAAGAAGGAAGAATCCTGGTCCCACTTTACCCTGCTTTGTTTTATTTCCATCTTAGTAGTAGTAATCTGCAAGGGGATCCTCCTTTTGTGTGTGCAGGTTCGTATTAACTGCACGAGAATCCCTTGCATCGGTTGTATTTATTTGCTTTCCCTAAATTGGAACTCAGTTTTTGAGACCACTGAACAATTCTTTACTGCTTTCCTTTGAAAAGATGTCTGCACAGTCCGAGATGAATAAGTGACTGTCAGACCAAAAATATGCTGTTGACATACTCAGTATGTCAACAGTGCCTCTTTACTGCTTTCAATTAAACAACCAGCAAAAATATGCATAAACTTGCTCTAAATTCACAGGTTGAATTTAGGCTTATGATTAAATTTTCAGACTTTCAAATTGGGATAATATAATTGAAGACATGCATGACATGAATTCCTAAGGTTTTGAGCTATAAAAATTTAATGATGCGATCAGCTTATTGGGTAATAAATCTGCATGTTAGAGACTTTGATTGAATAAATTGTTAGAATTAAGCTTTGATTAAATTTGAGAATATTGTATGACATGAATTAACCCAACCTTGTGAGATTTGAGCCATGAGTCACTTTTACTCATTCATTTTCTTTGATGTGTGAATCATTTTGATTAAAGGAAACTAGAACTTGCAATTGGGACCGATTCAAGACCATGCCATATTCCCGAAATCGAGCATATGATCGAGGCACCTAGAAAACCCAAATTTTTGGCCTTCGTTTGAAATCCAAACCCAAAAATATTTTCCCTTTAGGATTAACCAATTTGAGCCTATAAGCCTAATTTTTCTTTGAAGCCCTCTATATTATTCCTAGCCTTATAAAAAGACCAAGAAATTCAAACCCAAGTGTGCAAGGATGAATTCTATCAAGGCATTACAATTTTTGATCATCAATGAATGAAAACTATAAATCGGTATTCTATAAACCGAATCAAAAAAAAAAAAAAAGGGGTTGAATGTCATTCAACACAAATAAATTGAAAGTGACAAGCAATTAGACAATAGTCTAATGTCATGCAATGGAAAAAGAAAAACAAAAGAGAGAAACATTGATGATCATAAATTTTAAAGAAAAATATGCCAAGTTATGATGGAATAAACTCTTGCCACTTCTTAGCCCAATAATTTCCCTTTCCTACCTAATGTTACAACCGTACGCCCCGTTATAACCCTCAAATAAGACCTCGTGATCTCGATTTGAAGAAATTAGCCGGTGGCGAGTTGGTCTGATTGCAAGCTTATGGGATAATTTAATTAAATTTGATTTTGAGCGTTCATGATTAAACCCCAATTGAGAGTGAGTGAATTTTTCCGATTCTCTTATATGTGAGGCTTGTCTTATTACACATGTTCATGTCATCCTCTAATTCTCATCCCTAATCTTTGCATTTTTCAAACATGATATTCATGAAAGGTTGATGATGATGTTTGATTTGTAGGCCCGATATAGTGAGCAAGTATCATTTCATTAAATACTGCAATCAAGGGAGTTTAATACTTGTAGTTTTTGATTGTCTTATCCCAATCCAAAAAGGATGTGATTTATGAAGCCACGAAAATGAATTGAATATGTAGAGTCCGTGTTCTTACGAACATTGACTCTGACTGCTCGGGGACGATCAGTATTAAATGTGAGGATGTTGATAATGGCCAGAAATGACCATTATTTTCAATCCATTTCCGTGTCTTAAACGGGCATTTGATCGCATTCCGGTCTTACACTAAGTAAGAAAGCAGTCGAATTGGACTAATTTATAATAATAATAATAATAATTTCATGGTGCATACTTTCTAGTTTCTACTTCCAATAATAATAATAATAATAATAATAATAATAATAATTTCAATAAAATTAGATATAATATCAATTAAAGTGGATAAAAATTTCCTTTATGATTTACTATTAGTCATTAGAGTTGGTATGATGAGGCCATGATGAGGTTATATATCTCCCAAACCTCTTAAAAACATGACTAATATTTTAATTATATTCCACATTAGGATTAATTAATTCCAGGAATTGAATAAGCATATATATAATTAATTCGATACCCAAATTCAATCTTTCATATTGAAGATTCATACGCATCATTGCTAGTTTATATAGGAGTACTAATTTGCAGCCAAATTTGGCATAATTATATTGGGCAAATCATTCTCGTTAATTAATTTCTCACCGTGTTTGCATTGGGTTTGATGGTCATGAATTATCCAACTGACCCTCTTGCGGGTCCCATGATCCATCCAGTGAGAAATACTACATCACCTTGCATTGCTCTGCAATTTGCCTTCTGAATAACAACAAATATGGGCACATGATTTCATGAATTCTACCTCCTACTCTTATAGCAATCCAATGCAATGTACTCTTAAAAATTAGTAAAATTTATGGCTGCTTGTGCTTGACTAAGATCACTAACATAACTCTTGTGGCATTTAATTTGTACTACCTCTCTTTTTTAATAGCCGCACCACTTCTATTTTTCACGCAATCCAATGAATATTTTTAACTAATAATAACTCATATTGTATATAAATAAAAATTATAAAAATATAATATTCTAAAACTACGTGGAGGTAATTATCAAAATAGGCCATCACAAGGAGGCCTTTCAGGTTTTAGGCCATGACAACTTGGATTATGAATTTTAGGCCATAACAAACCACTTTAGTTCAATTTTAGGCCATCAAGACCTTTTAAAATTATACTTGACCCTAACAACTTTTGCTTAATTATACTTTTGACCCCATCAGTTGACTTCAACTTTTACCCTATTACACTTTGACCCCTATCTTATATTTTTCATCAAATATAGTCCAATTAAAGCCCATCATGCTTCCGATAATTAAATTAAGCACTAAATTTCATACCTTGGCTTTGACCGCCTTGTTGCCGGGTTTCCTAAGCTCCGGGATTTTACGGACTTCCTCCAACCACGCAACCACGGCCGATGGTTCACCGATTCTTGGCTCCTTCAGCAACAAACAGCACAGTCCTATTTCGTTTCCTACCTTAGGACGTATCAAGATATGAATAAAGGGCTTTAACTATATTATCGGGATTTTTGGGATATTTGGAAGCCTGGATTTTACTGAAGAAATATTAAAGATATTATTCAAACATAATTTCCCCTAACGGAGAAGACAGACACTTAGTTCCTCATGGAGGATACAAGACTCTTGGGGGAATACCCCATACTTTTACAGACTCGAAAGGAAATATGCAGAAAGAGAAATATTACAAATATTTTGAAGAGTTGGGAGGATTTTCGATGCCTTCCATCTGCTTCAAATTCCTTTATTCATAGGCGCCTGCGGACTTCAGCCCCGGATTCCAATCTTCCTCTAAATCCTTGTGACGTCACTGCGTTCGTCACTTGGCCTTAATTTCCACCGGCTACATTATTGTCCTTTTTTGAATTATTGCGTTAGGTGGCTTTTGTCAACTTTCCACCTTCTCTTGTCGGCCACTTTTTGCCAGCTACTCTGCCCTTCTTTGTCGGCTTTTAATTATGAGTGTTGCCGACACCTCTCTTTCTTTTACATCCAGCTAATCTTACTTTGGCTTGTGAAAGTTTTTTGGACGTTTCTTCCCTTTATCCTGTTCGGGTCCGGATTTTTTCTGGGTTACCCGGATCTTTGTACCGAATAGGGGTTTCTCCTGTTCTGCACAATATGGGTATATGTGGTTATCTCATTGGCCAACATGCATCATGTTGCATGCCTTTTTTCTGGTGGACTCGGTTGCTGGCAACTTGTTTTCCCAGATGAGTAACCTCTTCTTTTTGAATGAGGTTTCCGCAAACTCTGTGCTTTTCCCTGTTAAAGAATTAACCAGGAACGATCCATTTAAATTGTTTGAGAATATTTTAAACGGATATTTAACCTTTTCCATCTCGGTGAGACTGATAATGGCCAGAAATGACCATTATTTTCAATCCATTTCCGTGTCTTAAACGGGCATTTGATCGCATTCCGGTCTTACACTAAGTAAGAAAGCAGTCGAATTGGACTAATTTATGCATAATTGTAAAAATAATAAGCTGGTGTGAAAAAGACATAAATATGTAATTTTATTACATATTTATGTTAGAAAAATCCAAAAACATGAGAAAAAGAAAAGGAAACAAAAAAAAGATGGGAAAAAGATAGAAAAGCCCACAAAAAGAATATTTTCAGCCCATCTGGCCCAATTCAGCAGGCCCAGGAAGACCTTTGTCGCGGAAGCCCCTTGGCGCGATGCAGTGTTCCGCGACAAAGGCATATTCCGCGACCAAGATGGCCCAAATGAAGAGGAGACCAGCCAAGCCCTTGGCGCGATGACCCTTGTCGCGAT
The DNA here is from genome assembly GCA_030278955.1 of Hygrophila difformis. Lineage (NCBI taxonomy): Eukaryota > Viridiplantae > Streptophyta > Magnoliopsida > Lamiales > Acanthaceae > Hygrophila > Hygrophila difformis. Next base: position 44,422,498 of record JAOANR010000005.1, on the reverse strand, counting down.
GGCATGCTCCGCGACAAAGGCATGTTCCGCGACCAAGATGCACAAATAGAGACACAAGACCCAGTCGAGAAGCCTTGCCACATGCAGTATGTTCCGCGACCAACTTGATGCTCCGAGACAAAGCTGTGATGTGTGTGATGTCTTAAGACACAAAGGGCTAGAATCAAGGCCCATGGGCTTAGGGTTACACTTCTATAAATATGAGGTGTCTCCCATGAGCTAAGGGTTGGAAAAAAGTTGGAATTTTTGTAAGAGCTCTCTTGAAGGCAAGCTTAGGAGTTCTCCCTTAGGTAGTGTAGTGTAGGTTTATTTTTATGTATTATTTAATTCTTGTTCTTAGATTAGTTTAGTTTAGTGTTTACTTTGTGTTTTATGGTTTACAGTAACTAGATAGCCACTTTTACACCATGTTTTGGTTTCTAAACTCTTGTTTTAGGGTTTGTAATACCCAAATCATGGGTATTAACAACACCCACTTAATAATATGGGAAAACATTCATCATTTGTGTCCCAAATCATGAAATGGGTCTCACACCCCATGGATTTATGCTTTCTTTTTCATTTTGGGGTCATTTGACCCCCATTTTGTTATTTTTATGTTTACTGTTGGCATATTATGGATAATGTTGTGTGGATGTGTGGTCAAACCCTAGATTAGGACTCCTGCTTTATTTTAATATTCTGCCCTCCCTTGTTATTTTTGTTTAAGCATGTTCTTCTTTATTTTGAATGTTTCTTGCTTATTTTTAGCTTAGAATAGCTTTTTGATCTGAAATAGGGTGAGATCACGCTGTTTGCATGCCACTGTTCATTTCTGCTTTTTCTGACTTTTGTCCTGAACCACCTTGGGCGCCAACCGCCTCTTGGCGCGGAGCCACGTTCCGCGACAAAATGGCTGTTCCGCGACCAAGGTGTTTCAAGACACTTGTCTCCATAATTTAAAACCCTTTGTCGCGGAATACCTTGTCGCGGAGCCACGTTCCGCGACAAAGCTGTCCATGCATAGCGACAAAGGAGCCAAACTCTTGCATTTTGTCTCCATGGCTTCTTGTCGCGGAGTACTTTGTCGCGGAGCCACGTTCCGCGACAAAATCCCATTCTGAGACAGAAAAATTATGCCATGTTCCTTGATCTTTGAACACCTTGTCGCGGAACACCTTGTCGCGGGACCACGTTCCGCGACAAAATTTCCATGCATAGCGACAAGGGTTCAAATGCTTTAGAATTTTATGAAAACACTTTGTCGCGATGTCACACCTTGTCGCGGAACCACGTTCCGCGACAAAATCTTGCATAGCGACAAAGAGGCGTTATGCTGCCAAAAATTCTAAAAACTTGTCGGGATGTCCATGTCGCGGATCTTGGTCCGCGACAAAATTTATGATATCGCGACAAGGTTCCTCTCTCCCTATTTAATCTCAAACAAACTTCATTCTCTCTCAATTTTATATTGCAACACTCACATCATAGCCCCACGGGTTAGGATGTAACATTCTGGAATTGCAATATAGGGTGTTATGCTGCCCAAATTTTGATTCTCCATCTGCATCACTTAACTGATTGAACCCTTGACTCATTAATGATTAAAGATTGAGATTAGCAATAATCAAACTTCAATAATCATCTTGATTAAAGGACCTTTGTTCAATTGCCATTAAAACATTCTTGTATAAACAAAATCTCGATGGCTTAAACAGATAATCTGGACTGTAATTAATTATGGTAGGAAGGATTATTTAAGACCATCAATTGTGGACCAAATCCACAACCTTGCATGAGAAACCAATGTCTCTCATACAAGGGATCTTCTTTTGTTTCTTATTTATTTTGTCTTTGTGTGTTGTGTGGAACCATTAGTAAAGAATACATCAGACTAATGTTGGCGGGTACTCCCTCATGGATAACTAGCTCGTATTCTGGGTATTAGTTACTAATTGTTATTTTGCATGGTCTGGATGGCTGTCAGTGGAAGCCTTGGCGGTTCGCCCATCCGGGGTTATAATAGCTGCTCGGCTGATTTCCATACAGATACAGTTTTATTTTTATTATCTTAATCTCCAAACCCAAATTCCAATCTGTAGTGGGAGTCAGTTGGCATCAGTCAATGCCAACTGATGATCACTACAGAAGGGAAGCATGTAGGTTTTTATCCGAATTCACAGACAGTGGAGGCCCAACTGGTGTTGACACCACCATTATAGGGTCTACACTGTCTAAATTCGCTCCATCCGAATGATTAGGAAATTGGACAGTAGATGTTTACAGTCCACCTGATTATTCTGCCATTACCTTGGTCCCTTGACCACTGCATTCTGTGTTTCACCTTCTGTCTAGACCCGCATCAATATTTTGGGTCAATTAATTTTACACTTCCCTATATCTTTATGCATGATAATATTATGTACTATTGTGGTCTGTTATTATTTTGGGATCCTTCCCTTGGACAATAGAAGTCTAGATCTCAAACAGATATTGCTTTATAAATTTCCAACAAAAATCTCTTTATAAAATCCGGATCTGAGTAAGGGATAAATTCTTCAGTTATGACTAATTCATATTCTGTCAAGGGTTGTATTTTGGGGGAATTAAGAAGCAGATTCAGCGATTAGGTCTCGCCTAGACTGAAAGGGTCTATGTTTTAACTGAGAAGTCTAGTACCTGACAGGGAATGATTTTCAAATCCATTATTTTCCAAAATTGCTGGCTGATGGAAATGTAAGATTAAGTGCTACACCGAGATGGGGTTCACTTGGATTCAAATACAGTGTAGTAAATAATCTTAGAGGAACATCATCCAGGCCTTGGTTATTTTCCAAGATAGGGTTGAGTTTTCTTTCAACTGCTATCCTCTTCTGCCAAAGCCTACTTTTGAGTCCTGAGTGAGTGCATCCGGAACGAACTAATTTATTAGTTCGTTTCATTAGTTTGTATCTCATAATCACCCGGAAGGAAGTGAACACACTCATGGTTCACTGAGAGCCGGGAATTCTTGATCCATACTCCTTCATTCTGATGGGGAGCTGTCTTTTACTACCAGGGTCAGATTTTCAAAACCTCCGAGTGATAGGTTTAAATGCTTTCTTTACTGCTTTCTTTTAACCGCTTTCGTTAGAGGTCACTCGGTTGTGTTGAGAGTTGTGTAACTGCTACTAGGATTGACAGTTAAGGGATGGTTTAGGGCTTGATTCAAATCTTTGGGTGTGACATGGGAGAATGATAGTGGTACTTGGCATTTCAATAAATGATGTGTCGGGTGTTGCTTTTCCACTACAGATGAAGTAACACACCCAGGCCAGGGCAGTTACGAATCTGTGGTATCTTAGAATTTGCGGTCTTAAGAACATGTAAACTCATATTGCAAGTACCTGTCTGTTAAAGGGAAAGCCTTATTGAGAGCATGAGAATTAGCTATCTGACAGAATTATCCCAAACAAAGATCTGCGTATGAAAATGGAAGTTTAATAGTGCTGTATCTCACCCTTGTCCGATTTTCATTCTTTTCTTCCTGTCCTTTCTGTCTACATTGTGACTCAACTTCACGGTTGGCACAATGCACCTTTTCCCTGCTTTCGTAGAAAATGTTTACTGCATTCCTAGAATAATTCTTATCCACTTTCTAGAATAGATTTATTTGCTTTGTAGATTAATTTAACTGCTTTCTAGATCTAGTTTAAATTCCCGTCAGTAGATATTAATCATCTTTCAAACCTATTGAGCAATACGAATGGAAAATCTAGTAAAACGACGTGGGACCTGCTTCTATCGCACATCCTCCAGTGAACGATCCGGTCTTACTATAAATTACTGCAATTTTTGACTCCGTGCGCTTTCGGGAGCACAGTTTCTTAACTACGAGCAATAAAAACATGACTATGTATAAATATATCCCTAATCACAACATCGCCATCATAAATTGGTTTCATTAAATAAAATCTAAACCAGGATCATGATTTTTCGGAAAACACTCATGTAGTGGAAATCTGTCAAAAGTTTCATGGCAGGAACTCTCATGGCAAGAATTGATGAAAAGTATCATGGCATACTTGCCGGGGATCCTCAGTGTGACAGGCTGGAGGTCAACCTATCCCGGCTATGCCATGAGATTTGTCAACATTTCATGACAGAGAGGACCACAGCGCCATTTGAAACCAAAGCACCATACTTGAGTAGTAAAAAGACTAATAATCTTGATATATCCCTAAACCCTTTCCCGTGAATCATAACGCTTTTTTCATTTAATAAATCTAACCTGGTATAATTTTAGCAAAAGCTCGGGTTAACGAAACTTGTCAAAAGTTTCAGAGACAGACCCAGAATCCCCATGCTCGTCGGGTGGAGATTTCATCTTCGCTGATTGAAGATACCAATGGTGCCTTCTCATCCATAGACTTAACTCTGTTGAAGGCAATCATATCAGGTCTCTGTAATTTTATAAATTGAAAGACCGGATAAGAACCTTTTCCGACTATCTCTGGTGCCGCTGAAATGAACTTAAGCTCCAGAATATCTCCTCTTTGCAGGTGCGGGTTGTTCTGCCATGATTCGTGCACCGCACTACTTATCCATCCCGGAAGTTTTTGGATTTCCGGAAACCCTGGTGATGTAGTATGAACAGATGCTAATGTTCCAAAGTCATACCACTTTCGAACCTCTTCTGGTTTCGATCCTTCGAGAATCCATACCCTGTTGTATCTCCCGGATGTCTCGATTACTGTTTTGCTAGGGTTAATTCCCTTTTTGGAAACCAGTTGTTCCCATTTTCCTTGGTAGTCCAGCCAGGCAGTAGATAGGACCTTCTCGTCTGAATTAACCTTAGAGGTGCCTGTCATTGGCCTAAGGTTAATTTCTTCCTCTTTCACCCCAGAGGCAGTGGGTTGACTTGAGCTTTCGGAAATGTGACTTTCCTCTTGCTCAACATTTTTGTCGGTATCCGACAATGGTTCCTTTGAAGCAGTGCTTGAATCTGCTTCTTCATATGTGACCACTTTAGCTTTTTGGGCACATTTCTCTTTGTTTACCAGGGAAGCTGACGCTTTCCTGATTGGCTCTAATACTGTTTCCCATAGTGCTGTCATTGCTATATGGGAGGTTCGTATATTGTTGCGGACCATGTCCACATCGCTCTGTTGTATTTGGCCAGCTGCTCGTGCATTGATCTCGAGCTGTCCAAAATGCTTCGATAGCTCCTCTAGGTTTTCTTTGAGGTGCCTGAATCTCGTAATGATGGAATCAGCTTCAAATGCTTCCATCTCTCGTCAAGAAATCTGCAAGAACATTTTCATGAGATTTTATAACATCAATATCATAAGTATAATATTGACATTCAGCTTGCCATCTGATAATACGAGCTTTTTCAATTTTTGATTCAAGTTTATTTTTTAAAAAAAACCCTAACATTAGTACTATCAACTTTTAATACAAATTTCTTTGCAAGTAAGAATAAAGGCCTTTTTTTAAATGTTTTCCATACTGCAAAGAATTCCTTCTCGTTAATATGCCAAAGTTTGGCTTGTTGTTCAGTGAACAACCCTCCTGTGTATCTACAAGGTTCTTGACCCGTAGTTGTTTTTCTCATGAGCACTCATGCCCATCGAAAATCATTGGCGTCTGTGTAGACTACCAGCTTATCCTCATCCTGAGGTATCGCGAGTTTTGGCAAGCTATTGCAGACTTGCTTTAGTTCACGAATTCTCTTGGTATGGATTTCTTCCCATTTCCATCTAGAGCTTTCAGTCTCTTTTAGGAGTGGTCTAAAATCCTTTCTATATTTTGCAAGGTCTTTAATAAACATACCCGCAAAATTTACAACTCCTAAGAAACTCTGAAGTTGTTTCTTGTCCTTTAATATATCAGGAAAATTGCGGATTTTCTCCACAATGTGTTCCTGTAACTCTATTCCTGCTTCATCAATTTGAACTCCTAAGAATTCAATTTTGTTAGCAGCGATAGTGGCCTTTTTCTCAGAGAGAACTAGACCTTCTCTGTGACATGCATCAGAAAATATTTCAAGATGTTTAATATGCTCTTTAATATTTCGAGATGCAATCAGAATGTCATCTATGTAGACGAACATAAACTCTAGATAATCCTTAAATAGATTATCTATCTTTCTTTGGAATATCTGAGGGGCATTAGAAAGCCCCATTGGCATAACATTCCAAATATATTGCCCTTGTGGGGTGGAGAATGCTGTGAATTTCTTCGACTCATTCTCCATCTTAATCTGATAGAAACCAGATTTGCAATCAAATTTAGAAAACACTTTAGCACCTTTGATGCAATCAATTAAGTGTTCTCTACTCGGAATGTAATAACCATCAAATTGTATTATTTTGTTAATACCTTGATAGTTTATTACCAACCTGGGTTTACCTCTCTTTATTTCACCGTGGTTTCTTACCAAGAATCCAGGGCTACTATAAGCTGAGACTCCAGGCTCGATGAATTTAAGATCAATATGCTCCTTGATAATTTGCTGCATATCTTTCTTATCCTGCATATTCATTAAGATTGGTTTGTATCGAACATACTCATATTTATATTGTTCTTTTACCTGTAGAGTAGCTTCGATCTTGTTTTTATCCCACCATGCCAGAGGATCCTCGTTAAAGTTTCTCTGGATAAGTCTTGACATTTTCGAGGGACAATTTAGTTTCCCCATCAATGTCTAGTGAAGTTATATTTAATGACTTCATTTCCTGCATTGCTTCTTTGAGGTTTATAATTTCCTCAATAGAAGCTTCATCAAATCCTTGCTGTCTAAAAGACAACAAAGCCTTACCAAACTTTTTTTTATCCTGCATATTTGGATGGGTTAGTTTGGCATCATTATCACCACGTTTGCTGCGAAATAATATAGGCATTAACCTGTTGAATGCCTTTTCCCTGCGCAACACTTGTATCTCATTTCCACAACTTGTGGTAAATATTAACAAATTTCTTTTGTTATCTTGAACATATTTTGTAAAGGATTGTATAAAATTATTCCCTAACAAAATATCCGCTCCTGTGTCATGAAAGTAAATAGGAGGCGTTTTTACCTTATACCAAGGTGTACCAAATGCTCCTCCAATCATGATATTGGCTTGTCGAATACCCTTATTTAGCACTAAGATTTTTTGGGAAAAATCTCTTCCTGCAATAATGGGTAATGATTCTATAGCTTCGCTAGGGAAAACTCCTGGTTTTGCCGTGCAAATACCTGATCCTAAATCAATATAAGCTGCGAAATATTCTGACTTATATTCTTCATATATTATCCCTACTGAGATATAAATGGAGAATGGACTTGTCATTTAATTCTGATGGTGTGACCCTTCAGATTAAATTCTATACCATTTATCTTTATATTATCTACCCCAATGGATTGAGGAGTTAGATCTTTGATGAACTCCTTCCCTTTATATGCCATAATTCTGTCTTCCAAAAAAGACATACGGCTTGCGTACTCAATTCTAGCACTCGTTGATCTGTCTAGAATTGGATGATCTCTTAATTGTATGTCTACTCCTCCTAACCTTGGAATCTGGGTAGGATTTGGAGTCATGACTTTAGCAAATTCCTTGAAAATTCTAGGAATTTCTATATATTCTTTCCTGAGAAATAAGTCAGAATGATGACTATTGGAAAGTGCATAAGAGATTCTATAAGTTATAGAATATGGTCTGTTCCCTTCTTTCATCAGATCTTTTCTTTTAAAATCCTGATGAAGGGTTAGAACTCTACTAAAATCTTGGTCAGCTAAGTTATAGGAAATTCTGGGATGTATGTCAAACATTAATTTTCCAGCATATAAATTTCCTACCATAGTTCCAAGAAGACCATCTCTAAGGCTATTGATTCTTCTATCAGTGACTGATAGATGTAATTCAGAATCAATGCCTTCTTTGAAGGTTGCCTTAATTACTACTTCAATGGCTCCTATGTGGATCCATTTCATAGTAATGGCGATTTCCTCCTTCATTCTGCTTAATTCCTCAAGAATTTCTTCTTTAAGAATTAATTGCATATCCATAACATTAAAAGTAAGTTCCATAGGAATTGCAAACTCACCTGCACTTACCTTGTAGATGATGTTATGTCTTCTCTGGTTGAGTCCCATCTGGTTAAGAACTCGTCCAATCCCGCCAATTCTGAATCCGTCATATGGGCTGAGGTTGGAATCTTGTCGCATTATTCTTTCCATGGTTCGATTCGAGATTGTCATCCTTGAAAAGAATCCAGACAGGTTTTCAGTGGTCTGAATCCTGTCTTCTTCAGTCAGATTCGGTTGAAGATCCATCTGAATATGAGTCCGAGTCACTTCTTAATTCTTCCTCGTAGATGCTTTCATCCGAGGGGATGTCCTCAAACTGATAGACTGGTACCAGCTTTCCATGGTAGACTGCTTCCACGATATCCTCCGTGGCTTCGTACATTCGTACCTCACGATTCTGAGGGCAATCGGGTGAGATATGTCCTCTGGCTCCACACTTCCAACAGTTGCAGTCCTTGGAACTTTCGTTGGCTCGGGTATGGGCTCGTCTGAATGTTCTCTTGGACGTCGTTCTCCCTGTGCTCCTTGCTGCTGAGCTAGTTGAACCTTGGGATGAACTCTTCGTCGTTCCCGTTCTTTGTCCAGTTTTGTATGATCTGGCTTTGCTCTTGGACCACCATGCTCTTCTTCTTCGGAATGGAGGTCTTCTGAAACTCCTACTGTATGAGCCTCGACTCTTCTTCTTTTTCCTTTTTTCTCCTGATTCTCCTATAATTGTTGGAAAATCGTTATTTTCACAACAAAGAGGAGTTCTTTTTATTTTACCTCTTAGTCTCTTGATGTTCTTTTGGGTTGCTGCCTGTTGACACCATTCTCTGAGTTTATCCTTTAAGAAGGACATTCTTCGAGCTATTGAGTCCACTGTACCAGAGGGTACTGTGTACGATTGGATCAACATTTCTCTCCATGGGCTGCAGATCTTTGCAAAGAACATGGGACATGCTACTTCAGCTGTCATTTCACTCCGAAAATAGTATTTACGAAACCAGTAGATGTATTCGTCTACTGCGCAAATACTTCTTAATTCCATACCCAATAATGCTTGGGTATAGACCTTGATTTTTTCGGTTCTCTGTTTTTCAAAATACCCATCTCCTACAAAATGGGTTTTGAATAAGAGGCCAAATCTTTCACAGATTGTGCTTTTGGATTCTCCCTCGAGTATTTGCTCTTTTAAAGCAGTCGTGGAGTTTTTCCAGCCCAGCTTTGCCGATCCTTCGAGACTCAGCTCTATTAATCTGACAAAGTTTTCTTTATCGAGTTCCAGGGTGGTTGCTGCAATCTTCATTGAAGCTACCCATTCATCGATCAGGTCTTCGATGTTTCGGAAGTCGATAACGTCGATGTTTAGTGTTATGCCATATGGATTTAATGGTTGTAACATCGTCTTGGCCCACGGTGTGGATTCTGGTGCTCTACTTGGGTTCCGTCCTGGGTTTCGTCTTGCATTGAGATGCACCTCAGGATACCTGTTCATGTAGAAGTCTGTACTTTCTCTCATTGGGACATCAGGCGGTCCATCGTGGGTCACGTTGGATCCTGATCCTTCCGCATAACCCAATTGAAGAACTTCATTGGGTTTTACATTAACCAGATCCATAATCCCAAGTTGGGAAAATGATTCTGCTAATTCTTGTAGATCTGATAGATCTGCCCTGGAAACACTCATTCGACTGTTTTCAGGAGATCGATCATAAGCTCTTCTTGTGATTTTTGCTTTGGAACCATAGTTGCTTTACCCTTTTGATGTAAAGCTTGTACTGGTCCGAATGCATCTCTAATATTGGCTTGGTTATTCTTGGAAGATCCAGGAATATCCTTCTGCCTTTTCTTGATATCCGAAATGTCAAATTTCAGATTCAAAATTTCTTTCTTTAGGTCTTGAAATACTTTCAAGATCTCATCTGTTGTCTCATTCAAGTTATCTATTTTCCCAGGTATAATTAATACCCGGTTACCAAAATCTTGAATCGTCTTTTGGATTTCTCTTAAGTCTTTTGATAACTTAGAGCTATCCGGATCAATTTCTTTCCAGTCCGTTCCTCTCATTTTTAGGAAAGAAACTGATTTTGATAATATCTTGTTCCATGGACAAGTTCAAGAAATTCCTTTGGAATTTTCTATTTTTTATTTCCAAAATTTGGAAATAACTCGTGGGTTTCAAATTATTTGAATCCATTAAATAATTAAATCTTCTCCATTAAGAAATAAAATATTATAAATAATATAATTAATATGTTCTTCAATAAAACCTAGGCTCTGATACCAATTTTCATGCGCGTTGGGTGTCATTTATATAATGAAAAATTAAGTATAATTGAGAAATGATTAAAGTAAATAAAGTCAAACTTTATTGGGGTTGAAATGAAAGAAGGAAAAGTTGTTGGGTCATTTATTAATTTCAAATAGGTCCTATGGCCTAAATTTTGCCAAACTGTGTTTGTTATGGCCTGTTTTTACAATTCCATATTGTTATGGCCTAAAAGTGGAATAGCCTCCTTGTTATGGCCCTTTTTAACATTTACCCCAACTACGTGATTAGACGAATCTAACAAGATCCCACTTGATTATGTTTTATCTTATAAAACAATGTTAAAAAAAATTAATCAAAATTACTTAATAAATAGATACTACTATGCAATGGGTGCAATTAAATGAGAACGGAGGAAGTACAAGCTAGTACCCTAATGCGCTATTTTTAGGTTTTTATTTTACACTTATCAATTTTAAACCTTTGAAAGATTTTGATGATACTAAAATGACTCACACGGATTAAAAAGAAAATTGTCATTTTCCATTGATGAGTATAGATCTTTGGCAACATTATTATTGTTATGCTTACTCTGCTAGCTCTAATATTTACTTTTTATTTATTTATTTTTATCTTAAGCTAAGTACAAATTTATAACCACCTTAATTTTTATTTTATTTTTCTAGGTCATATTATTATATGTATGTTGAGGGAGCAAGCCAACAGGCAACAACCAATAATAAGAATGTCAATATAGAAATGACAATTGGGGAGCTCCATTTCAGAAAACTTGAAGTCAATTTTCATGCGTGATGGTTGACGCCACGAACCCAAGATTTGAATTCAATAAATTAACCATTATTGAACCCCGCAAGTTGATGTAATTAAAGAATAACGTACTCATACAACTTACATAGTATTTATTTATATATTTATACAAACATTATTTAATCAAACAAATAAAACAACTCTCCTTACACACACACCCCGATTATTAAATCCTATCCTCATCCTCATTATAATTTAAAACTCTTTCTTCCTCAAGAGGGTTTAATTTGTCCAAATGTGAGATGGGTAGCGCCTGAGGGAGGCCTCACTTGGTGATGGATTTAACCTCCAAAGGTTGACTTGTTTTTCCCCCCGATGAAAACCCTCCCCCTACACCTTTGCCTTCCTGCACCTGCAGCCTATCACAACACGTGGAATATACACACGTGGTTCGTCTTCAAACCCATCTCAGCCAATCACAGCCGTCGGATGTGCCACCTCATATATTCGATTGCTATGTTGACTAGAGGGCCAAAGGCATCCGATCCATCCCTCCTCTCTTGGTTAGCTAATCTAGCAACCAATATTCTTCATTGTTATATATCGATCAGCCCCCATATCACCAAATCCAGGGGCTATGTAGGATTCAGACAAAACCAAATCTTGTACAAAAGCAAAAAAGATCGAAACCAGATTCCAGGCAGCAGTTTGCAAGATTTTGGATTATTGTAATAATAATAATCCAAAAATGATGAATAATGGGGCAAATCCTTGCTACCCTAATGGTGTCCCATATGGCTTACCAGCCGATCAACAAGCAGCAGGTTTAGTAATTTCTAATTCATCCATGGAAACCACCACCTCGAATTCATCACACCACTCCTCTTTTCTTTACAATCTCTCAATCCTCAAAGACAAGGTGCACCAAGTTCAATCCTTAGCCTCCATTTTCATGTCCCCCCATGAGTCAACGGCCATCGTGATCCCCACCATGGGGACCGAAATTCAAGAAATCATCGTCGCCGCTTCCTCCATGATGTTCTCCTGCCAACAAATGTCCCTCGGATCGTCTCCCACAACGTTCGCCGAAGCCCAACACGGTCACCGGCCTAGTAAAGCGCTGCCCGAACCGGCCACCACTAGCCGGGTGGTCGAGGAAAGGGCCCCCACCGGGGGGTTTTTCTCCGACCAAACAATGATCGATCATTGGTATGGAGAGGATTCGTACAATGATGGCGGCGACAACATCGACAATAACAGAAGTAGCTTCGTGCAGGCTCACAAAAAGGAAGTATTAGATGTTCATTCGCAATTGAGCGAAGCTTTTAGGGTTTCGAATTCCACCGGCGGTGGTGGAAAGCACGACATCATAGAGCTGGCGGCGGCTGATTTGCTCGCGAAATACACGCACTACTGCCACGTGTGCGGTAAGGGTTTCAAGCGCGACGCCAATCTACGGATGCATATGCGCGCGCACGGCGATGAGTACAAGTCCAGCGCCGCCCTCAGTAATCCGTCAAAAAATACGGCGGCGGAAAATGCGGCGTCGGCGGCCCGGGGGGCCGCCGCCGACGGGAGCAGGCCCAAGTACTCGTGCCCGCAGGAGGGGTGCAGGTGGAACAAGAACCACGCCAAGTTCCAGCCGCTGAAGTCGATGATTTGTGTCAAGAATCATTACAAGCGCAGCCATTGTCCGAAAATGTATGTGTGCAAGAGATGCAACCGGAAGCAGTTCTCCGTGCTGTCGGATCTCCGGACACACGAGAAGCACTGCGGTGACCTCAAGTGGCAGTGCTCCTGCGGGACGACGTTCTCGCGCAAGGACAAGCTCATGGGACACGTGGCGCTGTTCGTCGGGCACATGCCGGCCGCCAATTCCGCCGTCAAGATGGGGAATGCCGCCGGCGGCCGGAGTTAAACCTGAGGTATAAATTGAATGTATTCTCCTTTTTGGCACAGGATTATAGTATTCTCGATCCCCAAATTTTCTGTGTGCTTGTTTCGTACAATCATACGTTGCTATTGTGTATACATAATTTACAGCATAATTCTTAAAATTAACAAATTTTAGGAATTAGCTAGGTTGCAAATATACACGATTGACGAAATTCGGATAGGCAGCATTTGGGGATAATAGAAGATTTAATGTTCGATTGTCTCTTTCTTTCCTTTTTCTAGACTTGAATTTATGTAAATCTTTAGATTTTAAATTTGCTGATGACATATAATATATATATAGTAGTAATAAACATGGAGCATTTTGGTGTAAAAGAATTCTACACAGATGGATTTGCTATATAGGTGTTGTCCTTTTGTAACATAAAGTCTTTGAGGCCAAATATTTGCGAAGGCTTTGTGTATAATTCTTTTGCACTAATCATCCACTTGTAATGTGAACAATATTTCATTAGTATGCATTTTCAATTACCTCATTATTTGATTTTTTCTTTAACTTTTTTTTTTAAAGAAAAGTATTTGAGTTGATATTTTTATTTTAATTTTTTTATACACATAATGTTACTTATAGAATAGATCTGAAAATGGTGGTTTTGGCATATAGGTGTAGGTATATAGTTAAATTTTTTCTTATGTATATATATAAATCAAGAATGCAACAACATGGGGATGAGGACTTGACTTCCAACGGAATGTTGGAGGTTCTATTCCCTACCGGCCCCCTATCATTCCCTTTTATTAATTTTTGTAATTTGTGTGACATGGGGTCCCACACCACTCATTTCCCAGCCTTTCAATGGCTACTCAAAAAAAAGAAAAAAAGAATGCAACAACCATGGAAAAATAGAAAGGATCGGAGAATAGGAGGTTGGTGTGGATGGAAATCTTAAACTCCCATCCTAAAAGTATGTAGATCAGTTTGAAGAAGCCTCAATTGCCAAATTGATCACATTAATCCACACAAAGTATATATATATATATATATATATATATATATATATGAATTCGAAGGGTCAATTGCCAAATTGATCCCAATAATTAAAGATAACATTTACTGCCAAACCAACCCTCTATATGAGATTCCCACAATAAGATTGTGCGGCAATAACACATACAACTGTACGGTCATAATAAGTTCGTGGATGTATGAAAAGAAAAGTAAAAGAAATAAACTTAATGAGCGTATTATAGGACATTGGGCACCAAATTAAGTAATACTCCCTCTGTCCCATTTAACTTGTCTTGTTTGACTTCTGCACACAATCCAATGCACATTTTCAATTGTTAATTTTTCAAAATATGTACAACAAAAAAATTATGAAAAATACATATTTTAAAACTACATGATTTTACGCTTCTAACAAGACCAAACTCCACTATTTTTTTCAAATATATACTTTCTATAACATCGAGTCAAAGTTAAACAATGAACAGTGTCAAAAAGTCAAACCAGACAAGTAAGGTGGGACGGAGGGAGTAATAATAATAAAAAAAAAAAAATTGGAGCTGAGTGTCCTTGGATGAATTAATGTTTGTGTCATAGTAGTATATATTGTGATTCAGATTTGGAGTGGTGTATTGGGTTACGTACGTTGAGTATGGCGATTAGGGTTTTGATGTACGTAATTGGGTTATATGTACAGGCGTTTTGGGTGTTGATCTTCACAATTGAGATCAGTGAGCGAAAAATTGATTTGAACATAATTGAAGGTAATGATCAAACTACGACCTTAGCATCTGCCTTGGCCCTTGGATACCGCAGAAAAGTTAACCTTAATGATCTCCAGCGCTTAGGGAAAATTGCCAATTCCAACATAGTATGATGCAAACTCCAAAGGGCTCAAAGTATCAACATGGAAAAGGTCCAATTAAGAATCGTATTCTATTGTGCTCTATCTGCTACCGTGATCAAGAACAAGAATACTTGAATCAAGACCAAGCATGGGAATTTTCTGGTATTGATTTTGAATCACAGAAGGAATCATAGCAAGCTGCTTTAATGTTAGCATATCCCTAATAACCAGGCTACCAGATTATACTCAACCACTCAACCTATACGTATCTAAATCTAACATGTTCAACTTTATTACTATGCACTTAATTACTAAATTAAATGAGCCATTAAGTAATGAAACCAAAACAAAAAAATCTATTAGTAACTTTTTTCATCATTCCTCTCCAAGCAGCTGACTTATCTTCTTCCTTTATGAGCAGATACCCCTAAGGCCCTAACTCATCAACAATGGTAGTAGGCCTTCGTCCATGTTCCATCCATATGACTATCCTACTCTATCAATAAGCTCAGATTTAATTAAGATCCAACCATGAAATTATACTCCTATATAGCTTTAAGAATTAAATGTATCATGTAATTGTCAAGAAATAAGCATGTAGGACATAGTTTAGACAAGGTTGGAATCAATATGCAAATTTTAAAACTAAAATAGAACCCTGCTGCAAATCCAATAAGGATTATTAATCTTTCTCCTTACAAAGGTATCATCTCCATGCAATGAAAAAGCTTCCTTCTCTATATATATATATATATTGTCCAAAGACTTTATATTATTATTATTAATTAATTAATTAATTAATTAAACTTATATATTTTATTATCAGAATCTCTTGATAACCAAGCAAGCTCATCACGTGTGTATAAACTCTACAAGACAAGAATATCCATACTCTCCATCACCTCTATCTTTATCTTCATCCATCCAAATGATAAAACCTATATAGCTAGCTTGTTATCTCTTGAGTCCCATCCAAGAAACCATAAAGCATTTTGCTAAATATTACCACTAAACTATTCATACCCATATCCATTTCTTCCCATCAACAACTCTCCCCTCCAAAAAAAACCCACCATTCCCAAATCCCAACCCTTGTTCACTTGCATAAAAATAAATCAGACTTCAACTTATCCCACTCCATTAGCATGCCTAATCATCAGCCACAGCCACCGCCACCGCCACACCGGCCTGTGGTGCGATCCATCGCCCTGGTTTTGCTCGCGCTGCTTATCTTCTTCTGCGTCTTCGTCCTCATCACCTGGCTCAGTATCCAACCAAGAAAGCTCAGATACTCCATTGAAGAGGTACATTTCCAATCTGAATTTAACAAATGTAAACAAAGTTAGAGTACATCAGTTGCTCCCAAGTCCCAACCCTAATTTGATACCTGAATTCCAACTCATGAATTAGGGTTCAATCAGCGGCTACAACCTTACAAAGAACAACCGTCTCAACGCCTCCTTCCACTTCGTGCTCCGGGCAACCAATCCCAACCATCGGATATCGCTGTACTACGACAGGATTGACGTCGCCGTGTTGTTTGACGATCAGAAGGTCTCTGTGAACAATGTGGAACCGTTTTACCAGCGGAGAAGGAATGTGACTCATTTGGATTTGGATCTGGCGGCTAATGGCGTGGCGATTTACGGCGCGGTGGCTGGAGACATGAGATTGGAGCGCGAACAGGGGTACCTGGATGTGGATGTGGAAATTCGGGCGAAGATCCGGGTGAAGGTTGGGGTGTTGAAGGTGCATCGGAAGCTTAAGGTTGTTTGTGGGTCTGTAATGGTGCCGTTTTGGTCGTCCAAGGGTTTTGAGAGGGTTTCCTGTGACGTAGATATGGATTGAACTTTAAAGTTCAACTAAACTTTAATTTCATGTCATCATTTGCATTATCAAATTATTCTTTAAAAGAAAGAAAAAAAAAAAAAGAAGAAGAAGAAGATTGTGCCACTTCTTGTAGTATTTTGAAATTACGTTGTAAACTCTTATTATATAGTATATTTTTTTATTATTAAACGTGAGGATTTGTCTACTGGATTTTGGGGATTTTATTGATTTTGCCCTATATATATTAGATTACAAGTTTCTTTTAAGATAAAAGGATTATATTACAAATCTGAAAGATGGAAGGGAATAAAACTTGACCCAGTGATTATCTTTTCTACCTTTCAATAATAGGTTGGGGGCTCGATTTCCATCCGGCCCTTTATCTATCCCTTTTATCCTCTTTTGTAATTTGTGTGGCTTGTACTTCCATACACATTTGCGACACATAGGTATCAATATTTACCGGGAAAAAAAAAAAGGCTGAAAGACTGAAATGGGCAAAAATGTCATGGAATTTTAGTTTACTTTTCCTTTTCAATTGTTTAATTTGGCGTATTCTTAAGTGTACGTTACAACTTACAACATGCGTGCATTATTATGAATAAACTCCTGTAAAAGAGAAAAACGGTAATATCTCCCACGTCTAGTTTGACATCTCTTTCAACAGTAATAAACATTTCCATGTTCATGAATAACATAAAACGAAAAAACGACATAAATATGAGACCATTGTTAGTTATTTTTCTGAAGACCTAAATATGGACTATTAAGTATTTATTTTTCTCTTATAGCCTCTAAATCTTTTTTCTTTATTAAAATTAATGCTCAAATTTCGGCAAATAGTGCCGTACAAATTTGAAATAGAAAGGGATAAAGAGGTGGAGAATTTATTTAATTGGAGATATGTATATATATATATAAAAAAAAAAGAGTAATTATTGTCTTTCATTCATGCCTGCTATTAGTATAGAATTATCTCCACTATAAGCTTTGGGCCTACTGAAATCATAGTTTGGCAAAGATAATAATTACATTGGGCTTATATTGAATTTCTTAAATAAATAGTATGTAGACCAGAACCATTGGGCTCAGGCTAAAATATGTGGACTCCTCTGAGGAATTAAATACTACTATAAATTAGCTGAGGACCGTTTCTGTTCGGCAAGATGAGAACTGGAAATAATAATAATAATAACATATAGGAGTATAATAAATATGTTAATAAAAATATCAAAGTCTAAAGCAAAAATAAATTAAATTTATGAATGATTTGAAAAAGGGTGAAGGATGAAGACTATTATTGGTGGACCACATTAGAAACCGAAACATAATTAGATGATGTACTGTGTGCTTCAATAGTTGTACTTGTCTCGATTATATGCATCATGTCTGCCTTGCAAAGGAAACATGTTTTGTAAGAAAATTAATAATCCCATTATTTAGATGGGATCCTCTATTTTCAAATTATTCATATCTCTTACTCATTGTGTGATTCTATTATAATTCTTGAAATATTAAATTTTCTCATGACGATCGATTTAGTATGTGTAAATGTAGCAATGTGCGAATTCTGAAAAAATATTTTAGTAGGGTTTGGACTGGTGGCACTCTGCACGATAGTAACAGGGTTGGATCGACGAGATGGGGAACGGGGAGAAGTGGATTGGTTGTGAAACGGGTAAAAGAAAAAAAAACTCCAAACTTAGTTAGGGTAGGGTAAGATTCGGAGATAAATTTAAAGTTTAAAAATTGTGATAGATTGAATTTGTTTCAATTTTGGGGTAATTTAGGTTCGTGGCTAATTCTTAATTTTCAATCTTATGATTGAAGGTTTGAATCCTTATCCCTTCCTTTTATTTTTTATTTTTTTTAATAATTTGTGTGTTTTCAATTTCTACCTTTTCAAGGGAGTTACAAATAAAAATGGAAAAGGAACTTTTTGTTGCCGATGTCTAAATAACCTCACCTACTAAGAAAGTGAAATGACTTCTCCTAACGTGCCCTTTAATTCTATTGCAAATTTATATTCTAATAAATAAATTCAACCATCTTCCCACATTTCTTGCTACCAATCAAAGTTCCAACAACCCCAAAAGCAACATTTTATTGTTTTTTTGTACTTTTGTTTTTTATATTTTAAAAAATGAATGGAAAGAAACCTTTATCTCTTCTTTTTAAGAACCTTTTCAGCCATAATCACTAAATATGTCTAAATTAGCTCTATGTTCTTATTTTTATTTAATTGGCGGATTCATTTATTTTTTCTCAATATTTTATCACGAGGACTAATTTGGATTGCCGAATACTCTCACAATACAAATATATTAACACAAAACAAGTGAATAATATAATTTAATTTGTTCATTGGAACTGGACAATGGGAGTTGAATTATTCATCATTACAGTGGAACATTTCGAATGATAATTCATAAATTATTTTGAAGTATTAGTAACAACATGGATGTACGTCTTTACACAAATAAGTAACTAGCTATTGCAATGTTTTCATTAATAATTTATTGTTTTCTTTAGGAGCCCTAGCCAGAAGATTAATATTCATTTGAAGGTAATTATAATCATATAAATTATACTACCTCCGTGTCATAGAAAATGCTACGCTGGGCTCAGACACGCAAGCCGATGCACATTTTTAATGGTTAATAACTTAAATTGTGTACAATTAAAATTATAAAAAGTTGATATTTTAAAACTACGGGATTAGACGAATCTAACAGGATCTCACTTGACTATATTTTGTCTTTGCATAACTATGATGAAAATTTGATTCAAAATTAAATAATGAACAGTAGTAGAAAGTCTAATGTAGCATTTTGTTTGAGACGGATGAAGTATACTATATGTATATACTCCATTAAACAAAAGACATGGATATAGGAATAAGAATAAAAAGACAATTTTCCACATTAGGTTAATTAATATGGTTGATTGACAGTATATTTCATTCTAAAACAAGGATCGTTCCTACAATAAAGAATTCAACTCTTTTTTTTAGCATTCCACTTCACTGTTATTCTTTTCCGTTTGTTATTTATTTCTCCAGTTCAATTTTTACCAATAATAGTTATTTTTATTTGGGGATTAGTTGGCGCTAAAACTTGGGATTCCACCCCCTATTGATTCTTTACTAACGCTCTAAAAATTTAATTTTTTTGAAAGACGTTATCCATACGAGCTATTCTAAACTAATGGCCGACTAACTTAAACTAGTCAGTATGTACAAGGCTGAATCATCACCCTAAGTTTGTTTGTTTGTTTGTTTTTTTTTAATTTTACTGAGCCCTGTACAAGGTAGTTTAAATTAACTGGGCATTAGTTAGAATAGTCAATACTAACGGTAACGCTTAAAAAAATTAATTTTGAAATTTCGGGACGTTACACCTTTTATTCCCTCCCATTTTTCTCTTGTAAGGGGTGGTTATTTCATTCATGAGTTATACCAAAAACACAATATTCTATTTCTAATTCTTATTCATCAATTATCACTCAATTTTTTTACGGTTCGGTACGCGGGGCGACAATATTCGTATTCTTTTTCGTCGCATTTCCGCGAATTTATTGTAGTATATATCTGGATATTTTTGTTGTTGTGATAGATTATATTAAATTATTATTATTTTCATTTAAATAAATTATGATTAAATTGAATTCTCCTTCTTTTTTTTTAAAAAAATCTTATTGCATTTGAATAAGTAGAAATTGGATTTTCTACTTTTTCTCTAGCCTATTTTGGTTGTTCCGGAAAAAAAAAATAGAAATTGCTTGATATTTAACAAAATCACGATCTTGAAGTATTTTATTTATTTATTTATTTTTTTTTAATCGAATTTGATTAAGATGCATCGTACTCAAGGGGTAGTGACAATGTGTACATTGGAATAGTTTGATTTGTGTGTTTCGTCCTTGATAATCATAATCAGAATTCGTATGATTTTAAGATTCGCCTAAATACCTCATTTAATCTTTAATAAAACCAATATATATATATATATCCCAAATTGATTTTTTTCCTCTAAAATACATTTTTGTATTTGTCAAGCAGCTTTAAAATAAGGATTCAAATAATGAGAAGAAAAATACTAATAATAATAACGCCTCAATTACTAATAAACTAAAACCCGAGACACCATTAATTAATTAGTCTTGCATGCATAATAATATTATTCTATCATTTTAAATTCTTGTTGGTTAAATATTAACTATGAATTATTTGCAATTTACTACATAAGAGAAGAAAAATAAATGAAGGTTTAGTGCAAACTCTTATACTATCTAGTAAAAGGTGATGAACTCTAAGTGCAAGCCAAAATCCAGTCTGTAACCAAATTAATCGATATCGTAAGTGTCCCTTATCTTTTTGTTGAATTTAAAGGAAATATACTAGTAAATAATATTGGTATTGTAGTAGTAGTGTTGGGTCCCGCTGTTTTGAAATTTTGATGACCACAAAAGTATAATCTTAGCTATAAACAATTAATAATAGCCTAATTATGTTGTCCCAGCTGCTTTTCACTCCACATCACATGTTACTTCCAAGTTTATATATTGTGTGTATATATATTCAGACACACACTAAACCTAGTCGGACTGTCGGATCATCCGAGTTTCAGATTAATAATTAATAAAATAAACTACACTTCTTTACTTTATGGTTTTTTAAAAAGAAAAGTCATTGAAAATGTAAAAGTTTAAATAGGTGGGGACAAAAAGAATTGTTTGACCATTCAAAAAAGATAGTAATTTCATATTGGGCATGCATGCATGATGAAGTCATATATATATAAGGCACTAGCTAGCTAGCTTGTGTATATAATAACTAAGTATATACAGAGGGTTGAATAAATAATACGAATATGTTCCACTTAATTTAATTACCAGCTGCCTTATTATTAAAATTAAAGTAACTAATTGATTAATTTTGAATTTTGTAATACATTTGGGGATCCGAGGCTTTTATTTTTACTTTATAGCGTGGTCGCATGCATTGATATATATACTGCCGATTATACATGCACCAGAGATCAAGTTTGTGTGTATGAAAAAGGCATGAAGACATTTTGGAGGAGGGATGATGATCGATGATGACGCTAATAATAATATCCATGCATGAGTT
Source organism: Hygrophila difformis (assembly GCA_030278955.1). Classification (NCBI taxonomy): domain Eukaryota; kingdom Viridiplantae; phylum Streptophyta; class Magnoliopsida; order Lamiales; family Acanthaceae; genus Hygrophila; species Hygrophila difformis. The sequence continues at coordinate 44,400,734 of JAOANR010000005.1, read as the reverse complement.
GGTTAGACAGATTATTGTCGTTAATTTATGTTGCCATGTTGCAGCAAACATGTATATATATGTCGTCTTGGACATATTAATATTCTTTTAGTACTATTTAATTGTGTTTCTAACTGGAAAACATAATCACAAAAATATATATATATATATATATTTTTAACAAAAAAAAAGAAAAAAGAAAAAAAGAAAGGAAAAAAGAAAAGAAAAGAAAGAAAGAAAGACGAGAACCCGCCGTTGTCAGCGCATTTATCGGTGATGGCGATACTAACACTTCTTCAATTCATCGATAGATTAACATGAATTAATATATCTAGCTAGCTGATTTTCTTTTCTATTTTTATGAACAGACACAGACACAGGTCAGTAAAGAGGTGGTGGGATCTCATGCCACATAAATTAAAAAAAGATATAAAAAAGGGGAGTGATAGGGGGCCGATGAGAAATTGAACATCCAACCTTCGAGTTGGATGTCAAGGAACTTAACTAATTGGGCTAAGTCCACATCCCATCTAGCTAGCTGATTTTTTTTTTTTTGGAAAGCTAGCTAGCTGAATTTTTTTTTCGGAAAAACGGAGGGCCTAAGCCATTTTATTAATCCAAAACTTGTTTGGTATGATACAGACCAATGAGGTCATGGTCTAAAACATCAAACATAAACTCGGGGGGACGAACAAAATGTTGAATGCCACCAACTAATGGAGCTCCCTTAAGAAACCAATCGGCAGCAGCATTGCACTCGCGGGGAACAAAAACAAAACAGGTCTCCCATCGCCAAGTACACATGACCTTGATCTGTCGAAGCCAGGAAAGAGTCGGGCCAATAACTGATATATCCTTGGTAATGAGTTCTATGGCTTCATAACAATCCGATTCAATAATCAGACGTGGGATGTTCATGCTCCAAGCCAGCTGCATGGTGATAATGATAGCGTGTAACTCTGCATGAAAGATTCCTTCTGCATGAAAGATTCCTTCAAAATTGCCACTGGTCCGAACACCTCCAACCCAGCGTCCTCTATCATCTCGAACAATACCCCCTGCAGCTCCTTTAGTGCGAGAGAAACTACCATCACAATTGGCCTTATGCCAATGATCAGGAGGGCGCTCCCACCGAGTCCTATACGACTTCCAAGCTTTAGCTCCCAATATCTTAAGAGCACTCCTAGCGGCAATAAACTCATTAGTGGTTCTGCAGATTTTAATGTGAACCTCCTCCCAACGAATAGCCTCCTGCGCATATAACTCTTGACAACGGAATTTCCAAATAAGCCAAGCGCCTATGCCGAAAAGAGCCGCCTGACGATCCCCAATATGTTTACAATGCATGAAGCCAATCCATCGCGTAATGTCAGCCTCCCAAAAACCACGAACAGAAGTGAAACCAAGCTTATCCCATATAGCAATCGAAGTGGGGCAATCACGGATAGCATGCATACAATCTTCAACATCTCCACACTTCCAGCATAAGGAGTCAGCCGTGATATGTCGTCTACATCTCTCCCAACCTGTAAGTAGTTTGTTGTGCATGAGAAGCCAAAGGAAGAACTTGGTGCGGTGAGGGACAGGCCATTTCCAGATACTCGCCCAATCGGGACTCCCTCTAACGGACCTGCTGGTGCTCCAATGTTCCATTGTGCTGCGAACCGAGAAGAAACCTCGAGTGGATGGCCTCCAGAAAGGTTGATCCTCCATATGGCTAGTAGTTGGGCCTGATTCAAGAGTAAGTTGATGAATACCCTCTGGAGTAAGGATGGACCCAAGCTCCTGCAAGTCCCAGGTAGAATTATGGAAATAGGACTCCAAAGTGCGATCCAGATCAGACTCATTCAGAGGTCGAACAGCGTGTTCCTGCATAAGAGAACCTGTCTTAGTCCAATTATCAGTCCAAAAGAAAATATTCTTACCATTATTGACCTTCCAACCAAGCATCGAGTGAAAGGATTTATGTATAGACTGGAGATCCCGAGCAAAATGGGAAAGGGAGTGGCGTTTGTGAATGAAGTTGTGACCCTTCCAACCATATCTAAGCTTCAGCAATCTGGTCCAAAGCGTGTCTCTATTCAACAAACTCCACCAACATTTCATGAGCAACGCCTGATTGACATAAGAAAGCTGCCTGATACCCAACCCTCCTTGAGATTTGTCTGAAGCTAAAGTCTCCCATGCCACCAAATGAATTTTGTGCTTTCCCCATAGGAACTCTCTGCAAAGTTTTTCCATAGCATTAATCGTACTCTTGGGGAGACTAGTAACCTGCATCACATACTGGCCAACAACTTGAAGCACAGATTTAAGCAAAGTAGCTCTCCCAGCAAGGCTAAGATGCCTGTGAGACCATCCATTAAGTTTAGAGTTCATTTTGTCGATGATAAAACCAAAATCTCTGTGAGACTTCCTGCCCGTGGTCATGGGAATGCCAAGGTATGTACCCAAATTCTGGAAAGCCTGGATACCCAATTCACTGGAGATGAGATTCCTGACATGTCTATCCACAATCTTTCTAAAGCACAAACGGGACTTAGCAAAGCTGACTTTGAGACCGGACATGACACTAAATTGTGCAAGAATATCTTTGATCAAAGTAGCTTGAGCAAGAGTAGCTTTGGAGAATAGCAAGATGTCATCTGCAAAAAACACATAAGAAATTTTTAAGCTACCATTTCCCCAAGATAATGGTTTCCAGTGGCCCTCCGCAACTGCATGAGAGATCATCCTGCCCAATCTTTCAATACAAAGGATAAAAATATAAGGAGACATAGGATCCCCTTGTCTAATCCCGCGTGAAGGAGAAAACGAAGAGGAAGGATGACCATTCCATAACACCTGAAAAGAAGAGGAATTAATACAAGTCATAGTGAGGTTAATACAAGAGGGAGGAAAACCAAACAACGAAAGAGTGTCCCGAATGAATTCCCAATTCAGTTTATCATAAGCCTTTTCCAAGTCCAACTTGAGAGTCATGCATCCGGGCTTGGCCTTAGAATTAGCCATGAAGTGATCAATCTCCCGGCAGAGGATAATATTATCTTGGATGATACGACCCTTAATAAAGCTCGCTTGTCCTTGACTGATCAACTGGGGCATGAAATGAGACATGCGGTTGACAAGAACTTTGGTAATGATTTTGTATAACATATTACAGAGGCTAATAGGTCTGAGCTGGGTGACAGATTTCGGATTCGGAATCTTTGGAATCAAAACAATTAATGTTTGATTAATATCTGCAATACTCCTCGGATTAGCAAAGCACTTAAGAACAAAATCATAGACCGAAGGACCAATCACCGGCCAATTACGTTGATAAAACATATCATGATATCCATCAGGGCCAGGAGCTTTTAAAGGGGCCATGGCTTTAAGAGCTTTCCAAACTTCCTCTTTGGTAGGAGGATCCTGCATCATCTCACGCTCAGAACATGAAAGCGATGGAGTGAGGCCCTCAGTCCAGGAGGACACTAAGGTAACTGAGGGAGACGCTGTATAGAGCTACCGAAAATAATTGAAAATCATCACTCGAACCTCCCCATCATTAGTAAAAGTATTGCCTTCAGCATCATCAAGGATAGAGAAAAGCTTTTTCCTTTGTCTAGCTTTAACAAAATTATGGTAGAAACTAGTGTTCTGATCCCCGGCAAAATTCCAATCCCTAGTACTCCTTTGTATCCAATTGATTTCCTCCCTTTCTAAGATTTTGCCCAGTTCAGAACTGAGTTGGTGATGCAACCTCTTAGAAAAGCTGTTATTGTCCCAATCCATCTGGCGTTCAATCCCTCGGAGTCTGGCTCGAATACGGGCTTTTCTGGCACTCATATTGTTGAAAACTTTATCGTTCCAGGCAGTAGCCTCATCCTTTAATTTACCAAGGGACTCTGTGAGAGGCAACTTCAGGCGCCAAATAGAACTAATAATGTTGCAAAAGCTAGGAAAGCCTTGCCAAGGGGCTTTGTATCTAAAGGACTTTGTTTGAGAGTTGTGAGGAACTGGATGTCTGTCTGTGATCCTAAGAAGCAAGGGAGCATGATCAGAATGGATCCTAGGCAGAACCTCCACAGTACATAGAGGGAACCGAACATGCCACAATTCATTGCCCAGCAACCGATCCAAACGACGACGGAGCAAGCCTCGGGCCCAGGTGAAGTGGTTGCCAAAAGTTTTAAGCTCAGACACACGAGCATCAGCAGCCCAATTAAACAACTCGTCACCATGCACACTACTCGAACGGCCACCTCTAGACTCATTCTGACGCATAGTGCAATTAAGGTCACCACCTACTAACCATGACTGATTCCGACTCCGAGCTATACGAGTCAATTCAGGCCAAAGCCAAGAACGACGATATTTGTTTGGAGCCGCATATACCATGGTAATATAGAGGATATCATCATCATCTTTTATGAGAATATCGACGAACTGTGAATGGCTTTCAACAATTTCAACTGAAATGGAATCCTTCCATAGGATCCATATACCACCACTGAACCCAGCCGCCTCAACACGAAATGAAGAGGAGAAGCCACTTCTGCGAATAAAAGTATCTGCCTGTCTACCACTGATACGGGGTTAAAAAATAGCCATAAGATCAATGTGTTTACTAGTCGACAAATCCCGAAACTCTCTACGAAAGGAGGCTGAAGCTGCTCCCTGCACATTCCAACAAGAAAGAGTCAAATGCATGAAAAACAAGTATGAGTAATTAGGACCAGAGAAAGCTAAGCCAAATTAAATTGGCAGACTGGCCGCCCGGCCTCTATCCCGCGGAAGATGATGAGCCCCTTCATCAGGATCCATATGCTCAGAAGCATGTGTCTGTTCAGGGGGGCGGTCAGCTAATTTGCCCCATAATCCTTTGATCTTTTTTGTGGATATGCAATGAAGGATCCACCACTTGCACTGCTGAGTGACGTTCCGGTGGAAGATTGGAAGGGATAGGCTTGGTCCAGGCGCCCGACGGTTGTCGCGCCCAGGAAGGAGATCGGATAGGTGAAACTGGTCGTAGTGCACGGCGAGGGCTGAGATTGCTATCCCTTGGAGGAGAGGTGTCAGCTTCTGCATCAAAGAAACCTGGAGACGGGGAGCGTCGTGGTGATCTCTGGACGGAATCTTTGGATACGTTATTGAGGTTAATTGGACGGAGCACCGTTGACTGGGGAGGAGCCGGGTTTAGCGCTGGATCGTGAGAATTGGGATCCTCAGAGGTCTCGTGATCCGCCATCAATACATTGAATCGGTTATGGGTAGGGTTTTCTTGCACAGAAAATTGTCTGCCACCACCAGGGTTTCGCCTCTGTGATTGAACAAACATCCATGGCCCAAACCCAGTTTTGTCACCTTGATCTTTTGGAGGTTCTTGGGCAGGCTGATCATCCTTGCTGGTTTCAGGAATCAAAAGCTCTGGACACGACTTTTGGTTATGGCCAAAACGCCCACAGTGGAAACATATAGAAGAGATATTCTCATAGATAACCCCAATAACGCGGTTGCCTATCATCACGTTGGGAGTGAGTGGTTTATCCATTGCAATCTGTACGGCAAGCCTCGCAAAACATGCTCGAGCTATGGTGTCCGTCTGAATATCCATACTAACAACTTTTCCGATGGAAGAAGCAACCCTAAGAAGGTATTGCCGATTATAGAGATACACCGGAATCTTTGGCAATCGAACCCAGGTGACGATGGATTTAATTTCATTAGTGTCAGGATCAAAATCTTCATCCCAAGCTTGGACGTATAAGTAGTGGCCGGCGATCATCCAAGGCCCCCCAACTAATGCATGGATGGCATCGTCCTCCGCAAGAAATCTCACAATGTAATACCCGTTGCCAACATCAATAAGAGGAAGGGAGGCAGACGCTGGCCAAATCTTCTCCAGCCTGGCTTTAAGGACTCGGTATGAAATGTTCCGACCAACAACTTTCAGCACCACCGCGTGTGCCCATGGGCGGAGAAGAGTCTTCTTGAACGCGTCCGAAATCTGAAATCTGGGCATGCCATTGAATGTAGTCTGGATAATATCATCAGCGTCACCTGTAAATTCAAGTGCCTCATCATCAATAGGGATATGCTTTGGCGCACTCTTACGTTTGGCAACTTCACTGTATAGGAAACGTGGACGTTGAGCAGCTCCATCATCTTGGATATCCGGCGGCTCCCCACCATGATCCATCATCTCGGTATCTCCCATCGTAAAAAAGTAAAACTGGATCTTGAAGGATTCTTGAAGGATTCAAGAAGCCTGCTTTCGTTACACTGCTAGCTAGCTGAATTTGATATAGTACAACAATATTTTATATGGTTTATTTTGATATTTATGTTTAATTGGTTTATTATCTACAAATTTGAATATAATACAGTAAATGTATAATTTACGGAATGGGTAATGAGATAGGAATTTGCTATAATTTTGCCTCGATGGGCACCCCAACAAGTTCCTCCATGGAGAATGAAATGTAAATGAAATAAGATAACATTTCAAAAACAAAAATGGGAATGGAGATATAGTGAGTCTCAACCCCAAATCGACATGTGTCTCATCCCTACCGATATTAACTGTTAGTATATTAGTTAATTTTGTAATCATCAACTATTTTATGATAATCATTTTGCAAGTACGCACTTTTTTTATTTTAAGGATTGCAAGAACATACTTGAATCATATGCTTTGTTTCATTACAAATGTTTACTGTCAATGCAAGTCCAAAGTATTTAGCACATCTTCCTCTCTTTTTTTTTTTCTTTATTTTTTTTTTCAGATTTTGAAAATAAAAACTGTATATAGTACTCCTAATCTCCTATAACCTCTCGAACTCGAAGTCTCCATATACATCTGGAGCTGAACTCCAAGGACCTCCTAATACTCCTCAATACCTGTACACCTGTCATCCATATCATCAGTCAGTGGTACTTCCAAATCAAATCGGAACTGTCATTAAAATTAATTCAAAAATTTAAAAATAACCTACCACCAATATTATTAGCATACCGTTACTATTAAAGTTTGCCGGGGTACTTTCGTAATCTCATCAGTTAATAAAGCGCTGTTCGTTCACGCGCCAGCCAATGCCATTCAATGCTTATCAAAAAAATCGCTTGCTTTTTTTCCTTTTTCAATTTTTTTTTTTAAACGGGCAAAAGAAAAATATAGACGTTGGAGTTACGGCAAAATTTGCAAGTGAATAAATTAAATGGCGCCGCGAATGTGTCCCCTCCCTAATTGTTTTTAGCTGTTTCTATTTGGTATTCATCGAATCCCTAATCTGCGGCTCTTCCTCACTCTCTCTGGATTTTGGTTAAATTGATTGATATTCTTGATTACTCAGCTTCCTCAGCTGGTTATTTGCACTGTTTCATTCGGTGAAGAGTTGTTTTACGGAGTTGTTGAAGTAAGGTGGGTACTTTTTTTTTTGGTTTTTCCTTATTTTGTGTGAAGATTATGCTTTGTTGGTGTGTATATTTTCTGATTTTGATGTGATTATGGATGAATGTTGGTTTTTTTGAAAAATTATGTGCAATCGTTTCCAAGTGTGTGGTTTAATTCGGCTGTGTTTTGGCTTTTGAGGATTTATGGGGCGAGTAAGATTCTGGAGTTGTGGCGTGTTTAGTGAGTAAATTTTTTTTGGGAAATCAGTTTGGATTTGATTCTTGATTTGGGTTATACCAAAATTTGAAGGGTGGTTGGGGGAAAATGCATTTCTTTCCCCGTTTAACCTTTCGGTGAGTTGTCATTGGCCAGGGACAAGATGATCTGCTCGTCTACACCCTTTTTTCTCTCTTCCTTTTTCCTTCACCGGATTGTTTAGGTTTAGGGGTACGTAGGGGATGCCTGCGATGTTTGAAGGAATGGATTTGAAATTTATGGTGAATCAATTGTATTGGCTTGAATGATTCTATTTTCCTTAGAACAAACACTATCATGGGTGATTATAACGGAATTATTATTTATTTTGTAAAATCATTGACCGTTGATTTTTGCAGTTACTTTCTCAATCTTTCATTTATACTTAAATCTTCTGATCTTGTTCTTGATTGCAATTAAAGTTGAATATTCTGGATCTTTTGCAGGCACGAGTTTATTGGTAAATCTGATTTGAAACGGCGGTGGAGTGGGAAGATATTTTGCGATTAATGGAATTAATGACAATATGATTCTATGTTTGAAAAACTGATTTTTTGTATCACTATATTTAGTTGTGTGATAAATCTCATAGACCTTGCACACAGCCATCACAGTAGTAATTTACTTTGCTGTAATAACTGTTTTTTGGAAATGGCTATTGCGGGTTTGCACAATGTTTCTGCTTTTGGTCATTCATTCTTTGGTGAGGCACGGCGTGATCAGCCACGCACCCAAGCATCCACGGTCTTGCAAATATGGCGAGAAATTGAAGGTGAACACACGGTGAATCAACCGTATAGTTCAAGGCAGCACAGAAATGGTTCAGATTCAGAGTGCTCAAGCACTTCGACATCTTCTGGAAGGGTAAATGATAACAGGGATGATATCTCTCAGCAATCTGACGAATCAGAGAACCATGGTTTTACTGGTTCAGAGATGGATCATGAAGATAATAGTAGTATTGCATCTGAACAATCTATTGACTTAGGGGAGATTGAAAGGGAAAGAGTGAGGAAAATTTTTCGTGAATGGATGAATAGTGGTTCTAAGGGACCTCCATCATATGGATTCAACCTAAACAACCGTTCAGGTCAAAGGCTTGGTGAGAATGAGTGTCAAAGGGTGAGAAGTAGCAGGGAAAGGGTGCAGACAACTGCTCAACAGAAAAGCAATTGTGGATCAGTCAGAGATAGAGTTGGTTCTCAACTCAATCAGGGGTGCGATGGACTAGCAATCAATCACCTTGAGATTGGCTCAAGGAGGAGAATTAGAAGACTGTGTGGTAGACAAACACTGCTTGATCTTCTTCTGAGGGCTGAGAGTGAGAGAGAAAGTGAGCTTGTTACTTTGTCGGAACGAAGACCCGTGTCTGATTTCCCTCATCGCCATCGCATCCAGGTTACATTTTCCCAATTGATATGTTGTACTTTTTTCCTTGGTATCGTTGAATGTTGGCATATACACACTGGCAGTGCTTTTCTATCCATTTTGTTGTTTGTGGATCAATTCACGTCCAAGAATTTAGTTTTACTTGCACAAAAAGGATCAGCACGAGATACTGAATCTTTAATAATTGTCATATTACCATTTTAGAAGTTATAGTTGAAATTTCAATAAACAATAAATATATTTTACCGAGATTCATTTTAACCTACTTCACTTAACAGGCACTCCTCAGAGGAAGATTCTTGCGTAATGAAAGTTCAGTCCTTCATGATAGAACATCATCAAATGCTGCTAACAATGAATTGAGTCTGTTGAGGCAAAGGCATGCAGTTTCGGATCTAAGGTAAGTTTCAGATATAAACCGTAGATTGGGGACCAAAACATGTGATAGGCAGAGAATGAAATCCCTTAACTCACTGATATTTTTCATATTTGTACCCAAAGCTGGCGTTTGTCTACCCATATTTTATGCCTTGTTTTTTCCCCCTTGTACTGTGTTTTCTGAACCTATACAAACCTTCATGTCAGTGTCTATATTTGGACACTTCTTCACTCATGTTGGAGTAAAGGATTATGTCCAGTCCGGGTGCTATGCTATGAATCTGACAATTTAGGGTCTTAGATTTTAATACTTAGGGACTAGAACCAATCCACAAAAAAATGAATCTGCCATGTATATCAATCCAACTTCTAGTACTCTTGGAAATCTCTTTGTTGAAGTTGCTCGCTCGAGTTCATTGCTCAACCATGCCTGAGTAGCCTTCTAATATCTGATTTTGGATACAATCATGCATATTCTGCACCTCTGGTTATGCGAAAGCTAGAGACTTGCAAAAACTTGCATTTTTTATTCGCTTTGATTAAGCTGGCATATTAAATTGAACTTGACTTCTAGGCAAACTTAACATATGTGTTGATAACATCTTTGCCACATTATTGTAATCTAATGGCATCGTGATATGGCTGTACAGGGAAGAATTTCTATCCAAGTTGGAAAACTCAGCTTCCACTTCAGCTAACATTGCTAAATCAGATTCTTTGTCCAATGGTGAAAATAATAAGGAATCGGAATCTCCAGTCAGCGAAAGGGAGGTTTCTGGAATTATTTTGTCAGAGTTGGAGAGTGCTGTAGATACAAACATGAGCCCTCAGGAATGTGAAGTGCTGGTAACTGGGGCAGAGGTTCCTAGTTTGGACAATGAGGGAGGAGGAGACCCAGAGGTATTGCTTGATGTTGGGAACGATAGTCATGTTGAGGAGCCTACAAATGAATCAAACCTGCAAGTAGAGGAACCTGCAAGTGAAGCAACCCAGCAGCAAGTATTCAGCGATGTTGATAATGAGAGGCATAGTCATCGGATCAATGTTGTCATGGATGAATTGTCGATAAATGAGGCAACACATTCTGATGAATACAATGAAGCTTATAATGAAAATGAACTGAGAAATGCTCAGAGAAGCAGTGCATTTGAAACAGATGGTAGTGCAGGAGCAATGGAAGTAAATGCCATTGAAGAAATTCATTTGCCAAATTCAACAGTGGAAGAGTTTGAGGACTCTGGAATCGAGGTTGCAGAAGCTGAGTTAGTTGATGCCATGGAGGAAGAACACGAAAACAATGTTGAGGAGCATGATCAGATGCAAGCATCACATGAAGACTGGCCAAACCAAGACTTCGAAGAAGCAATTGACAGTTGGCTAGACATGCCTACTAGAGCGGCAGATGAATCTTTTGCAAGAATTGATACATCTTATTTCCCCGATGATGAAAATGCCCACTCAATGGAAATTAGGGAGCTTTTCAGCCGGTATGCTAATGAATTTGTTTCAACTGTATATGATAATATTAGATGCATGCAGTTCTAGCATAAATGAAATGCTTGACTAAATCCTGTTACAGGAGGCGCGTCTCGAGTCTTCTTCGCAGTGGATTTCGTGAGAGTTTAAATCAGGTGCTGCAATCTCATGTTGAAAGGCTTGGCCATGCTTCCTCTGAAGACTGGGAACTGGAACATACACCTCCCGATCATGATCAGTTGCTGCTAAATGTCGATCAAAACCCATCCCAATCCAATGGCTCTGCAAGAAGTCATTTTGCACCCACTTCTGACTTTTTTACATCTCAGTTACTTTGGGAGGAGTTACCACCGGCTACAGATTGGCCACGACATATCCCAAACCAGCAGCTGGGAACAGTAAAGCTTCTTTGACCTAGTTTGTTGCATTAATTAGGATGAATATGTTATCATGACATCAAGTGTTTATTGTCTGCCACATCATATTGTCTTGCATTAATCAAAGCATTGAGTTGTCAATGAATTCCAAATAATCATCTAAAGTTCAAAGAGTGTTTGTGGTAATCAGGAGTGGGAGGTCATCAATGAATTAAGGCTCGACATGGCACGGCTTCAACAGAGGATGGACAACATGCAGAGCTTGCTCGAAACATGCATGGATATACAGATAGAGCTGCAGCGTGCAGTGCGCCAAGAGGTTTCTGCTGCTTTGAATAGATCAGGTGACTGTTAAATCTCAAAACTAGTTTAGCATGCATAGGCTTCATGCAGAAGTCTCTTCTCCGGGCCATTCTAAAAGCGCCTTTGTTTGTTTTTTTAATCCAAGATGCAAATAAATCTGGAGCCACTCAGATTGATGATGACCTGCGGTGGGATCATGTCAGGAAAGGGAGTTGCTGCCTATGTCGGGGAAGTAAAATCGATTCCTTGCTCTACAGGTAAGAGTCCGATGACCAAAATGTTCTTGTAGATTTTTTGGCGCCACGGCTTAGCCCAAAATCTCACGACTACTTTACTTTATACTACACAGGTGTGGGCATATGTGCTGCTGTTCAAAATGTGCAGAAAATCTTGTCCAAGAAAAGGGAAACTGTCCAATGTGTGAAGCTCCAGTGGTTGAAGTGGTGAGAGCCTATTTTGTGCAGTGACAATAGTTTTGGTTACAAAAATATAACGCTATATTTAAAAAGAAGGAAAAAAAAAATAAAAATGAAGTGGAGCTGTGGAATCAAAGGGTCGTATATATTGCATGCGTCTTAAAATTATTATACTACAGTATTATTTATATGTGGCCAAGTTACTTTTTCGTGACAAAAGGCAGAAAATACTGATTGTTATTAATTGATTGGCTAATCATATATGTGACCCTGAAAAAGCCATTGGCTATTAGTGATGGCTTTTTTGGTTTGAATAAACTTGTTGAACGAGGCGCGAAATAAAAAAGTTTGTGGTGGTGGTGAGTTGGTTTACATGTTGCTACTATAGTCCTTTCTAATTTTGATTGCCTCGATATTAAATTAAATCCGGCACGAATTAATTAGATTTCATCCAAGGCAGTATAAAGCTTATTTATATCGTTAATAAATTGCTTACCTCCAATTGTTTTAAAATTAATACGAGTATATTACTAGTTTACTACCCACTCATATACGTTTTATATTTGTTTCATTTATAATTATACATTGAATATTACACCAATAAAATATCACTTTTAAATAAAATTTAAACTAAAGATTCTTATCTAGTAAATTTAATTTTACTAAGATATCTTTATGTATTTTTATTTTTAGTATTTAATGTACTTATTAAAGAAATAAATAAAATCATCATAAAGCAACAATTCCCAAAGTCTGAATCGCCACTGAACATGCCGGTAGTATATCAGTTAGAGTATGTTGCTCCTCCATTCAAAGTGTGTCCCATCCGAAAATTGAAAAAAAAAAAAATAAATAAATAAATAGATAAATAAATAATCCAAAGTGTGACTGATCCATCAAATCTCATTTTATATTGGGCAATGCCACTAATTTTGACTGGGAATAAGAAATGTAATATGCCTAGAAGGATCACTTTCTCTTGAGTCTTGAGTTTCGTTTACTGGCAGGATTTTCGTTCTCGTTTCATTAATACACCCAATCTCTTTTCTAGGGAAATACCCTTTTGCTCATTAATCCATCCAAAAACACATTTGTCTTGTCTCCCTGAATGCATTTGCTCGGCAACACAGCATTTACTACAACAATCTCAGTGTCTGTCAATTACTAGTACTATTCAAAATGTAATAGATCAATGATCAATCATTATCCACGGGATGGTGGAATCAAATGGAAATGCAAATGCAAATGAAGTGATCTTTTAGACCTTAATTATAATCATGTTTGTTAAGGGCAATACAAACACACAACACTCACTGGAAAAAGCAACCACGACCACGGTAGGCCTATCACTCTCACTCAATTGTCAATTCAAATTAAATTAATTGGCATTACTAAAATCTTATCCTCTCCAACTACTATAATACTCCCTCCATTTTCAAATAATTGTAACATTCCTGCATTTCACGCAATCCAATACATATTTTTAACGCTCAATATCTCAAATTGTGTAAAAATAAAATTTATAAAAATTTGGTAATATAAATTTACGCGATTAGACGAATCTAATAAGATCAAACTTGACTATATTTATCTTATATAATTGTGTTAAAAAGTCGAATAAAAGATACTCAATGAATAGTAATAACTATGCAAATGTTACATTTGAATACCGGAGGGAGCACTAGTACTTACTAGTTACGACTCCTACAAGACACCATGATTTGTGATTGAAATTGCACCCCACAATCAAGACTACCAACTCCCAACTGATTATTATTACTACTAACCCACTTAACAATAATTAACAATAATTACATACTTACATATGTACAACTTTTAAGAAAAGAAAAGAAAAAAAAAATTAAGTATTTCCCATCTTTGTCATCTCAATTTCCTAAAAAGAAAATCAAAATTAAAAAACACAAGGACGGACAATGCAAAACTAAAAGTACGTACTGTAATTTTAATCATCTACATTGTCAGAAACTGGCGGTCCTCTGCAGCACCGCCGGATTACCCAATTGGCTGCAGCTACACGCCCTCCGTACACCGCCGCCCGAGCTCTCCTCCCTCCACGTGTCCTTCTCCCTCACCGCCGATCCCTCCTCCAAATCCTCCTCCGCGCTCTTGAACAGCTGCGCCGTCCGGCACAGCGGGCACGTCGCGTGCGCCGTCAGCCACGTGTCCACGCACCGCGGGTGGAACACGTGACCACAGTAGGGGATAACTTTAACCGTCTCCCGGTCGTCGAACTCCCCCAGGCAGATTGGGCAATCGTCGATCATCGGATGCTTGGTGGCCTTCCCGTACGCCGCCAGCGGCAGCGAGCTCACGGCTGAGGGGTCCAGCCCGCGCTTCTGCCTCTGCTGCTGCGGCGGCGCTCGCGACGACGGAGGCGACGACGAAGAGTCCTCCGCCGTGGCGAAGCGGCGGATGTAAACGGAGAAGAACCCCATGAAGAAGAGCGCGGTGAGGAGGACCAGAATCGTCAGCGCCATGGACGAATCGAACGGCGCCGTCGGATTTAAAGTCATCGATCCATCGGCGGAGGTGGCCGCACTGGAGGAGGAGGCGGATGAGGAGTCGGGCGGTTGCGAGGTGAGTTCCGCTGAAGCGTTGTGGACTTGGAGGAACCTTCTAGAGAGAAAGAATGTGGCGGTTGATCTCATCTTGAGGAACAAAAATCGACGGCCGTGGTTGAGCGTGGGAAACAGGAGGAATTAATGGGAGCGGGCCGGGAAGAGAAGTGAGAGAAGGGGAGGAAAAAAGGGAAACGGCAATCCAAACGGATAATATTTTGTCCGTTAGGGACAAAAAGGGGAAAAATAAAAAATGAAGGAAGAGATAGATGATGAGTCTAGAAGAAGTTCAATATACTGATTTTCTGCCTGTATGGGAATATGGTTAGATGATAACGTGATAATGATAGCCGACGGGAAACAGAAGAAAACAACCAGGCGTGGGGTCGTTTTAGAGTGAGTACTCGTAGTAGTATTAAATAAAGTAAGAGGTTAATAATAAATCTGTCTTATGTGAAGGCTGCGACTTGCGAGTGGGGCTTTATAAGAAAGATATTTGGGGTTTAGGCTGAGCTGTCTCTATTCTTGTTGCAGTGTTTTGGTAAGTAAGAGTATACTTACTATATACAATGAGTGTGGGAAAGTGACTTGTGTAATGGTATGTATAAGATATAGTATGAAAATTTGGTGGCCTATTTGGGTAACTTGCGGTATTTGAATCCAGGGTGCGCCCACAAAAATATATTTATACTATATACTACCATGAAGGCATGAACCATATTTGAAATAAAATAGTAGTATAAGTAATTAAAATGATGACGAGAGAGAGATACCATGAACCTCTCACTCAAGTTATTATTATTAGTAGTAGTATTTTGATTATTAGTAAGAGTATATCCATAAGGAGAAAAAGTAGCAATTGCTTTCTTTTTTCTCAAGTTTATTGAGTTTGGGCGAGTCCACTTCAAAGCAGAAAGTTTCAATCTTATTTTAGGAGGACTTCAATTCTCCACTGATGTTGGTAGGCTGGTAGCTATAGATTAGCTCTAACGTGATCAATCTCGCTTTTCAGTTTACTTACAGGTACATATGTGCAATCTTATCTTAATTATTAATAAGTTGGTCACGGCTAAACGAAAATCGACAAACAAAGGCATATACAAAAAAAAAAAAAAAAAAAAAAAGCACACACACACTACTACTAAAATGGGAGAGATAAGTGACCGGATAGCAAACCAAATGTAACACCTCTATTTTCAAAAACAGCGGAAGAATGGATGTTACCGCCATATTTTCTACTTAAGTTTACTTCCAAGCTACTTAAATAGAAAATGTTAAGGCTTAGAATATACTACCTCCGTTCCTTTTTAAATGCACGTTTTGACTTTGGGTACTGTTCATTGAGTAGCTTTGACTCGACTTTTTTAATACAATTATATAAGATAAAATATAGTCCAGTGAGATCTTGTTGGATTCGTCTAATCGCATAGATTTAGAATATTAAATTTTCATAATTTTTACTTGTATGCACTTTGAGTTATGAAGCATTAAAGATATATATTGGATTGCGTGAAATGTGGGTCCGTAGTATTTAAAAAGGAACGGATGAAGTATAATATATTTAAAACCACAATTGCCAACCATAAAATAATCATGATTATTTTATGAAAAAAATCAGTTTAGTACGTACCATATTAATTTATAAGTTTAGGATAAAATATAAATGAATACTTAAAGTACCACTGTGACCTCACATGGTCGAAATGAAATAGTGCGACATAAAAGCTTATTTCAAAATTCCCCAAAATCCCAGTACAAATGTCATGCCAATCTCAGTCACATATCCTGAAAAAGAATGAAAGTAACAACATCAGCAATGCTGAGTAAGTCAATCCCCTATCCCACACATGCTGGAGACTCGGGGTTGACTCAAAGGCACGAAGGGATAATTATTATATAGCAATTAGAATATCTGTCGAATTTAAATTCCAACATTTATAATTTGGGAACACATATGTTAAATGAAACCAATGCAATGCACCATACCAATCCAATAATCACATATATCATCTCTCGCCATGCAGAGGACTATATACTGCTAACACTGGTGTCCTAGACTAGTACTTCGACTGTCTAGGGTTATAGACATATACAGGCTCTACCCATGGAGGGACAATTACCCTCATCCAATATCCGATATTCAATATCCAAATGCCAATAGACCATATAGTTCATGCATTGGTTTCATAAAACATAAATCTTACCAAGACGGATTTATAAAACCAAATTCATCTACGCCAAACCTCATCAACAGAGGAATCGAATTTTTCCAGAATCCAATTACCATACTTGCCCACATAAATTATATAATATGTTATCCGAGACAGAAAGTAGGCAAACAATATAGCCAATTGATGAACACATACTACAGTGATGGACAAAGGAGTATAATATAAATGAAATAAAGATAAAATACATATACCCATTGCTACGATTCCATGGAGGAAAAAAAGTGAAGACCATTCAAGTGTGGACTGTGGGCCCCACACGTTTACTCTTTATTGTTTTGGCTTGAAATTGGTAACACTACCGGTATATCTATACATAAATTGATATCTGTATACCTAGGACGAAACAAAATGAAGGTTTGACCAAAATAAATAAGAGTGAACTGAAGATGAACGAGACGACAGAAAAATACACGACCGAAGGATTAACCACAATCAGTGAAGAGGAAAACGAGATAAGTGCTATGCCAAGCGAGGAATGAATTTGGAAGAAAGGACGACATAGATACAATTCCAACTTTTCATACAACCGGTGCAAGATTGAGATCGAAAAGCAAGGCAAACAAGAGCAAATCAACAGCAAAGAAGACGACAGGTTCCATTTCCTAATTACATAAACATATCTTAAGGAAATTTGGGATTTTTTTGATTCTAGGTGTAAGCAGACACCGAACAGAAAGGCAGACATACAATTTCCAGTAATTCAATTCTTCAGAAAATAGGGGCGTGGGAAGCAGTGAAGGAGAGGAAATTGACTTATACATTTGAAAATTAATAAGTGATGAATAGAGTGATAAGCAGCAGATCGTTGGGAACGACCAGGTCAGATGAAGACGACACAAACCTGAATCAATGATTCCAAAATCTGTAAGAAAATGGTGGGTGAAGGAACGCATTGTAGGAAATGGAAAATTAACTTACCATTCAAGAGTTATTGAATGAAGAAGAAGCAGCAACTCGATCGAATGTTGGAGGCTTAAAGATTCTCAAAGCTTCCTAAATAAAAATCACAATGGTAAGAAGTAGTTCCCTGAAATGATTTAGAGAGACTGAAAAGAAATGAGTACCCACCCTTTGGAATGCACGAATGAGCAGTGGGGGAATTTCTGATGAGATGGGAGTACTTAACAACACTATGAGGTTCAACGGAACAGTAAATTAGGTAGAGGGTGAGAGATTTTAGGGAGTGGAATTGGAGTGTGAAGAACCGTTCCTATGCTTCTACTGCTAAGTCCGAAGACCTCTCTCAAATTCAAGTTGCACTTTTGACCAAGTTATAAGGTGAATGGGTTTATTCTTTTCCCTTATTAAAATAAAAACTACTGAATATTTGGGTATATAAATGCACTCAGTAGTTAAATCGTACAACCCAATTTATGTTATTAAAATAAATAAAATCTCCCACTACAAAAGTAAATAAGTAAATAAGTTTGCACCATTATTCCTTAAGTCAATTTTGGGGCATCACAGTCTACCCATCTTAAAGAAAAACTTCGTCCTCGAAGTTTGTTAGAATATGTCATTTCCGAAAACTAGATGTGGAATACTAACCTTATATTGTCGCGTCGTCACATCCTCCCCACTTTGGATAAATAGTTATGTCTGCATAACTTGTTCGCTAGCTTCGATGAATAATTCTGGGTATTTTGCTTTTACATCTTCCTCCATCTCCCATGTAGCTTCTTCATAGTCGTGGTTTGACCATTGGATTTTAACCATGCGAATAGTTCGATTCCTTGTTGCTCTCTCCTTCGCGTCCAGGATGTGCATCGGATGTACGTCGTATGTTAAATCTTCATCCAACTCAATGACTTCCGGTTGGAGAATATGAGAGGGGTCATGATGATATTTCTTCAATTGAGATACATGAAAAACATTGTGCACTCGTGCAAGCTCCACTGGTAAGGCGAGTCGGTAGGCAAGATTTCCTACTCGCTCGACAATCTCGTAAGGGCCAATATATCGTGGGCTTAATTTCCCACGCTTCCCAAAGCGCATCACTAATCGCATTGGCGATATTTTCAAGAAGACCTTATCACCAACCGTGAATTCACCCATTTGGCGTCTTTGGTCGGCATAGCTCTTTTGTCGATCTTGAGCTGCTTTTATCTTTTGTTGGATGACTTTAATTGCTTCAACAGAGTCATCAATAAGTTGTGGTCCCACGACCACTATCTCTGTATTATCTCTCCAACATAGTGGGCTTCGACACCTCCGTCCGTACAACGCTTCAAATGGTGCCATCCCAATGCTTGCATGGTAGCTATTATTATAGGAAAACTCGATTAGAGACAATCGATCTTCCCAACTACCCTTGCACTCTAAGACGCACGCCCGTAACATGTCTTCCAATGTTTTGATTGTCCTCTCAGTTTGACCGTCCGTCATAGGATGTAATGCAGTGCTCATCTTCAACTTAGTTCCAAAAGCTTCTTGTAACTTCGTCCAGAAATTTGAGACAAATCGACTGTCTCGATCAGACACAATGTCTTAAGGTATTCCATGCCTTCTCACCACATTATCAACGTATGCCGTTGCTAATTGATCCATGGTCCATGTGTCATTCATTGGTATAAATATGGCAGTTTTAGTGAGTCGATCTACAATTACCCATATTTTGTTCATACCCCCCAGTGTCTTCGGTAGTCCAGATATGAAATCTATAGAGATACTCTCCCATTTCCATGATGGAATCTCCAACGGTTGCATCAAGCCCAACGACTTCTTACGCTCAGCTTTTACTTTCTAACATGTCGAGCACTTTGACATAAACTCACTTACTTCTTGCTTCATCATTGGCCACCAAAACACTTCTTTCAGTTCTTTATATAATTTGCCTTCCCCTGGGTGCATTGAATATGGTGTGTTGTGTCCTTCCTCCATAATCCTTTGTTTCAACTCCATACACTTTTTCGGTACGCACCATCTACCTTGATAACGAATACTCCCATCTTCATGAATTTTGAACTCGTCTGCCTTGCCTTGTGTTATCTTCTCCTTGATTCTTTCAAGTTTCACATCTCCAGGTTGAGCTTCGCGGATCTCATCGAATAGTGTTAGTTTGATGGTTAAGTTGTTCAACATAGCTAACACTGTTCCTTGATGAACAAGTTCAATATCCAATCGAACAATATCCATATAGACCTCTGAAGGCAATATCCTTATGCTTGTCAAATGTTTCGTCTTACGACTTAGAGCACCAGCCACCACATTTGCCTTCCCTTCGTGGTAAGCAATGTCTAGGTCGTAGTCTTTAATGAGCTCAAGCCACCGTCTTTGCCTCATATTCAGCTCTTTTTGTGTGAAGATGTATTTCAAGCTCTTATGATCAGTAAATATCCTACATGTTCGCCCATATAGATAGTGCCGCCAGATCTTTAAAGCGAATACCACAACAACTAGTTCCAAGTCGTGTGTAGGATAATTCTCTTCATGTGACCTCAATTGTCGCGAGGCATAAGCTATGACCTTCTGTTGTTGCATCAGAACACAACCAAGTCCAAATTTTGATGCATCACTGTATATCTCAAAGTCTTCTTTGACGTTTGGCAAGGTGAGAATAGGTGCTGAAGTGAGCAACTTCTTTAGCTCTTGAAAAGCTTGTTCACACTGCTCCGACCATTGATATCCCAACCCCTTTTTCAGCATTTGAGTCAAAGGTCGAGAAATTTTGGAGAAGTCCTTAATAAACCTTCGATAATATCCTGCCAAACTCAGGAAACTTCGAATCTCCGTTTGGTTCTTTGGTACAGGCCATTCGGCAACTGCTGCTACCTTTGTCGGATCCACTAATACTCCTTCAGCTGAAACTATGTGACTTAAGAATGCCACTTTATCTAGCCAAAACTCGCATTTTGACAGTTTAGCATAGAGTTGATACTTTCTCAACAATTCCAACACTTGGTGTAGGTGCTGAGCATGCTCCTCTGCATTCCTTGAGTATATCAAGATATCATCAATAAAGAAGACTACGCATTGGTCCACAGCTCCTGAAAGACATTGTTCATCAGTCCCATAAAGGCTGTTGGTGCGTTCGTCCAGCCGAAGGACATCACCGTAAATTCATAGTGTCCATACCTTGTATGAAAGGCTTTCTTAGGTATGTCATTCTCTGCCACTCTCAGCTGGTGATACCCTGATCGCAAATCAATTTTTGAAAAGACTCTTGCACCCTTTAACTGGTCGAACAAGTTGTTGATCCGTGGTAGAGGATATTTGTTTTTAACTGTGACTTGGTCCAATCCCCGATAATCAATGCATAGCCTCATCCCCCCATCTTTCTTTCTGAAAAAGAGCACTGGAGCTCTCCACGGTGAAGTGCTTGGTCGAATGTATCCTTTACTCAGCAACTCTTCTAATTAATCCTTCAATTCTTTCATCTCAGCCGAAGCTAATCGATATGGAGCTTTTGAGATTGGCTTAGTTCCCGGCACCAAATCAATTGTGAAGTCTACATCTCGAACAAATAGCATCCCTGGTATCTCTTCAGGAAAGATGTCCAGGTATTCCTTGATCACTTGTATCGACTCCAATCCTTCTTCCTTAGCTTGCATGTTTTGCACATGACACATAAACAATGGGTATCATTTACGTAGCATCGTTCCCAATTGTGGAGCTGTCACCTACTTGGTAGTCGATTTACGCGGGTTCACATAGTAGGCCACCTTATCTCCTTTCGGTCCTTGCAAGACCACCTTCTGCTTTTGACAGTCGATCTTTGCCTTGAATTGTGTTAGCCAATCCATTTCAAGGATAAGAAATCCCTTAGATCAAATTCTGCCAATGACGACGAAAAGACTATTCCTTCTATGGTGATTGGAACATCATTGTATTGTTTCTTACAGGGAATTACGTCCTCTGATGGTAGATAAATCCCTAGTGTGATAGACTCAGGTGGTGGAAATTGTAGCCTTTTAACTACTCGAGATGCCATAAACGAATAGCTTGCACCATAATCAAATAATATATGAACAGGTACACCAAGTATTAAAAATGTACCTTGCAAGACATCGGCTTGTTGCTCCGGTAAATCCGCCTGATTAATCACATTGAGGCATCCCTGTTGCTCGAAGCGGTTTCCCCCACGGTTCTGATCATTAGCCCCCTGATTTCCATTTCCTTGTTGTTGCTGATATATACGCTGATTATTTCCATTGTGGTTTCCGTTCCAATTCCCATTTCCATTCCAATTCCCATTTCCATTCCTCCGATACTAATTATTTTGTCCTTGCTGGTATTGTTGTTGTTGACGTCTCGGACCTCTGTTCAGATCCTCTTGTATCGTGATCCTATCAATGCGAGTGTGGCACTCCTTAGCAAAGTGTCCCTCTTTGCCGCATCGATTACATGTTGTTGGACTCGGGCATTCTTTGACCAAGTGTCGTCGATTGCACTTCAAACAAGGGGTCAAGATTCTTCCCCTTTGTTCCCTTCTTTGTCCTCCATCTATGTGGTCACGTTCTTGCCTTGGAGGGTTGTTATCATTCCTTCCAATCTCAATTATTCCTCTTTTCTCTTGAGTCTGCCTCTCATTCAGTTTCCTTTTATGCTCTTGGACTCGAGCAACTGCACATGCCCGATCATAGATCTTTTGAAGACTTGAGAATTGTTTACCTCCCAATCCCTCTCGAATTGCCAAGTTGAGACCCAACTCAAACTTTTGTGCCTTTTCATGATCAGTTTGCACCAAGGCTGGAGCAAAATTCAGTAGTTCAGTAAACTGCACATAGTATTCATGCGCAGTCATCTTTCCTTGCCGCAATGTTATGAACGCCTTGTACTTTGCATTTTTGACACTCATAGGGTAGAATCTCTTCCTTGAGGCCTCCTTGAACTCACCCCATCCATACCCTTCAGGTTGATCTTGGATGTGTAGTCTCCACCACTTATCAGCTGCTTTTCTCGGAAAGTATGTTGCTACCTCCATCCTTTGGTCATCTGGACACTTTATTGCTGTAACCAGCTTATCCAGTGTATCGATCCATTCTTCCAGCTTTCCAGGGTCTTCTTGTCCTTCATAAGTTGGGGGCCTATGTTTGAGAACCACATCGAGGTAGTCAATTGGAGCCGGTGGTGGTGGTACGACATGAGTTGCTTGCGTATCACCCCTTTGCCTATGAAGGTCGGCACTCAGCATAACCACCATTTGTTCAAGAACCCTTAACCGTTCCCTGTCATTATTTGGAAGAATGCGTTGAAAGGATTAGGTTGACCTCCAACTGGGTCAACTTCGAAGTCATCTCCCTGATTGTTGGCCTTTCTGCTTCACACACACACAATACATAAGTTCTTGTTTGAGTACTTAAGAAAATGTTGCAGATATAAAGAGGGACATATAAATAAGATAATAGCAAAAGCAAGTAGTTCACCAAAAATGGCCAAAACAATACCAAAGCAACCACCAACAGTCAATGTCAAAATTAACAATTCAAATCCAAAAAATAGTCCATCAAATGTACGAAAGTGAATAGTAAAAGTGATCATTCACTCCTCGTCGCACTCCTCCTTAGGATCTTCTTCACCATCTTCTTCATTTTCACTGCTCACACGAGTTGGAGAGGACCGCGGGTGTAATACCCTAAAATTTAGCTATATTGATAAAGAAAATAATTTATTATTATTTCTTAAAGAAAAATGAATTGAGTTAGAAAATAAATTAATATTTTCCAAGATAGAGATTGGATTGAAAGAAATGAATTATTTTCTAATGGAAAATAATTTGAGAAGATATTTTCCAAGGGAAAATATTCTAACAAATTGAGATGAATATTTGACAATAGTATTGATCAAGTATTATTTTCAAATAACTTTTATACTTAATTATTATATTAAGCATAGTTAATTCCTTAATAGTCTAGTGGTAGTAATATTACACTCATAAGGCATAGTTATGATTTTCTTAAAAAGATATAAAATTTGCAATAGATTAATTAATACAATATAAGTTCATTACCAGGAAATAATTCGAAGTATAGTAGGAATTTTTTTATATTAATTAGTGTAATGGATTCATTAGATGGAAAATTCCTTTATAAGGATTAAAAATAATAATAATAATAATAATAATAATAATAATAATAATAATAATATCAATTTCTTAAGTAAGCATTAGCAAGTGGAAACAATTATTAGCAAATGATAATAATTTGCATACGTACTATGTAGTAATGAATTGACAAATCTTAAAATAAGAATATATTAGTAACTAGGTACATGAAATGATAAATAGGTTTATTTACTTCCATCATTTCGTGAGCCTAATAGTCTCTTAATTAATATTGCAGTGATAAAAAAAATGATAAGACATGATTTGTAGCTAGGTGACTAATAGCTATAAACCCTAATTTAGGTATGGAAAAAAAAAAAGAAAAACATATAAGGATTTGAATTTAGTACCTAATAAGTAAAGTCATTATACTGTCATGTTTGTAGCATTACATTGCTTGATGAGAGTCATAAAACCCTCAATCAAACGAAAAATAATACTAATAAAACAATATCATAGAATAATTTATATACAAGTTGAGCAAATTGAGTTATTGTTATGTGGCAATTAATTTGTGTGTGCATATCCATAATGAGTACAAGTGTCCAAACACATGTCATTTAGTTTGGGTGTTTAAAGATGACTAATCTAATTCTGTACTACCTATAAAAGGGCATTAAGTGCTTAATAAAAGGGGAATTTGCCCTGCATTTTGTCCATCCCACACTTGTCTACACTATCTTTCATCACTTTACCTCTTATGTATTATACACTTGTGCACTAACTCATACATTCAGTACATCTAATAAGAACTATCATACATACGATATATATATATATTACACAACACGTTATCAGCACGAGTAGCTCTGTCGAGGTGCTGTTGGAGGAAGATTTAAATCTACCAAAATTATCGGAGGTATACTTATGAATTTACTAATTTCCATTTTATTATTACGACTAACTTTGCAGGATTGAATTTGGTGTCCATGTATTGGACGAGTAATGCACAAATGCATTTAGCCTAAATGTATGAGCCTTGGAAAGTGGTACTGTTGTGATAGAAATATATCACACTTGGCTTGAGGAAGAGATTTGAGTTATTGCCCAGAATCAAAGGAATTGTGGCACGAATCAAGTCATTGTATAAAGACAAAATTTTGTCAAAATCCCAAAACAAGGGAAACGGGAAACCCCAAAAGAGAGAATATATGTGCCCGGTTAAATCGGATGACCTTTGAAATACCAAAGTGGTATAAAATGGCTATTACGCCTATATATGAAAAAGGCTATTGAAAGTCCAATAAATTGTGAGAAAAATTATATAGTCAATAATGAATGTTGGTTTTCTTAATTAGACAAAGCAATGAAATATTGCTGAAATATTCCGAATTCAAGCCGACAAATGCTTGCCCTCTCTAAAGGAGAATATGACAAAATATAAATATCATAGCGTGATTATGATGTGCCAAAAGGCAACATATTATTGAAATCGTAATCGGAAATTGAACCGGGTTAGATATATTGGCAAAATGAAAATACGAATTCCCCGGAGTTAATTAAATATATGGTATAACCACAAAAGGCCTTATAAATCCCATTAGTGGTTTAATACGACTGTACCAGAAAGTACATATCATGATAAAATCATATCATTGTGATATCAAAAGCCATTGAACATTTAAATGACATCTGGCTAGACATGTGGCTTGTTTAAATGAAAGGCCTTAAGGTTGAAACAAATCGTATTGATCACGATGATTGATGTGATAATAAAGTGAAATATGTATCACGTGTGTGGACTTAAATAAATTTATTGCGCACATATTGGTGCCAAATGAAATGAAAATTCATGTTTTTACTCCCCATTATAACCCCCTTGCAATTTGAATATTTTGTGTATATAAATTATACACTCGTGCCTGCCTTCTTGGAAAGATAAATGGATGCCAAAATAAAATGAAGCCGAGGATGATGTCTGCCTCATCCACGGTGCAACTATGCACGTTGTATTGAAAAGCAAAAGCTATTATCCCAATTGAAAAAGGAAAAGCTTACTGCTAATAAAATCAGTGGAAGTTCAAAAGAACTCTGGAAGAGTCATTGTATATCTCCTGAAGGAGAAGAAAAATTGTGCTTGAATATGCACTATTCTCGAGAAAATCTCGAAAGAGCTTACTAAGCTTCAGTGATATTCGAAAAAATTCATATCAGTATGAAATACAGAATGAGGCAATAACATTATTTCTTGATTACTCAGATTATGATGCAAAGAAATTAAAAGAAAATTGCATCAATATCCTCTGGCATATACCATACAAATTAAAGCTGAGTACCGTTGAAATATATCATGTGGTAGACCTGAAGTCTACTCATAATTTTCTTACTTGGCACGATCAGCTTGGGCATCCTCCAAGAAGCATCATGCTGAGGTGAATTATTGAAAATTTAAATTCAAATGAATATGTACGCGTTGCTTACACATATAATTAAATTGTGAGCACACTTGCATCCAATAAAGAAAATGCGATTGGATGGTGCTATTGAATTTTAAACGCGTGCAAGCCAGGCCTGGCCAAAGTATATATCAAAATAAGTAATAATTAAATTGCACGCAAGGCTGATGAGGTCAAAGTTACCTACATTAGTTTGGGGACATGCTATGCATCAACGCTCATGAAAATAAAGCCGACAGACTGTCATTAATTCTATCCCCTAATTTTGATATAAGTCCAATGTTTAAGAATTGAAAATATTTGGGTGAGCGATATACGTCCCCGTTATGCCACCCTAATTGGGCTCCCAATGACGATTGGGTATATATGTCGGATATAAATCACCATTAATACATTATATTTGGTACCAAAGGTTTGGTGATTTTATATAAGGTTTGCAGATTATTATTTACCGACATTAGAGGGAGATATGGATCAACCGAAAATTATTATTGTGACTGAAAAAAACTATATTGCGTAAATTGCAAATTCTCTACCAAGCGTATCATATAACTCTAAAAGAGTTACTAAATCCCGCATATCGGCATTACCCAAGGAAAACTTGTTGCCCTAGTAAAATAATTGTGGCACAAGATAATCACTTGGTTCCAATTATGTCCTGAATGGACCAATTACAAACGTGAAAAATGAATATTTTGCACGCTTGAAGTACGGTAAATCATCTGGTTCCAACTACAAAAATCCTCGAGGTTTATAAATTTTAGAAAGTGACGAATTGTTGAAACAAGCTCTACAAAAGAGCAATTTGCTCCAAAAGAGCAGGGCCCATACCTTAAAAATAATGAGATCTCAATCAATCGTCACAAACAAAAATATTTAGAACACAGATGAAATTATATTGCAAACCTAAATCGGTTGATGAATGTCGGCAAAAGAAAATCTTGACTTTATGTTCCATATGAATGAAGGTTATATAGTAGCCTCAGTGAAAGCTTAATAGAAAGAAGGCTATACAAATGACGATAGACTTGGGTTTATTATATTCATACAATTCTTGGTATGATAGAAGAATAAACTACAGTATCGTCCGGAAGATGAATTCCCCAAATTATCTTATATGATGATAATGTGGTTTATATAGCACAATTGAAGGGGATACATAAAATAAATGAATTTGAGATCTAAGATTTGGTAAAACCAAATTCTGCCTTAGTTTGCAAATTGGGTACATTCACTACCTGAAAAGGTGTTAAACAATTCCCAATGAAAAAAGGGATATCCGCTACATGCTTAATGCTTGGCCGAGCTCTTGAACATATAAAGGATCCTTTTACACCAACATGTGAAAATGAATACATATTTTGTCCGAAATGGATAATATCTTAGCGGATTTATTCACCAAGGCATTGCCGACAGCAATATTGAAAATTTGGTAAAGATAATTTAAATGCAGCGGCTACAAGATCTCAAATGGAACTTAAATCAGGGGGAGAAACACTAAAATATCTCAAATGAAATCCAAATCAAGGGGAGAAATTGAACACAAGAATATTGTACTCTTTTTCCTTCACTAGGATTTTTTCCCACGGGGTTTTTTCCTAATAAGGTTTTAACGAGGCATATTCTTTGTGTAATGGATATGCAAGGGGGAGTGTTATGTGGCAATTAATTTGTATGTGCATATCCATAATGAGTACAAGTGTCCAAACACATGTCATTTAGTTTGGGTGTTTAAAGATGACTAATCTAATTCTGTACTACCTATAAAAGGGCATTAAGTGCTTAATAAAAGGGGGAATTTTCCCTGCATTTTGTCCATCCCACACTTGTCTACACTATCTTTCATCACTTTACCTCTTATGTATTATACACTTGTGCACTAACTCATACATTCAGTACAACTAATAGGAACTATCATACATATGGTGTATATATATATTACACAACAGTTATCATGTTTATTAAAAAATGCTACCAGTTAGTACAAAGAAGGATAGTGTAATACGTGTGAAGAAAATATATACGTGTAATCAAAAGCTATACGAAGCTGGACATAAGCAATACGTGCTTTTACATGACAACCCATGCAAATACTGGGAGGTTATGGAAATCACAGTGAGGACGAGCTACATCTTAGCTAGGATGAATCAGCATAGCTATTGAGAATAAAAAAAATCATGTACGTACCCTCAAGCCCTATAAATACCGCTCCACATTCAAATGCCATAAGCCAGGCAGTAACAATTCTCATACACAAAAAGGAGAGAGTGTTAGAGAGAAAAGGAGAGAGTGTTAGAGAGAGAGAGAGTAAAGAAGAGAGAGTGCTGTAGATTTTAATAGCAGTCTACGGAAGAAACAGTAAGTAAATTTTTATTCTACGGGCTTTGTCGTAGGATTAAATTTTTGCATGTCTAAATACCTTCGTGTTTTAATAATGTTAGGGTTTATTCATGCAATTTATTTATGCAGAGGTATTGCCCAATTATGTGTTTAAATTAATTTTGGGGCTAGGCCATGCATGTGAAAAGTGAAATTTCGGTGTGTGGCATGTGAATTATTGAATTGTTATTATGGGAGATATACCCCAGAGGTGGATATCTTCGTGAGATATTTCGTGGGTTATCCAAGGGATTCCCATGAACAGGATTGTGTTTGACCAAGGGTCTCACAGTCGTTTTCTAGATCGCAAGGTAGGGCCATCCTTGTGTACTCATATTTTGACTTCGGTCATTATGAGGGCATGCTAGGTCCTATGAGATACCCCGGGTGTAGGCATCATAGTCGAGCTACATGTGGATTGAATTATTGCAACTGTCTTGACATGCCATTTACTGTTGAGTCGTAGTTAATTATTTTTGTCCAAGGGATAAAAATTTATTTACTCAGCCGGTGTGCTGATAAATGTTACTTACTCACTTTTTCAGGATTTGACATTTGTGAAGCTCGTTAACATCACGGGCACGGGCAGGGGAGTCATTATCGTTTTACAAGTTGTTATTTTAAATAATATTTTACTTGTAGTAAGGTTGTCGTTTTAATAGTTGGTCGCAGTTATTGTAATTTTAAACTCTGATATTTTGCTAAATTAAATATATTTTGAATTTTAGTTAATAATTTAAATAAATGTTTGTAACTATTTTAAATAGCCTTAGCACTTTTAATTAAGTTAGCCGAGGCAAGGTCAAGGCGAGCTTAATTGGAAGTGTGGCGGTAACAACCCCGCTTTTCTATTGGTAACTTCCGCTGTGATTTTTAAGATAGGAAAATGGGGGTGTTACAAGTTGGTATCAGAGCGTGAGTCAAAAATTTCTTTAAAGTCAAATTAAATTTTTGGAGTTAGAGTTTCATAAGAAATTTTTAAAATATATATATATATATATGTTTTTACTTAAAAAAAAAAGTTTGGGAAGGGACACGATGCACTTGCATTAGGCACAACCCTTATTGTTATTTATGCTTAATAATTGCATTATGCTTATGACAATGTTGTTTGACTAGATGGCCGGAAATAACTTTAACGCTAGAATGATGGAAGTAGTCCCGGACCTAGTTCGTGAGCTAGTAAGAACATGTGAATGGGAGCATACTCGAGCTGAACATTTAAAAGACTTATTAATTACGGAACTTACAAAACATCTAGAAGAGGAGGCGGAAAGTGAAAACAAATATAATGAAGAACACGAGATGAGAGTTTTAGCCGAAGAGCAACGGGATGGGTTCGACGCCCTTTACACGGAGAAAACGGAAGAATTGGTGGACGTAAAGGAGGAGTTGGAGGACGTGAAGGAGGAACTAAAAGATAGTCAAGAGGAGAATAGTCATAATTTAGCGACTATAGAGCGACAGAAAAGAATCATACGTAGACAAGCCGATCAGTTGTACTGGAGAGGCCGCAGAGCAGTTGCTCGTAGGAGTGACCCAGGATCCTCATCCCGTCCTCAGCGCATTGAAGATTCCGAAGACCCAGAGGAGGAGGAAAAGACAAGTCAAGTTCGTGATCGTAGTCGCTCTCCCGAGTACCATCCAGCCAGTCCATGATGTGACATTCACCTTAGACTAGATGCCATATATAGAGTAGTATATTATAGTCTAGTATGGTATAGACTAGTATAGTATAGAATAGACGCCATATATGTGTTATCTATTTTAACTTGGAAATTTTGAACCGTTGTATCCAAGTTTATATAAAAGTAAAATGAAATTTTGTTGGCTTATTTGATATAATTTCTATTTCACAGTAGTTAAAAAAAAAAAGATTATATCATTAGGTATTGAAATAAAAGTAGTCAATTAATACGATTATGATTTCAAAAGTTATAAAGATAGTTTGAGTTTTTTTAAGGTATACTCAATTTAAGAAATTTATTTTATACTATTATAAAAAAAAAATGTAACTTGTCTTGTTACTTATAAATGATATTTATACAATTTTTTTTTGAGCAGAAGTGCTTATCAAGTTTTTTTTTTTTACTTAGTCTTTTTATTTTTTAAAGTTAACTATATAACTATTATATTTTGAAACTTATTTATATTTTAATCAAATATTTTATTTGAATCCTATATGCAGATGAGTAGTTCAGGAACCAGAACATTTGACGAAAAATCTCAGATGAAATCTGAGATAAGGAAGTTAAGGGAGACTATAATCCTAGAGCAGTATTTTGCGAAAGGAGCCCAAGAGGAGGTAATACAAAAAGAAGAAGAAATACAGAGGCTGAAGGATAGAGTTTTATACCTAGAAAGTCTGGCTGTCAAACATGAGGAGATGATTAGTCCTTTACGGGGGAAGAATGAGGGATTGATTCGTAAAGGATTTCCTGGAAAGCTTCTTCCACCACGGTGTGGAGAATGCGGCCAACAACATCTCATTTGGCGATGCCCTGAACCTGGGGAGTGTTTTCGATGCGGAAAGGTTGGGCATGTCGCTAGGGAATGCCACACCAAGATTGTAACAGCTCGGAAATATTAGATATCTTAGAAACTTACTAATATATTAGACTATTTTGTATGTATAAATCTTTAAATTTGTATTAACATATGTCGACTTCGGCTAGTTAATGAAAATGTCGACGATTTTGGTGTGTATCTTTTAATTAAAGAAATATAATATATCTTTTTATTTGCATAAGCATTTCATAAGAATATTAAAAGGATTATTACTGAAAAGTCCCTTGCAGATGAACAATTGGGAAGTAAACGAAATGCTAGACAAGAAAGATCAGATGGAAGCTGAGATTAGAAGCCTTAAGAGTGAACTGTTACTAGAAAAGGATTTTATATCCTGGAATCAGGAAGAAATTTTTCGAAGAGACCAAGAAATAAAAGATCTGAAAGCTATGCTCTCATACTATGAAGGGCGGACCACTGAGTTAGAGATACACTTGAGAAATGTTGAGTGCAATCCCATAGGATTCCCCGTGCCGCCACCTTGTCCGAGGTGTGGAAGGCCGCACTTAACTTGGCGTTGCCCCGGCAAAGGAGAGTGCTTCCGTTGTGGAAGGAAGGGGCATAAGTACAAGGATGGTTACACGAAGAACATTCAAGATTAGAGAGGACACTTCCAAAAATAATATATTAGCTTAATTTGTACTTGTATACCAGTCTCGGCAAGTTAGAAATATTTGACTGGTAGTTTTGAAGTGTACTCTTGTTATTTATAAAAGAAAACTAGTATTATTAGTTTATCTCGACTAATGAAAACAACTAACTGATTAACTGACTGATGTTTCCTAGGAACTAACATAAAACCAACATGGCCGATAATAACGACCGCCAACAACAGATAGAACAACTATTGCTCACTCTCGGAGCAGTTGTTCAGAAGCAAGCTGAAGGAGGAGAACATCATACAGAAACACAAGGGGATTATATCGAGGCGGTTAATAAGTTTCAACCTCCTCGATATAACGGACAAGAGGACCCAGCCAAATTAGAAGGGTGGATTGAATCACTTGAAAAGCTAGTCGAGGCAGTAGAATGCCCTGAAGAGCGTAAGGTGGGAGTAGCTGCTTTCTTCCTGACCGGAATAGCAAATACTTGGTGGAGGTCACAAGAAGATCGCCAGATTACTTGGGAAGAATTTCAAAAGAGTCTGAGAGAACGATTTTATCCACTCAGCCTTAAAAATTCCAAGTATGAAGAGTTTGTTACTCTTCAACAGGGTAGTCGATCTGTGCAAGAATACTATGCTAAGTTTACTGAACTTTTGAGATTTGCTCCAGACTTGGTAGCAACAGATCAGACTAAGGCCCAGAAATTTGTGCTTGGACTGAACAAGTACATTCGAAAGGCATTTGGTGGGAAACAATTTACAAGTTTACAAAAATCTTACGACCGAGCTATGACCGTCGAAAAAGTCGAAGGATCAGAACACAAAGGAGAAAGCTCAAGACAAGTCCCTCAGAATAAAGGAAAGCGAAAATTTGAGGAAATCAAAGATAACAGGCAAAGGGGAGATTTCCAGCAGAACAACAGGAGTAGGTTCCTTATCCCAACCAGTATAGGGAACCGGTACCCACTCCGTGTAATCGGTGCAGCAAGAGGCATGCAACTCGCCAATGTCCACAAGGCGAAGAATGTTACCATTGTGGCATGACAGGTCACAGGGCCAGAAACTGTCGCCTGAGACTTGATCCTAACAGACTTCGGCCTGACTTGCGAAAAGAGGATTATTGCCCAGAAATGCGAAGGCCTCAAAACCAGCAAGGAAATCAAGGACAACGTCCAACTTTCCCAATGAATCCAGGAGTAAACAATAGAGCTCCACAAAACCAGGGCAGACCCAACCAAGGAAGGTTGAACGTAGTCAACCAAGCTGATCTTCAAGAAATTGGTGACCTGGTTGAAGGTACTTTTGAAATTAAAGCCTCTAAATTTCGTACTTTGTTTGATTCTGGAGCTACCTGTTCATTCATATCTCGCATAAAATTGCCCGAGTTGGGACTCGATAAACCCCAGGAAATAGGATTAGGAATCTCTTTACCTAACGGAGCAGTTATTAATTGCTCAACACGTTATGAGAAAGTTCCTATCCGCATTTGCGAAGTTGAATTCCCTGCTGATCTCATTAACTTCGAGCTACGAGATTTTGATATAATATTAGGAATGGATTGGCTCACAAAATATCAAGCCACCATTAAGTGTGCCCAACAGAAGATAACAATGTATGGACCCGATAAACAACGAATTTCATATTATATGGAGCCCAAAGGACCGACAACGAAGGTGGTTTCAGCAATGCAATTGGCGACATTAGTAAGAAAAGGGAATCCCCTTTATCTTTGCTATGTCCATAATTTACAAGCAGAGGAGGTGGAGTTAAACAATATTCCAGTAGTGAGAGAATATCCGGATGTATTTCATGCAGATATTTCAGGAATTGAAGGAACAACTCGAAGACCTTATGGAGAAAGGATACATTCGTCCGAGTACATCTCCGTGGGGAGCACCTGTACTATTTGTACGAAAGAAGGATGGTGGAATGAGACTTTGTGTTGATTACAGAGGCCTCAATCAAGTAACGATTAAGAATAAATACCCGTTACCATGAATTGATGACTTGTTTGACCAACTCAAAGGAGCCAGAATCTTTTCAAAGATTGATTTGAGGTCTGGTTATCATCAGCTTAGGATAGCTGAGCAGGATATCCCAAAGACGGCATTTAGAACACGGTATGGTCATTACGAATTTACTGAGATGTCATTTGGTTTAACCAATGCTTCAGCAGTATTCATGGCTTTGATGAATAATGTTTTCCGAGAATTATTGGACAAATGTGTAGTTGTGTTCATTGACGATATATTGGTCTACTCCAAGAATGAGGAAGAACACAAACAACATCTACACCAAGTCCTGCAAACATTAAGAAGCCATCAACTATATGCCAAGTTGTCTAAGTGCGACTTTTGGCTCAACACAGTTGCATTCCTCGGTCACATCGTCTTTGCCGATGGAATATCAGTTGACCCTGCCAAAGTAGCCGCAGTAAAGGATTGGCCTGTACCAACATCTCAAACTGAGATAAGAAGTTTCTTTCGTTTGGCAGGCTACTATAGGAGATTTGTCAAAGATTTCTCAAAAATTGCAAGACCACTAACGCAAAATTTGGAAAAGGGATCAAAGGTTATATGGACACCCGAATGCGAAGCTGCATTTCAGAACTTAAAGGAGAAGCTAACCACGGCACCAGTTCTAACCTTACCCAATGAGAAAGACGATTTTGAAATTTATAGTGATGCTTCCAAATTTGGGTTAGGATGTGTGTTAATGCAAAATGGAAAAGTTATAGCCTATGCATCTCGACAGCTAAGGCCGAACGAGGAAAATTATCCAACATTACTTGTACGGACGAAAATTTGGGTTAGAATGTGGGTTAGGATGTGTGTTAGCTGCAGTTGTTTTCGCTCTAAAGATATGGAGACATTACTTGTACGGACGAAAGTGTCAGATATATACAGACCATAAAAGTCTAAAGTATATATATATACTCAGAAAGAGCTCAACATGCGCCAGAGGCGATGGTTAGAGCTAATGAAGGACTATGATTTAGGCATTATATATCACGAGGGAAAAGCCAATAAAGTGGCTGATGCACTAAGTCGAAAGTCAAAACATCTGGGTAACACAAGAATCTTGCCGCACGAGTTATATATGGAATTGGCACGATTTGACATTGAGTTGGTATACCAAGGTACGCCTACTCGGCGAACAATGCCATCACAATCCAGCCAACCATTTTTGACGAAATCAGAGAAAGACAATCCGGTGACGTCAAATTGGAAAGGATCAAAGCAAAGATAGCTCAAGGTGAAGCTACAGACTTCCAAATTCACGAAGACGGCAGCATCCGATTTAACGGTCGTTGGTGCGTGCCGAAAGTATGCGAAGATCTTAAGAGACGTATACTCGAAGAGGGACACGAAACTCCTTATTCTGTACACCCTGGAGGAGACAAGTTATACAAAGACTTAAGAAAGGTCTTTTGGTGGCCTAGAATGAAAAGAGAGGTAGCAGAATTCGTGGAAAGGTGTCTGACCTGTCAAAAGGTCAAAGCCGAACGGAAGAAACCCCTTGGATTGGTAAAACCACTAGAAGTTCCAGAATGGAAATGGGATAGTATTTCCATGGACTTCGTCTCAGGTTTGCCAAAACGCCCAAAGGAAACGATAAGATATGGGTCATTGTCGATAGATTGACAAAGACAATTATATTCATACCCATGAAAGAAACTTGGAGTATGGATCAGTTAGCTAAGGCCTATATCGAGAATGTCGTACGGAGGCATGGAATTCCTCAAGACATTGTTTCAGATCGAAACCGTCGATTCGTCTCAAATTTCTGGACTAAGTTACAAGAAGCCTTTGGTACTAAAATAAAGATGAGCACGGCATTTCACCCAACAACCGATGGTCAAACTGAAAGAACCATCCAGACTCTTGAAGACATGCTGAGAGCTTGCGCTTTAGAATTTCAAGGGAGTTGGGAAAATCACCTACCGCTAGTTGAATTTAGCTATAACAATAGTTATCATACTAGTATTGGCATGGCCCCATTTGAAGCACTATACGGTAGAAAATGTCGAAGTCCACTTTGCTGGACTAAGGGCGAGAATCCAATCCCTGTTGGACCACAACTAATTGAGGAGACAAAGCGTGTTATTGAGCAAGTCCAACTCAAGATGAAAGCCGCCCAAGATCGACAAATGACGTATACCAACCAAAGAAGGCAAGAAGGAAGCTACGAAATAGGTGACAAGGTGTTACTAAAAGTATCCCCTATGAAAGGAGTGATGCGTTTTGGTAAACGTGGTAAGCTAAGCCCTCGTTACATTGGACCATTCGATATCATTGCCAAAGTTGGTACATTGGCATATCGATTAGACTTACCCGAAAAGTTATCTCGAGTTCATGATGTGTTCCACGTATCACAACTTAAGAAGTACCATCATGACCTTCAGAGATTAATCTCATCAGAGGAAATTGAATTAGATGATGACCTTACTTATGAAGAGAAACCAGTTAAAATCCTAGATACTAAAGAACGAGCCACGAGGCGCAAAGTCATTCGCATGGTCAAGGTCCAATGGTCAAACCACGACGAGAATGATGCCATGTGGGAAACTGAGGCAGAAATCCAAACCAAGTATCCAGAGCTATTTCTTCAGACAGATACAGCTATGGGGACATAGCTGTGAAAACAAGTGGGGGAGGTGATTCCGTAACCGTCCCGATAGAAAATAAGGTAAGAAAAGTTTAACTATGTGCTAACCTTATTTTAGTCTTGCAATAGTTTATTTGAGTAAACTTCGAGGACGAAGTTTGTTTTTAAGGAGGGTAGATTGTAATACCCTAAAATTTAGCTATATTGATAAAGAAAATAATTTAGTATTATTTCTTAAAGAAAAATGAATTGAGTTAGAAAATAAATTAATATTTTCCAAGATAGAGATTGGATTGAAAGAAATGAATTATTTTCTAATGGAAAATAATTTGAGAAGATATTTTCCAAGGGAAAATATTCTAACAAATTGAGATGAATATTTGACAATAGTATTGATCAAGTATTATTTTCAGATAACTTTTATACTTAATTATTATATTAAGCATAGTTAATTCCTTAATAGTCTAGTGGTAGTAATATTACACTCATAAGGCATAGTTATGATTTTTTTAAAAAGATATAAAATTTGCAATAGATTAATTAATACAATATAAGTTCATTACCAGAAAATAATTCGAAGTATAGTAGGAATTTTTTTATATTAATTAGTGTAATGGATTCATTAGATGGAAAATTCCTTTATAAGGATTAAAAATAATAATAATAATAATAATAATATCAATTTCTTAAGTAAGCATTAGCGAGTGGAAACAATTATTAGCAAATGATAATAATTTGCATACGTACTATTTAGTAATGAATTGACAAATCTTAAAATAAGAATATATTAGTAACTAGGTACATGAAATGATAAATATGTTTATTTACTTCCATCATTTCGTGAGCCTAATAGTCTCTTAATTAATATTGCAGTGATAAAAAATTATAAGACATGATTTGTAGCTAGGTGACTAATAGCTATAAACCCTAATTTAGGTATGGAAAAAAAAAGAAAAACATATAAGGATTTGAATTTAATACCTAATAAGTAAAGTCATTATACTGTCATGTTTGTAGCATTACATTGCTTGATGAGAGTCATAAAACCCTCAATCAAACGAAAAATAATGCTAATAAAACAATATCATAGAATAATTTATATACAAGTTGAGCAAATTGAGTTATCATGTTTATTAAAAAATGCTACCAGTTAGTACAAAGAAGGATGGTGTACTACGTGTGAAGAAAATATATACGTGTAATGAAAAGCTATACGAAGCTGGACATAAGTAATACGTGCTTTTACATGACAACCCATGCAAATACGTGGGAGGTTATGGAAATCACAGTGAGGACTAGCTACATCTTAGCTAGGATGAATCAGCATAGCTATTGAGAATAAAAAATTCATGTACGTACCCTCAAGCCCTATAAATACCGCTCCGCATTCAAATGCCATAAGCCAGGCAGTAACAATTCTCATACACAAAAAGGAGAGAGTGTTAGAGAGAAAAGGAGAGAGTGTTAGAGAGAGAGAGAGAGAGTAAAGAAGAGAGAGTGCTGTAGATTTTAATAGCAGTCTACGGAAGAAACAGTAAGTAAATTTTTATTCTACGGGCTTTGTCGTAGGATTAAATTTTTGCATGTCTAAATACCTTCGTGTTTTAATAATGTTAGGGTTTATTCATGCAATTTATTTATGCAGAGGTATTGCCCAATTATGTGTTTAAATTAATTTTGGGGCTAGGCCATGCATGTGAAAAGTGAAATTTCGGTGTGTGGCATGTGAATTATTGAATTGTTATTATGGGAGATATACCCCAGAGGTGGATATCTTCGTGAGATATTTCGTGGGTTATCCAAGGGATTCCCATGAACAGGATTGTGTTTGACCAAGGGTCTCACAGTCGTTTTCTAGATCGCAAGGTAGGGCCATCCTTGTGTACTCATATTTTGACTTCGGTCATTATGAGGGGATGCTAGGTCCTATGAGATACCCCGGGTGTAGGCATCATAGTCGAGCTACATGTGGATTGAATTATTGCAACTGTTTTGACATGCCATTTACTGTTGAGTCGTAGTTAATTATTTTTGTCCAAGGGATAAAAATTTATTTACTCAGCCGGTGTGCTGATAAATGTTACTTACTCACTTTTTCAGGATTTGACATTTGTGAAGCTCGTTAACATCACGGGCACGGGCAGGGGAGTCATTATCGTTTTACAAGTTGTTATTTTAAATAATATTTTACTTGTAGTAAGGTTGTCGTTTTAATAGTTGGTCGCAGTTATTGTAATTTTAAACTCTGATATTTTGCTAAATTAAATATATTTTGAATTTTAGTTAATAATTTAAATAAATGTTTGTAACTATTTTAAATAGCCTTAGCACTTTTAATTAAGTTAGCCGAGGCAAGGTCAAGGCGAGCTTAATTGGAAGTGTGGCGGTAACAACCCCGCTTTTCTATTGGTAACTTCTGCTGTGATTTTTAAGATAGGAAAATGGGGGTGTTACAAGTTGGTATCAGAGCGTGAGTCAAAAATTTCTTTAAAGTCAAATTAAATTTTTGGAGTTAGAGTTTCATAAGAAATTTTTAAAAAATATATATATATATATGTTTTTACTTAAAAAAAAAAAGTTTGGGAAGGGACACGATGCACTTGCATTAGGCACAACCCTTATTGTTATTTATGCTTAATAATTGCATTATGCTTATGACAATGTTGTTTGACTAGATGGCCGGAAATAACTTTAACGCTAGAATGATGGAAGTAGTCCCGGACCTAGTCCGTGAGCTAGTAAGAACATGTGAACGGGAGCATACTCGAGCTGAACATTTAAAAGACTTATTAATTACGGAACTTACAAAACATCTAGAAGAGGAGGCGGAAAGTGAAAACAAATATAATGAAGAACACGAGATGAGAGTTTTAGCCGAAGAGCAACGGGATGGGTTCGACGCCCTTTACACGGAGAAAACGGAAGAATTGGTGGACGTAAAGGAGGAGTTGGAGGACGTGAAGGAGGAACTAAAAGATAGTCAAGAGAAGAATAGTCATAATTTAGCGACTATAGAGCGACAGGAAAGAATCATACGTAGACAAGCCGATCAGTTGTACTGGAGAGGCCGCAGAGCAGGCTAATGGCCACATTTTCTACTTAAGTTTACTTCCAAGCTACCTAAATAGAAAATGTTAAGGCTTAGAATGTAGAATATATTTAAAACCACAAATGCCTACCATAAAATAATCATGATTATTTTATGAAAAAAATCAGTTTAATACGTACCATATTAATTTATAAGTTTAGGATAAAATGTAAATGAATACTTAAAGTACCATTGTGACCTCGCATGGTCGAAACGAAATAGTGCGACATAAAAGCTTATTTCAAAAATCCCCAAAATCCCAATGCAAATGCCATGTCAATCTCAGTCACATATCCTGAAAAAGAATGAAAGCAACAATGTCAGCAATGCTGAGTAAGTCAATCCCCTATCCTACACATGCTGGAGACTCAGGGTTGATTCAAAGGCACGAAGGGATAATTATTATATAGCAATTAGAATATCTGCCGAATTTAAATTCCAAAATTTATAATGTAGGAAAACACATTTTAAATGAAACCAATCTAATGCACCATACCGATCCAATAATCACATATATCATCTCTCGCTATGCAGAAGACTCTACAACTGCTAACACCGGTGTCCTAGATTAGTACTTCGACTGTATAGGGTTATAGACTCATACAGGCTGTACCCATGGAGGGACAATTACCCTCATCAAATATCCGATATCCAACATCTAAATGTCAATAGACCATATAGTTCATGCATTGGTTTCATAAAACATAAATATTACCAAGACGGATTTATAAAACCAAATTCATCTACGCCAAATCTCATAAACAGAGGAATCAAATTTTCCCAGAATCCAATTACACCATACTTGCCCACATAATTTTTTCTTTTAGATAAGCCGAAGCTAGGGAAGCAAAATAAAATAAAGACCAAAACAGGGAGGTCCAAACTATATTAATAAAAATCAAAAAATAAAACCTCACGTCTAGAGAAGTAAACACCTAACGCTTTCACATCCAATTCCTTTCGGACAAAGCTGGAGGGAATGCCCAAGTGGTGAAAAAATCTTCGAAAAATGCCCTATGATTCGCAAGTCTATCTCAAATAACATAACATGTATACAAGTGGGGTCAAATCCTGCCTGATGCAGAAAGGCTTGAGAGTACCTAAATTGAGTTTGCGGTTCGAAAATGAAATGTAACTCCGAATTAAATTGACGCAACCTGTCAACCAGTACCGTTCTTGTGTTCCTAGTCATAACCCCTCCAATGTTCCAGGCCAAAATTTCAAAGTTCGAAAAGTCCATAAAAATAGATTTGGGGGAGAAAGAAAACAAACACCTTCTCTCTTATTGAGAGACCACTGCACTAGAGCCAAAGATCCCGGCCCCCGTATCTGCCTCCACCATTGAGAAGTCCTCCCCCTGAAATTCTCCACCATTATCCGCCTTGTTTCCGACTTCCCCTGAAACGTTCGGATTCTTTAGTGTCCTCCCGGGATTGGAAGATCTCAACAGAGGAAGGCCGGGCTCTTTTAGCTTGAAGGTGGTTTCCATCTGAAAAGGTGGGATAAGTACTCTGTTGGCCGATTTTCCCCAGATTGGAAATGGGCCCTTCCTTTTTGTGTATCTTCATGGGCTCAATGTTTTTAGTAATTTGCTTCAAAAGCCTAGGTCCACCATTTAAAACTCTGGGCTTATTAGCCTGGGGGATTTCATGTGGGTTTTAATGGCCACTTTGGGCGTGCCCTATTTGTGTTGAATTTTCTTTGGCCCATTCGTTTTTTCTTCAGGACTTTGATCCAATCGCCGCTTTCCGGCTGAGATGGGACTTCTGTGGGAATCACGTGAAACTCCAGTAGATGATTTTCAACATTGTCTTCACTCCTTCCTTCCTTTTGTTGCTCTTGATTAGAGCCTGTAACCTCCAACCCTGCTTTTCCCTTACCTAATTCAGTGTCTAATTTGGAGTCAAACATATATGAGTCCAGATCCTTTGTCCCATCCAAGGGAAAGTAAGTAGCCTTAGGCTTGGCTAAAGCACTGCCAATTTCCCTATTCCTAGAAAGGTGAACAGGTTCAGAAGTTGCAAAGGTTGACTTCCCATGCTCCTCTTTCTGTATATCTCCCCTCCTACTATTCTTCGGCGCCACCTTATCCTTATTTGGGCAGGCGTGTGTACAATGGCCATACCGTTGACATGAAGAACACAAAAGATGGAGGCCTTCGTATTGAACCTTTTGCAAGTATCATCAATAAGGATGCTTGTTACGACTGGTTGACGGAGGTCGATCTCCACACATACCCTAGCGAATTTGCCCCGATGGACTTTCTTTGTCATATCGTCAACCTTCACGGGAGTGCCCAAGGATCTGGCCATTTTTTTCAGGAGGTTTTCATCATACAGTTCCATGCAAATCCCTGGTAGTCGTGCCCACACTATCGTCTTGTATGGGGTGGCCTCTGACGGAGTGAAGTTGGGTCTCCATGGGGTTATTGTCAAATAACTGTCGAAGACCATCCATGGGCCGCTGTTCATCACTCTAGTTCTGTCAACCAAGCGTTCAAACTTGACTATGAAGAATCCTTGATCCAAGTCTATCATCTCAAATGTCCCCTGCAACTTCCAGATTCTCTTGAGCCTTTCCTTTAGGCCGATATACCCCCACCTTCTTGCCAATGATGGAAATGATGATGGCATTTTCCCAAGGCTTGCAAAGCCTTTCCTTGATCTTTGGATCGAGCGAGATTTTTGGTTTGAGTATCAATGAACTCAAGCTTCACATGGCTTCTACTTCGTCGATGCCTAACGCTGCAGGGAAGGCATTCTTGCCTTCTATGACCATATCCCTAAAAGAAGGCTTGCCATCTCTAGAGAAAACAAAAGTTGACCAGGGTGCGTCTGGAGGAATCCCCGCAGACGGTGAAAGCGGTTCAAACATGGGAGGAGCTTGCTTTTCAAAACTGAGGTTGAAAACTAGACATTGATTTTTCTTAATTCCACTTGCCTACATAAATGATATAATATGTTATCCGAAACAGAAAGTAGGCAAACAATATAGCCAATTGATAAACACATACTACAGTGATTGACAAAGGAATTATATATATTATATGAATGAAATAAAGATAAAATACATATACCCATTGTTATGATTCCATGGAGAAAAAAAAAGCGACCATTCAAGTGTGGACTGTGGGCCCCACACGTTTACTCTTTATTGTTTTGGCTTGAAATTGGTAACACTACCAGTATATCTATACATAAATTGATATCTGTATACCAGGACAAAACAAAATGAAGGTTTGACCAAAATAAATCAGAGTGAACTAAAGATGAACGAGACGACAGAAAAATACACGACCGAAGGATTAACCACAATCAGTGAAGAGGAAAACGAGATAAGTGCTATGCCAAGCGAGGAATGAATTTGGAAGAAATGACGATATAGATACAATTCCAAATTTTCATACAACTGGTGCAAGATTGAGATCGAAAAGCAAGGCAAACAAGAGCAAATCAACCGCAAAGAAGACGACGTGTTCCAATTCCTAATTTCATAAACTTATCTTAAGGAAATTTGGGATTTTGTCGATTCTAGGTGTAAGCAGACACCAAACAGAAAACACAGACATATAATTTTCACTAATTTAATTCTTCGGAAAATAGAGGCGTGGGAAGCAGTGAAGGAGAGGAAATTGACTTACAGATTTGAGAATTGATAAGTGATGAAAAGAGTGATAAGCAGCAGATCGTTGGGAACGACCAGGTCAGATGAAGACGACACAGACCTGAATCAATGATTCCAAAAGCTGTAAGAAAATGGTGGGTGAAGGAACGCATTGTAGGAAATGGAAAATTAACTTACCGATTGAAGAGTTATTGAATGAAGAAGAAGCAGCAGCTCAATCGAATGTTGGAGGCTTAAAGATTCTCAAAAGCTTCATGAATAAAAATCACAATGGTAAGAAGTAGTTCCCTGAAATGATTTAGAGAGACTGAAAAGAAATGAGTACCCACCCTCTGGAATGCATGAATGAGTAGTGGGGGAATTTCTGATGAAATGGGAGTACTTAACAACACTATGAGGTTCAACGGAACAGTAAATTAGGTAGAGGGTGAGAGATTTTCGGGGTTGGAATTGGAGTGGGGAGAACCGTTCCTATACTTCTACTGTTAAGTCCGAAGACCTATCTCAAATTCAAGTTGCACTTTTGACCAAGTTATAAGGTGAGACCAACTCCAACCCACCCCTGCATTTTGGCATTTATGCAGGGTGGGTTCTCCAACCCATCCTGCAAAAATGGAGGTCCCTCCCTCTTGAGAGGGAGGAAGCTACAGTGTTCCGCCCAATTTGGGCGTAATACTGTCCATACCTCTGGTGTGATTTTTTTTTGCTTTTTTTTTAAAATCAGTTTATATATTTGTGTATTTATATTTTGACCCCCAAATGGTTAAAATGAAATTATAGAAGTTTATTTTTATTTTCTAAATTTATATTTTAATTCTTTTATTTTATTTGTATTTATTTTTATAATATAAATATATTTTGTGCATAAATATTGTTGAATCATTTAATTTAAATATTAAACACTCATTAAATAATAATAAAAACTTCTGAATTACATAAAATGCAAACCCAACATAAAATTAAATACCAAGTACAACCTAAACTTCAACACCTAGTACAACATAAATTTAAACACACATAGTACAACATAAAATTCTTCACTCAATAATCACCCAAATTAGTTCCATCATCCCCACCGAAATTGCTGAAAAATTGACTAAAAAGTCCCGACGAAGAATCTTCCGGTGGATTTCCCATTTGGCTGTGCATGATTTTTTCCTTCTCCTGTTTATAATAAGTATATGTAGTAGGATCTGTAATGGCACTCAAGTCTACCGACATTATTTTATCTTCTCGTTTAGCTTGATGCAATGCCATTTTTCTTGTTGGATTGTCAATTTTTTCTGTTCAAGCGCAAAGTACTTCTCTCTTTCAACAGCATTATCCTTCATCATTGCTTGAATTATTGCATTGTGTTCATCCAACTTGGCAAACTCAGCACCATATGCAT
This sequence comes from Hygrophila difformis, assembly GCA_030278955.1. Classification (NCBI taxonomy): domain Eukaryota; kingdom Viridiplantae; phylum Streptophyta; class Magnoliopsida; order Lamiales; family Acanthaceae; genus Hygrophila; species Hygrophila difformis. Next base: position 44,356,274 of record JAOANR010000005.1, on the reverse strand, counting down.
CATCATTTTTTCTTTTGGCCTTTGCTTTTTTCACCCCCATTGGTCGCTCATGAGAAGATCCATCAGTTTCCGTAGCTAAAAGAAATGATGTTACATCAACATTATCATCAGATAAGTTAATATTAAATGATGAAATTCTAGGAGAGTCGGATGTAGCATTTTCCAATGATGATGACACATGGATAGAGAAATTTTTTCGAGCAATTTTATGTAGATTCCTTAGTTCATTATGATCTTTAAACTTTTCTAAATTCCTCATTATCTCAAAAACATGATCGAAATGAAATCCTTTTTTTGACCCTGCTGGATTCCTTTTAACGTCTCTAGCCATCGCTAACTGCACATAATAATTAAGAATAAATATATTTGTGCACATAAAAAGCATATATAAAGAACACATAAATATTATACTTACAGTATCAATTTCTGATGCTCCACTCACTTTCAGGTCTTCATCATTTTTAATACAACTCAGAAATAACTTACACTGAGTTTGGATCAACGAAAATCGACTCTCCAATGATTTTAAAGTACGATAGTGGGGAACCTCCGGTGCTACATCCTTCTTATGTTGGTCATTGAATGCCTCAACAATTCGATTCCAAAAGGCTTCCTTGAACTGAACTCTTCCTGTAATCGAATCTTGAGTGAAATCGGAATATATATTGCATAGTAACTTATCTTCTTCATCGGTATATGCAATTACTCTTTTAGACATGATTTAAAAACTAAACAAAGTGAAAGATGATAGGCAAAAATATAAAACAGAAAGAGTTTGAAGTGGGATTGGGGAACATTTGATTACATAATTTATATACAAATGAATGATGCACAAAACCCAAGTTCGGGTAGGGTTGCACATAAACCAAGTAATGGATTTGATAACTTGACCAATCCAAGCCATGCATTTCGAATTATTTATTCACAACCATTGGATGAATGATTCTTTGTCCAAGAAGTGGACAATGAATTGATTACTTGTGTCTTTATTCCAACTCCATGATGCATTCCAACTCCATGATGCACAAAAACCTATGTCCGGATAGGGTTGCACACAAACCAAGTAATAGATTTGATAACTTGACCAATCCAAGCCATCTATTTCGAATTCTTTATTCACACCATTGGATGAATAATCTTTGTCCAAGAAGTAGACAACGAATTGATTACTTGTGTCTTTATTCCAACTCCATGATGCACAAAAACACAAGTTCGGATAGAGTTGCACACAAACCAAGTAAGGGATTTGATCCCGTGACTAATCCAAGCCACCCATTTAAAGTTCTTTCTTTACAACCATTGGATGAATGATTCATTGTCCAAGAAAGTGGACAATGAATTCATTACTTGTGTCTTTATTCCAACTCCATAATGCACAAAAATCAATCCGGATTGGGTTGCACACAAACCAAGTAAGGGATCATTGGCCAATCCAAGCCATCCATTTAGATTTCATCATTCACACAACCATAGGATGAGATATTCATTATCCATGTCTTCTTCTTCATCATATATTCTATAAATTGATATGGGGTTTACACGAAAAATCATCCAAAACTTTCTGTTAATCACTTATATTCCAATATGAATTTCTTTAGTGTTGGTAGTGTTTCATTTCAGAGTTCATCTTCTTCATCTGATGAAGGTGAAGAGCAGCAGTTCCCATTTATGAATTCGATTGATGCAGATGAAGCAATAATGGAATCAATTCAAAGAAATAATCTTTTCCGACGTTGCTTCGACATACCTCAACCAATTCACGGTGGCTCTGTTCCAGCTCATTGAAACTTTTGACAATTTCCTACACGAGTATTTTTCAAAACAGAAAGAATAGAATTCCAGTCTTGATCTTGATTTTATTTAATGAAAATCAATTTATGATTGCGGAATTGGGATTAGGGATATATGTATAGGTTGTCACGTTTTTATTACTTGTGTTGAGAAACTGTGGCCCGAAAGCGCACGATGTCAAAAATTGCAATAATTTGTAGGTAAGTCCGGATCGTTCACTGGAGGATGTGCGATGGAAGCAGGTCCCGCGCCATTTTACAAGATTTTCAACTCGGTTACTCGAATCAGTTTGAGAAGTTGTCTAACAACTACCTTACTGAATTTAAACTAGTTAAGAAAACAATTAAAGTTATTCTACAAAGCATGTAAAATTCTAATTCTAGGATGCAGATAAATTTAAGCTAGAAAGCAATTAAAATTTAAGTCTAGAAAGCAGATAATTCTATCCTATTGAAGTAATAAAATTATTCTAAGAAATGCTGTAATCTAAGCTATACTAGCTATGAAGCTGATTCAAAATGATGACAGAATGGACAGGGAGAAAAGAATAAAGATTGGACAAGATTTAGATAAAACATAATTAAACTTCCATATTTATACACAGATCTTCGTTTGGGATAATCCTGTCAGATAGCTAGTTCTCATGCTCTCAGTACTATGTTCCCTTTAACAGACAGGTACTTACAGTATGAGTTTACATGTTCTTAAGACCACAGATTCTAAGATACCACAGATTCATAACTGCCCCGGCCAGGGTATGTTATTTCACCTGTGATGGATAAGCAACACCCGAAAAATTATTAATTGAACTGCCAAGTACTTCTATCAATCCCCCATGCCACACCCAAAGTCTACAAATAAGCCTGAACTATCCCTTAACTCTCAGTCCTAGTAGCAGTTAGAAGATCTAATGACGCATCCAAGTGACCTCTATGAAAGCGATTAAAAGAAAGCAGTAAAGAAAGCATTTTAGTTAAAATCCTATCACTCGGAGGTTTCAAAAGCTTCGTACTGGTAGTAAAAGAAAGCGCCCAGTCAGAATGACCAAGCGTGGATCAAGAATTCCCGAATTTCGGTGAACCACTCGCAGTGTTCACTTCCTTCCGGGTGGTTATGAGATACAAACTAATGAAACGAACTAATGAATTAGTTCGTTCCGGATGCACTCACTCAGGACTCAAAAATAGGCTCTGGCAGAAGAGGACAGCAGTTGAAAGAATACTCAACCCTACTTTAGAAAATAACCAAGGCCTATGTATTGTTCCTCTAGAATTATCTAACACACTGTATTTGAATCCAAGTGGATCCCATCTCGGTAGGATAGTTAAGACCAAATTCCCAATAGACAGCAATTTTGGAAAATAATAGATTTGAAAACCATTCCCTAAACAGGTACTAGACTCTCAATAAGAACACAGACCCTTTCAGTCTAGGGGAGACCTAATCGCTGACTCTGCTTCTAATTCCCAAAATTAACCCCCGGTAGAATGTGAACTAGTCATAACTGAGGAATTTATCCCCTACTTGGATCCGGATTTTTAAATGAGTTTTTATTGGAAATTTATTATGCAGTATCTATTTAGATCTAGACTTCTACTGTCCAAGGGAAGGATCCCAAAATATTATGAACCAAAGGGATTACATAATAATATCATGTATACAGATATATGGAAGTGTAAAATCAATCGACCCAAAATATAAGAGTGGGTTTAGACAGAATGCGGAACACGGATATGAAGTGGCCGGGAGGCCAATGGAGGTGGCAGAATAATCAGGTGGATTGCAAACATCTGCTATCCAATTTCCCAATTACTCGGATGGAGCGAATTTAGATAGTGGAAACCCTATAATGGCAGTGTCGCTACCAGTTGGGCCCCTACTGCCTGCGAATTCAGATAAAAACCTACATGCTTCCTCTCTGCAGAATTCATCAGCTAATATTGACAGATATCAACCAACTTATATTACAGATTGGAATTTGGGTTTTGAAATTAAGGTAAAGAGAATAAAAATTGTATTTGGATAGCAACTAACTGAGTGGCTACTTCATTTCCCGATAAAAGGACCGTTCGCCTGACCTCGTTAATTACTATCCAAACCATGCAAAATAACAAACAGTAATTAATATTCAGACTACGGGCTACTTCATTTCCCGGTGAAAGGACCGTTTGCCGACATTATTCTGTAATATCTTTTACTGTTCATTCATACACCACGAGAAAAACAAAATGTGAAACAAATAAGATAAAAGAGGGTGTCTTGTACAAGAGACATTGGTTTCTCATACAAGATTATGGAATTAATCCATAATTAATGACTTAAATAACCCTTCATACCATAATTAATTACAGTCCGGATTATCTGTTTAAGGCATTAAGGCTTTGTTTATAGAAAAATATTTTAATGCGAATTGAACAAAAATCCTTTAATCATGGTAATTATTGACCTTAATTATTGCTAATTATGATCTTTAATTAATGACTTAAGGGTTCAATTATTTAAGTGAGAGAATGGAGAATAAAAATTTCGGCAGCATAATGCCTTATATTGCAAACTGGGGTATTACATCTTAACCCGTGGGGTTAAGACGTGAGTGATGCAATATTAATGGAGGATTAGAAGTCAGAATTTTTGGAATTTAAAAAGATAGGAATCCTGTCTTGATACCATAAATTGTCGCTAGCCGAAACTAGCGATATGGGTATCTCGATAGGATAAATTTTTAGAAATTTTTGATAGGCTAGGCCTTGTGTCGCTAGATAGAAGGTGTGTCGCGAGACGTGGTCCCGCGACAGGAGTCTGGCGCCACAAGGCTTTGCTGAAAAATTTCTAAGTATTTGGGTCCCAGTCGCGAGACTCAGAAACTGTGTCGCGGGACGTGGTCTCGCGACAGGGTGGTTTAGCGACTGGGGTTTTCAAGAATATTGCAAAGGCATAATTTCCTGTCTCGAAGTAAAAGTGTGTCGCGAACCGTGGGTTCGCGACAGGGGTTTCTCGACAGAGCCATTCAGAGAAAAACACGAGTTTTTGGTCCCCAGTCGCTAGGCAAGGGTTGTGTCGAGAACCGTGGGTTCGCGACAGGAGTGCTTCACGACTGGGGTTTTAAAATAACAAGACAAGTGTCCCCAGACATCCATGTCGCGGAACCGCCCTCCTGGCGCTAGACGTGGTCTCGCGACAGGAAGAGGTTGGCGACATGAATGGCTCAGGACATAAGTCAGAAAAAGCAAAAGAGAACAGTAGCATGCAAACAGCTGATCTACCCTATTTCAGATCAAAAAGTAATTCTAGCCTAAAATAACCAAACAATATTTAAATCTGCAAGAGCATGCTTGAACAAAGAAAAAGGGTACAAATAAGAACAAAATTTAAAATAAGGCAAACCCTAATCTAGGCTAAACCACACATAAGCATGCACCATCCAAAATAAAAGAGAACAGTAAGCTAAGAACAAGAAATACGGGTCAAATGACCCAAAAGAGAAATAAAAGCAGTAAATCCATGGGTTAATAACACCCATTTCATGTTTTTGGGACACATTTTCAGATTTAACTTCCCATTTATAAAATGGGTTTGATAATACCCATGATTTAGGGTATTCCAAACCCTAAATCAAAAATCCAAAACAGAAATAAAGTTGTGGACAGTGGCTACCTAAGCTATTTAAATGAAGAACAACATTAAAATATAGACTAATCTATGCTAAACTAAGGCAGAAATTAAATAATACAAAAAAAATAAAGCTAACTAAACTAAGAACTACCTAGAGAATTCTTGATTCTGTCTTCAAGGGAATGAAATTCTAACTATCGAGCACATAGGGATCACCGTCTATTTATAGAAGTGAAACCCTAGGCCCATGGGCCTTGATCCTGAGGCCCACACGTGTCGAGAGACTCGCACACATCACAGCCATGTCTTGTGTCGCGGAACTCAGCTGCATGTTACAAGACTCCTCGCCTAGTCGTGAGGCTCTCTGGACTGAGTCTCTTGTCTGCCTTCTGTGTCGCTAGACCACACCCAGTCGCGAGGCCATGTTTAGCGACTGGGTGCCTAGCGACTGGTGCCTTGAGACTGGATTTTGCCTTCAAGTTTTTGTGTGTCACGGAACACCTCCCAGTCGCGAGGCCATGTTTCGCGACTGGGGTGTTTAGGGACTGGCTTCAGCTTTCTTCTGTGCTTGTGGCGCGGAACTCCCCCCGTGTCGCTAGACCATGCTTCGCGCCACGGGGTCTAGCGACAAAGCATTTTGGACACTGTCTGGTTTGGGCCAGATGGGCCAATCATGCAGTTTTTGTGGGCTTTTCTTTCTTTTCCCATCTTTTTGTATTTTGTAGGCCTGGTTTATTCTTTTGCCCATCTTTTTCATTCCTTTTTCTTTTCTTTTCTTTTTCTCTTGTTTTTGGATTTTCCTAGCATAAATGTGTAATAAAAGTACATATTTACGCATTTTCATACCAACTTATTATTTTTATAAATATGCATAAATCAGTCCAATTCTACTGCTTTCTTATTTAATATAAGACCGGAATGCGATCAAATGCCTGTTTCAGACACAGAAATTGATTGAAAATAATGGACATTTCTGGCCATTATCACTCATGTAGTTGTTAATCGTAATTGTGAGGAAGTAGATTTGAGATTATTTAATGATTATTTTTCAACTAATCCACTGTATGATGAACAAACATTTCGACGAAGATTTCGATTATCTCGAAGTTTGTTTCTTAGAATTGTCGATGCAGTGAAAGATCATGATATATATTTCACACAAAGACGGGATGGTCTTAGGAGACTTGGCTTGTCTACCTATCAGAAAGCAACTGCAGTTTTCCGGGTGCTAGCATATGGTGACCGGCAGATTCCACTGACGAATACATAAAGATAGGTGAATCAACAACTATTGAATTTGCAGTTTTTGAGATATTTTCAGAACACTATCTCAGAGCCCCCAATGCAACTGATATTGAACGATTGTTTCATATTGGTGAAAGTCGTGGTTTTTCTGGTAAGTTGGGTAGTTTAGATTGTATGCATTGGGAGTGGAAAAATTGTCCAACTGCTTGGGCAGGGCAATATGCAGGTCGTAGTGGAAAACCATCTATAATTCTTGAAGTTGTGGCGGATTATGACCTTTGGATTTGGCATGCGTATTTTGGTATGCCGGGAACTAATAACGTATTTTGCACAAAGGCAAGAATCTTGCAGGAAAGATGTAGAGCGCGCATTTGGAGTTCTACAATCACGCTGGGCGATCGTGCAAGGACCAAGTTGTTATTGGCATAAAAATATTTTGCATGATATAATGTTTGCATGCATTATCATGCATAATATGATAATAGAATAAGAACGTGATATTAGTGCGCCAATAAGAGAATATCACGAGGCACCGCTCCCATCCGTTGAAAGGGCAACAAATCAAGATGAATATCATCAATTTCTCGAGTGATACACTCGAATCAGAAGCAGGGATGTACATTACGAACTACGTGATGCTTTTATTGAAGATATATGAGAACAATATAGTAACTCCGATGATTAATTATGTTGTATTATTGGATTTGCATAATTAATGTTATGTGTTCTATCTATATTATATGATAAGTGTTGTTTAATAATATTATGAATTTCTTTTATTAAAAGTATTTTTTCATTAATTTATGTTATCAAATAATTAAAAAGTACTAAATAAATTTAAATAAGAATACTGATATAAAAATAATAATTTTGAATATTATTATGAAGTGGAATATGTAAAAATTATAAAATGGTGGGTGTTATTTGTAAATATGAAAAGTAATATAAAATAATATATGAAATGGAATATGTGGGGAAAATTCTTTGACCCTGCTAAAATGGAGGGTTTGGTTGGAGATGCAGTTACTATAGCAGTCCTGCAAAAATAGAGATTTGTACTGTAGCCCCTGCAAAAATGGAGGGTGTGGTTGAAGATAGCCTGAGTGGGTTTATTTTTTCCCTCATCTATATAATAAATTCTGAATACTTTTTTGTCTGTGCAGACTCTTTTATCCTTATTCAATATAACTAATTCTTTTTAATATTTAGGGTTATATCAGTAATTACACCACCATTTTATAATCAATGACTACAATTAATCCACGTCATTGATGATTAATCGCTGACTAATTCCAACTCACCTTCCACATCATCAATATCTATATTTAGAAAATAAATCTATCTATTAATATAATAAAATCTTCAGAAAATATTTATATATATCTTAAAAAGATATGAATTTTTTTATGACACTTAAAAAATATAAGTTGATTAAAAATATATAATAAAAAAAGACTAATGTTGAAAATTAAATAATATACACAAGAAAATAAGTACTCCATTAATAATAAAAAAAATCAATCTATTATTTTGTGTACATAAATTAATATTATGATAATTTATCCTTCTTATGGTAGTTTATCTTTTATATATATTTTTATTAGTCAACATATTTTTCGGTGATTAAGAATGAGTTACTGTAACGCCCCGAAAATTTAAAACCATTTTCGTGACGTCACCGTCGTATTAAACTGTACTAAACTGTTGATCACTCAGCTTAGACAGCTAATACGAAGCGAGGTAATAACATAATAAGAACATATACAGTAAAATGATCCCAGGAACAACAAAAACATATCCGGGCTACAAGCCCTGAATCATTTACTAACAAGGCAAAAGCCTAATAACACCAATATAAATAAACTCATATTGTGCACCACAATACAATTAAAACAATAGTAATCTATACTAGTTCGCTCAGCCCGAAGCCCATCCTCATGATATGCGCCATCCATGGAGAATCTATAAAACAACATCAACAGCAAGGGTCAGTACAAAAGTACTGAGCAAGGAAATAACAGTAATAAGTAGATTAGACAGTACGAGAATTAAATGACATAATTATAAATACGAATATAATAATAACATAAATTAAATACAGTATTTAAACATCACACCGTCCCATACCGGTGCTTCAACCATAAAATGCATTGCAATCATTATGTATGATGAATGATGAGATGAATGATATGACCTACATGTCTATCTATCCTAAATGCAGCAATTAATCATGTCTAACGCGTTTCCTAATAACCATGGTCGACAGTCATCATTGGCGAGAGGACACCACCCTCTCCCATCACAATGAACTGCCCGTCAACGTCGCCCCCGCCGCGGACGAACAGCCTACGCAGGGCCAATATCATAGGTGAAGGAGCCGGATAGTCGTCACTGACCAGAGCAGCGTCTAGCGGGTCATGGCAAAGGGTTCACTCCCCAATTGCCGCATCGTGCCACACGCACATCACACAAACCCGGGATATCAGCTGAATATCCCTACGGGTCAATTCCAGTCAAGGGAGTAAATCCCAATCAAGCACATAGAATAAATCAACATGTCCATATATATACGACTGAGGTTTGCCAAGCCTCGCATAACGGCAACCAGAATAAAATCCCACTTTAACGCATAATCACATAAGATGAGCTTATGAATTTGTCTAGGTTCGTATCTCGTAAGTTCCAACATGCTCCAACATCATTTAACATATATCGAGGAAGAAATAATAGAAGGAAGTCACGAAAACATAAAATTGGAGTTTCTGGCGTAGACAAGGCTAACTACGCCAAAACCGGATGTCTAGCGTAAGAAAACGCCAACCCTGGAAAAATGGAAAACTTTAACAGCTGGCGTCGGCAAGGCTGCCGACGCCAAGAAATGCCTCCTGGCGTCAGTTGACGCCAGGACTGAAGAAGGGAAAATTTTTCCCTGCTTGGCGTCGCCTAGGCTAACGACGCCAAGAATGGCTCCCTGGCGTCAAAATACGCCAGGGCTGACTGTCCAGAATTAAATTCGTTTTCCCATCTTACTACCGTTATTCAATTCAAGCATTATTCTATCCCTTACCGTCTAAGTTCCCCTATCATAAATACATAACGTTTCATATACCACTTCTACATCCATTATAGACTCTACTAGCTCTAACCTAGCGAGTAATAGATCCCTAGGGAGCCAGTCTAATCATAGACGTCCCTAAATCCAAAGTATAACCTAATTAGGTTCACATCCTAATCGTCTAGGTTAACATGCCATGACTTAGTTCAATTATAAATTTAATAACCATTAGGCATCTCGTCTAACTCCCTAATCTACAGATTACTAATTACTCCTTGCCTTTGTTATAATTCTTCAAACTTCCTTTTCGCGCACCTCCAACCTTCAATGCTTCAACACGAACTCACGACGGCTCCCTATACCAAATAGTATCATAAGAATTAAAAATTAATTCACCAACACTATCATCTTTCAGCACCAATGTTTAATAAATTCAAAATCTATTAATCCATTACTTCACCAAACCAATAACAATAACCCCTGATCCCAATTTTAAAGAATGAAAATCCACAACCACAGTCCCAAAGAAATCAAGAATACAACATAGTTGACATATTAGTCATTCCTCCAATTCTTCCAATTAACACACAACCATAGGAGATTAAATCCAACAATCATCACTCCATTTCACAACTTATCCTAATATCAACTATTCAAGAATTAAAACTTAGTTCATTCAAGAATCTCAATCCAAGTTCCATCATGCTCAAGACATACTTCCAACATTCAACATAATAGATTCTACTACTAATTTGAACTTCATCAACAAACTTCAACATTCTTTCTACTATTCCACTTAAATCAAAGTCCTTTACTCATTTCAAGAATTCAAAAACAATTAAACACAAACTAAGAACCCAATTAACACAAGAAAGAAAACAAGAACATTTCCAACACCACCACCAAACTGTCACTCCACCACAGCCACCGAGCATCATCAACTCACCACCAACAAACTGCCACCACCACCATGCACAACCATCGCCACCATCACCACCTGGCCGCCGGCGTGTCGCCGGCGGCAGCCGCCAGCAGCAGCGGCGGAATCGCCGCTGCACAGCAGCGCACAGAGGTGCGCTGCTCTCCCGAGCAGCAGCTCGCCTCCACGAGCTCCACACCATTCCTGCCTCCTCTCACGGCGGCGCTGCCCCACCACCGTGCCTCCCCTCTCCTCCGGCGAACAATCGAGCTTCTCCCCCCCCAAAATATGTGAAACCCGATTCTCCCTCCAAACCAGAAATCGGAGAATGGAATGAAAATAGAAGAGACTCCTTACCTCATAGTGTCGAGCTCTTCCTCTCCTCCTCAAAACTCCGATCGCTGCTCCCCTTCTCCTCCATATCGGTTTTCCCCTTTTGTGAGCCCCAACATTCTTCCCATTGTGTAAGTGACGAGAGTGAAGGCTTCCTCTCTCCAACTTCTCTTAATAGGTGTAAGTGGGTATTGAGTTATGGGTTGGGCTTGAACATATTTGTTTTATTACCCATAGCAATTGAGTTGACCCAAACTTCCAATTTAACTATTAAATGGTTTGGGCTCCTTAGTTATTAATATGCTAACTTGGGCTCTTATTTAAATTTTGGGCCAATAATAATTCATCACATAAATTATATCTCATTTAGCCCAATCTCATTAGTCATAATGAAATTACTTAATTATAATCTAATTATTCGGGATGTTACAATCCCTCCCCCTTAGGATCATTCGTCCTCGAATGAAGTAAAGGTATGAATCGGAAAGTTGTGTTCTATGAGTTGGAGTGAGACCCAACCCTGGACACTTTCTACATGCTTCTTTCGATTCATTACATGGTGACCTTGCCACATGTTGAGGCCATAGTGCTTTCATCATCTGTAATATCTTACATTGAAGTATTTCGTCCTTCATTCGATTGATTGCTTTAGTTGGCCATGTTTGATTCTTCTAGTGATGCTTCACCTCATTAGCTTACATGATTTTGTTTGAATCATCTGTCACTTTTCTCGCTTGAGATATATAGATCTCATCATATGTGTTCGTGTCCTCAACTGAGGATTTAAATCGTAGATCTTATTCCCAATCATCTTCACATTTCAAACCAACTCATTACTTAAAGTTAACTGCACTTCCAATTCGCCTCATTTCACGTATTAAATACATTCGAAAACTTATTCTCACTGCAAAACCATATTTTACCACTTTTAGTTTACATCACCTTCTATATGTTCAGAGTTTCCCTCATCATGTCTCTGGCAAATTTCGACAACTCTAATTGTCTACGAAGAGTTCGGAACTCAATTCTTCTCATTTCGGAGAGTCACTCATTTGATGGAGGATTCTTTACTGTCCTTCCAATTAGTTCTTGGATAATGCCAACCCGATACTCGAGCGTTGTTGGCTATTGTAGGAGAAACCTCACATAATCAGATATTTCTCTTATTTACACTGGAAACCAATACACAAACTTGTATCCAGTTATTATAATCTAGATTATATCGGGAGTTCCACTACAGGCAGTAGCCGTTTTTCTCTAAAGATTTATCGACTTTAAACAGATCAATTAGACATGTCACTTTTAAATGAGCTCATCACCTGTTGGTAACCCGAGAGTCTCAAGTTCCTGTCGTGTTTCTTCTCACTCTTTTTACTTCACGCATCAGGGTTTTCTAAGATGTAATCATTATATTGGCCTTAAGCCCAGTGTTTCGTTGTATCACATCACACAATTCTCTTCGCATTCTTCTATTTTCTCATTGAAACGTTGGAAATTTGATACAATCCACTCAATTTCCATACTTACCGACCCTAACTTCGGCTAATTTATCCCGGGGCTAACTCAATCCACGACTCGCAGCGTTACTCTGGATGGCATTCACAGATTCCATCTCATTCTGTGCATTTCTTACACCATTCCTAACTGTTAGAACAGTTAATTACTCCCTGAGAATTTATTCGAATTGTGTTAGGACTAGATTATGTTTCCGATATTCCATTTACATCTTGAATCAGTCGCTCCCAGCTTCACACTATAGGATGTTTTGCTTCGCATTCACGCTGCCAATTTGCACAAAGTGCAGTGTTATCTCAACAATTCTTTTGAAGTTCTCGCCTTGGAATAAACCTGCATTACAAAAGAAATGAACAGTCACAAACACAAGATAGGAAGCGAGATCGAATTCCCAAGAGTATGGTAAGTTCAGAATCATGTCGAAATCAAAATCTTCCGATACAGGCGGAAAGGAATGTGAAACAACTAATATCGTTGTTTGCGGAAGTAAGGATACTGAGACGGAAGTTATTTTATAAGGGAACAAATATAAGTAAATAAGTGAATCAATAACGCTGACTCAGATTAACCAAATAAATGACACCAACGGGCAAAGGCTCCAAATTATCTTAGTGGGATTAAATAAGTAGAAAATAGGAGGAACCAACAGAATATTCGGTAAGTAACTACTCTACTTCGGTAGGTATGAAATAGCAGGACAATTTAAGAACGACGAATAACAAATGAATGGCAAAGGGCCAGTTTAGAGTTCAACAGTTACTAAAGAAACTTCCAGACAGTGTAAGGAAGTCAGTGACAAAGTTATTGTATAAGTTCGGGAATCGATAGAGGAGTTGAAAAGTTTAAACCACATTACACCCAACAATATAGAGGACAGGTAATTTTTAACTAATTATAATATAAAAACAGCGGAAAATATCAATGTTGGCAGGGTACCAATGAGAAGACAGACAAGAAAGTTTACCTCGAAGAACGAACCGGTACTGAAACGTACACAGTAGAATTTTCAAAAGAAATAAAGAAGACTAATAAAGGAATTCATTCCCTCATAATAAAGAAAATGAAAAGAAGGATTTAGACATAAAACGTAAACAATAACAGGGGTACATATATTAGCATGCGAGCATCGTGCCTCAGGACATTCACTTGCATAATTGCCTCCAATTAATCTCTGCGGTACACTCAATTCGATGTCTCAAATTGAATATCATCATAAATCCGTCGATCAATACCGTCGAATGAGTTACCCTATATATCTTTAAGATTTAAAGATGTCTGAGATATTATTCTCCTGATGTTCTGATCATCTGCTGACAATGGATCATCATCACGCATCTGTATAGTACGGATTTGCAGCTGTCGATCAGCTCCAATTTAATTACGAGCCTCACAGGAGAGCTTGTTGTTGATGATTATCCAATGCTTAACGACTCGAGTGCCTCCTAACGGACCATCATAGTCAAGTAGTTTAGATATTCAATACCTGCAATTTACCTTAAAGACAGATCTCATGCATTATCACAACAATAAGTTAGCAGAATTCCCAAGCAAATAATAATATTAATATCAATAATTATTCAGCGACTTCTAAATAAGTTGCTAGTTGAATGAAAACATAGATCCCCTTAGGATATCCTTGTTATCCGCCCATAGTTATTTCCCAAACTATGGCTCGAATCCACAAGGTGCGCAATATAATTAACAAAAGCCATAACTTAAAAATAAATCTAACTAACATATAACAATGCAAAATCTATCCTACATGCAATCCCCGCACACCTCACCACATGCTTTTATCAAGTTTTATACACATAATAGAGCAAACCGCTCTGATACCATTCTGTAACGCCCCGAAAATTTAAAACCATTTTCGTGACGTCACCGCCGTATTAAACTGTACTAAACTGTTGATCACTCAGCTTAGACAGCTAATACGAAGCGAGGTAATAACATAATAAGAACATATACAGTAAAATGATCCCAGGAACAACAAAAACATATCCGGGCTACAAGCCCTGAATCATTTACTAACAAGGCAAAAGCCTAATAACACCAATATAAATAAACTCAGATTGTGCACCACAATACAATTAAAACAATAGTAATCTATACTAGTTCGCTCAGCCTGAAGCCCATCCTCATGATATGCGCCATCCATGGAGAATCTATAAAACAACATCAACAGCAAGGGTCAGTACAAAAGTACTGAGCAAGGAAATAACAGTAATAAGTAGATTAGACAGTACGAGAATTAAATGACATAATTATAAATACGAATATAATAATAACATAAATTAAATACAGTATTTAAACATCACACCGTCCCATACCGGTGCTTCAACCATAAAATGCATTGCAATCATTATGTATGATGAATGATGAGATGAATGATATGACCTACATGTCTATCTATCCTAAATGCAGCAATTAATCATGTCTAACGCGTTTCCTAATAACCATGGTCGACAGTCATCATTGGCGAGAGGACACCACCCTCTCCCATCACAATGAACTGCCCGTCAACGTCGCCCCCGCCGCGGACGAACAGCCTACGCAGGGCCAATATCATAGGTGAAGGAGCCGGATAGTCGTCACTGACCAGAGCAGCGTCTAGCGGGTCATGGCAAAGGGTTCACTCCCCAATTGCCGCATCGTGCCACACGCACATCACACAAACCCGGGATATCAGCTGAATATCCCTACGGGTCAATTCCAGTCAAGGGAGTAAATCCCAATCAAGCACATAGAATAAATCAACATGTCCATATATATACGACTGAGGTTTGCCAAGCCTCGCATAACGGCAACCAGAATAAAATCCCACTTTAACGCATAATCACATAAGATGAGCTTATGAATTTGTCTAGGTTCGTATCTCGTAAGTTCCAACATGCTCCAACATCATTTAACATATATCGAGGAAGAAATAATAGAAGGAAGTCACGAAAACATAAAATTGGAGTTTCTGGCGTAGACAAGGCTAACTACGCCAAAACCGGATGTCTAGCGTAAGAAAACGCCAACCCTGGAAAAATGGAAAACTTTAACAGCTGGCGTCGGCAAGGCTGCCGACGCCAAGAAATGCCTCCTGGCGTCAGTTGACGCCAGGACTGAAGAAGGGAAAATTTTTCCCTGCTTGGCGTCGCCTAGGCTAACGATGCCAAGAATGGCTCCCTGGCGTCAAAATACGCCAGGGCTGACTGTCCAGAATTAAATTCGTTTTCCCATCTTACTACCGTTATTCAATTCAAGCATTATTCTATCCCTTACCGTCTAAGTTCCCCTATCATAAATACATAACGTTTCATATACCACTTCTACATCCATTATAGACTCTACTAGCTCTAACCTAGCGAGTAATAGATCCCTAGGGAGCCAGTCTAATCATAGACGTCCCTAAATCCAAAGTATAACCTAATTAGGTTCACATCCTAATCGTCTAGGTTAACATGCCATGACTTAGTTCAATTATAAATTTAATAATCATTAGGCATCTCGTCTAACTCCCTAATCTACAGATTACTAATTACTCCTTGCCTTTGTTATAATTCTTCAAACTTCCTTTTCGCGCACCTCCAACCTTCAATGCTTCAACACGAACTCACGACGGCTCCCTATACCAAATAGTATCATAAGAATTAAAAATTAATTCACCAACACTATCATCTTTCAGCACCAATGTTTAATAAATTCAAAATCTATTAATCCATTACTTCACCAAACCAATAACAATAACCCCTGATCCCAATTTTAAAGAATGAAAATCCACAACCACAGTCCCAAAGAAATCAAGAATACAACATAGTTGACATATTAGTCATTCCTCCAATTCTTCCAATTAACACACAACCATAGGAGATTAAATCCAACAATCATCACTCCATTTCACAACTTATCCTAATATCAACTATTCAAGAATTAAAACTTAGTTCATTCAAGAATCTCAATCCAAGTTCCATCATGCTCAAGACATACTTCCAACATTCAACATAATAGATTCTACTACTAATTTGAACTTCATCAACAAACTTCAACATTCTTTCTACTAGTCCACTTAAATCAAAGTCCTTTACTCATTTCAAGAATTCATAAACAATTAAACACAAACTAAGAACCCAATTAACACAAGAAAGAAAACAAGAACATTTCCAACACCACCACCAAACTGTCACTCCACCACAGCCACCGAGCATCATCAACTCACCACCAACAAACTGCCACCACCACCATGCACAACCATCGCCACCATCACCACCTGGCCGCCGGCGTGTCGCCGGCGGCAGCCGCCAGCAGCAGCGGCGGAATCGCCGCTGCACAGCAGCGCACAGAGGTGCGCTGCTCTCCCGAGCAGCAGCTCGCCTCCACGAGCTCCACACCATTCCTGCCTCCTCTCACGGCGGCGCTGCCCCACCACCGTGCCTCCCCTCTCCTCCGGCGAACAATCGAGCTTCTCCCCCCCCAAAATATGTGAAACCCGATTCTCCCTCCAAACCAGAAATCGGAGAATGGAATGAAAATAGAAGAGACTCCTTACCTCATAGTGTCGAGCTCTTCCTCTCCTCCTCAAAACTCCGATCGCTGCTCCCCTTCTCCTCCATATCGGTTTTCCCCTTTTGTGAGCCCCAGCATTCTTCCCATTGTGTAAGTGACGAGAGTGAAGGCTTCCTCTCTCCAACTTCTCTTAATAGGTGTAAGTGGGTATTGAGTTATGGGTTGGGCTTGAACATATTTGTTTTATTACCCATAGCAATTGAGTTGACCCAAACTTCCAATTTAACTATTAAATGGTTTGGGCTCCTTAGTTATTAATATGCTAACTTGGGCTCTTATTTAAATTTTGGGCCAATAATAATTCATCACATAAATTATATCTCATTTAGCCCAATCTCATTAGTCATAATTAAATTACTTAATTATAATCTAATTATCCGGGATGTTACAATTGCACTTTTATGTAACAACCCTACCCCGGGCTGGGCCTGCAGACCGTACACCCCAACCCCTCCCCATGTGTGCGTCCAGGCCTCCCGCCAAGCACCCCATGGTGGGTTGTTGGAGGTGGGATTTGAACCCCCAACCTCCCTTTAACAACCACCCTAAGGTAAGGTTGTTAACCATGTGAGCTGCAGCTCACATGGTTAACAACCTTACCTTAGGGTGGTTGTTAAAGGGAGGTTGGGGGTTCAAATCCCACCTCCAACAACCCACCATGGGGTGCTTGGCGGGAGGCCTGGACGCACACATGGGGAGGGGTTGGGGTGTACGGTCTGCAGGCCCAGCCCGGGGTAGGGTTGTTACAGTTACAAAGGTGAAAGTTTTAATATACTTAATTATTTTAATTATACAAATTATTTTTATAATTAGGAGGGTTGGTAATAAATATCTTTCAAATTTAAGAATGAGAACTTAGAGCTATCCGGATCAATTTCTTTCCAGTCAGTTCCACTCATTTTCATGAAAGAAATTACTTTCAATAAAATCTTGTCTTATAGACAAGTTCAAGAATTTCCTTGGGAAATTTCTATTTTTTATTTCCAAAATTTGGAAATAACTTGTTGGTTTCAAATTAATTGAATCCATGAAATAATTAAATCTTCTCCATTAAGAAATAAAATATTATAAATAATATAATTAATATGTTCTTCAATAAAACCTAGGCTCTGATACCAATTTATATAATGAAAAATTAAGTATATTGAGAAAGGATTAAAGTAAATAAAGTCAAACTTTCTTGGGGTTAAAATGAAAGAAAGAAAAGTTGTTGGGGTCATTTATTAATTTCAAATAGGTCCTATGGCCTAAATTTTGCCAAACTGAGTTTGTTATGGCATGTTTTTACAATTGCAACTTGTTATGGCCTAAAAGTGGAATAGTCTCCTTGTCATGACCCTTTTTAACATTTACCCCGAATATATTTCTACTCAAGAGAAATTGTTGAATGATTAACTTGAACTATTGCAACATTTTAGAATGAATCTTCTTTCTGTTTTGTCTGTTTTAGTCGTGATATGCGGTGGTGGATACTATAGAATATTTTCTAATTTTTTTCATTTTAGGGGATTATTGATTTTGATACAAAGATGAGGGAGATAAATAGTCATTGTATAATTGATTGAATTATATATAAATTTGTAGTATTATTAATTACTATATTATAGAGTATTACAATATTTAGTGATTTGTTTGTTTGAACTTTGAACCAAGAGATAAAATTTGCTCTCCATATTTTGTTATGACATTATTTGCTAATTTGGTAATTTTCAATTTAAAATTTAGTTAAGGATTGTTAGTATACTCAAATTTTTTAAAATAATTCTACATCTTTTTGTGTTTTAATACTTTATATAGAAAAATTAAAATTTATATAATTATTTATATTTTAATTTTAATACATTTCAGGTTTCTCAATAAACATTATCATAATATTCAAAAACACTATCAAAGTACATATCGTCCAAAAACATACCATAATAGAAACATTTAATATGATTAACTTCCCAAAAAAATCATAATTTAATTTAGATACTTTTAATTATTTAAATTGATGAATTTTTGGAGGAAAATTTAAATTTATATTAACGAATTATTCTATATGTTTAAATTAATAAAAAGTTTTTGGAATAAATCCTTCCCTAATTGTAAATTAATTGGTTGTGGATTTCAAATATTCTTATATAATGATGAAAGTTTAAATAATAGACGAGGGAGAAGTCATGCATTATTAATTTTTAAAAATACTAGCAAATAACCCGTCGAGACTGACGGGCATAATTATATATTTATATATAATATATATCCTTATACAATAATAATAATAATAATAATAAATATATTTTGAGTAATAGAAAAATGTGTAATAATTTTATAATATTCGAAAGCGAGTGTATATGATAATATAATTTAATTGTTTTTAAAACTAACAGAAAAATCGTATTATATTGCATTCTTTAGCTTTTGTCGCTTGTCCAGTACAAACATAACAGATCAATAAAAATAAATATTAAGATTTTTATTTAATTAATAAAATTTAAATATAAGTATTAAGTATAATATGAAATTTTCCTTTATAATTTGCTGAAAATTTCATTATAAACAACAATTCATGAGTTTAAGTATAAATCATATTTTGAGTAATGATTTTATATCTATTTGAAAGAGGATATATATGATAATATAATTTAATTATTTTTAAAACTAACTAAGAAATCATATTATACCGTCCTCTTTAGCTTCTGTGGCTTAACAAATCAATAAAAATAATTATTATATAATATTTTTATTTAATTTGAAATTTAACTTAAAATAAAATAAAATTTAAATATAAATATTAAGCATAATATGAAGAACTTCCTCACAATTTGCTGAAAATCTCATTCCTGAAAATATCATTGATATGGGCTAGTATAGTACTATCTTTTAAAATATCTGAATTTGAAGTGGTGCAGTTTATATTTGTATATGTACTCTTAAAAGTTGTCGCTATAGGATCACTCGTAGAGTTTATAAGAATATCATCCAAAAATGTCACATCTAATTGTAGATCTTCAAAATCAATACCGGCCTTACCATCACCTACATTAAGTATCCATTTTGTAAATTTTCTGTTATATATAAATTTTATAGTAAACAACATTTCTTGTGGTATCTTGAGTTAATCATTCTTAATTGCATATTAATATTTTGAGCCACATCTTGCTAGTGGCGCGAAATATTGCAACATAATTGTTCATGGCAAAAACTTATTTTGGAAGATAAAGTCCAATATTCTTTAACGATTAACATTGACTTTTGTTTATAATCATAGCAAAAAAAACTACAAGTTGAAATTGTCTCATCTTAAATCGAATCATGAATATGGTTAAATCAGATAGGCTCAGCTCATAATCATTCTACCATTTTTTTTTACTTTCATAGTTTCTAGAAAATTAGTTTAACCTCAATAATATGATTCCGCATCTTGGTGACTAACAACCTACTTACATAGTTACATTGCATACTTTATTTGATCGATCTATATTCCTAATATGCATGACTATGCAACCCTAAATCAACTCTATTTCATGATTCGATAATCCAGAACAATTTGATCGTGTTTCGATATTATAGTGAAAATAATTCATTGGCATTATATATGCTTTCATCCTCTTGATAAATATTATTAGAACTGATATATATATATATATACATTTTCATTTGCAGACATACGTTCCATGATTTAATAATTGATCGTATCAACAATCTCATTGGTAGAAATTAGTATAACAATATCTTTAATAATATCTGGATTTGAAGTGGTGCATTTCATATGTGTATAAATACTCTCAACAATTGCCGCTATAGGATATCCCATAGAATTCATAAAATTATAACCTGGAAATGTCATCTAATTGTACATCTCCAAGATCAATATCAGATTTACAAATTACCATCACCTACATGAAGAATTCATTGTGCAAATTTAAGTCATATATAATTTTCATTTTAAATAACATTTCTTGTAGTATCTTGAATTAATTCATCTTAATTACATATTAATACTTCGAGTCCCCTCTTTCTAGTACACGAGATATTGCAGCATATCACTAATATAGGTAAAAATGATTTTTGAAGATAGAGTCCAACCTTCTTTAAAAAATGACATTAACTTTTTTTTAATAGTCATAGTAAAACAAAATGCGAGTGTGACTTTTTTTTCCACTGAAATCGATGAGGAATTTGGTTAATTCAGACGGGCTCATAATCATTCTACTAATTAAGAATTTTCATTCCAAATAATGGGCTTTCTTTTAATGAGAACAGAGGTTAAATAATTTTCTGGGATAAGTTTTTTGCAGGTAGAACCAAATTGAAAATGTGCATCCTACCTCTTGGAAGGAGTAGGGTGCTATTCCACTGGATACTACATGCAACACGATATCATTTCTCCCACGAATGGCTAAACATATTATTTTCTAGATAAATTATCGATAAATGTCTTGTCAGCTCCACCACGTAAAGGAAAAAAAATCAACCCTCATCACTATCAACTACATACATTATTTTATTATAAACATTCCTCTCCTCATTAATCAACAAAGGTAATAGCTTAGCATGATCCACCTTCATTTCTTCCTTAATATAATATGTACTCTTCTAGTATCGGTAGACTATTTGTTTCCGACGTTAAAACTTCATTCAGTACCGGTATTCTAGAGAAAATTTTCAAATTTATAGAATTTGCAGCAATTAACCTTTCAATTTCTAATAAAGGTATATTTATATTTGTTCTTCCGTTAATTGCAAATTTGATAAAATATAGATTTATGAAGTATTTCTTAAAAAATAGTTTAAAAAAATAAAATTTCCTTCTTTATTTACTGATCGACTATTCGCACCCCAATAACTCTTTATACACCCGATTCTTTTATTTCTAATACGCTTTACGAAAATATGTGCAATGTACATTTTGATTACATCATTTACCATACCAAAAAATATATAACCAAAATTGAGACTAAACCTACACAAAATTACCGACATTACAATATGATTACCATTTTGAAATATAAACGCAACATAATTCTTAATTGCCAGAGCAGAACCCCGTCTTAATAGTGTGCAAAAACTGAAAATGCCTATTAATGTCATAACAATCCGATGGTGTAAAAACTCAAAATCTATAAATAAATAATAAATGCAGCAATAAAATCTAAAATAAATAAAATAAAAAATACAAAATTATAAAATCTAAAATAGATAAAATAAAAAATGCAAAAATAATAAAATCCAAAATAAATAAAATAAAAATACAAAATTTCAAATTTTTTTAAAGGTGAATAAATCTCTAATGAATAAATAAATAAACTTGAAAATCTAAAATTAGTAAATTTTAAAATACAAAATAATATAGATAAAATAATAAATACAAATTTTCAAATTTCAAATCTTTCAAATATATTTTTGGTGAATGTCAAATCTTTCAAATATATCTTTCAAATCTTTCAAATATAGTTAAAAGTGAAGATTGTGGGAATTCCATATAAATTGAAAATACCATATATTTCAAAACTGAAAATTTATAATGAATAAATAAATAAATGCAAAAATTTAAAAATAATTAATTAAAATGCAAAAATATATAAAAATTAGAAATTTAAAATGGAGACACCTCATTAAATTTAGGATGGGTTGTTCATTAATGCTTTAATATATATATATATATATTCCATATATGATATGAATAAGATTTTAGAGTGACATGTCCTTTTAAGAAAAATATAATACATATATTCATAAAATATAAAAAATAATTATATTCCATCATTAACTAAAAAGTACAAAATAAAAGAATAAAAATAAAGTGAATGAAGGCCAAATTAAGATTCCAACTCTAGCAAAATATTTATGTTTAAAAAGATATATATTATAACCTAATTTAATTAATGCCAATATTATATAAATCTTATAAATGAATTAAAAAATAAGTCTTTTAGAGTGAATAATTTAAAAAAATAAGTTTACAATAATATAATTATTATAGTGAATAATTTAATTAATAAATTATTAATAAGATCATTTGTGTCTCAATTATATAAACTAACTTTTTTCTTATATAACAATATTTTTTTTAATGTTGAATATATTTTCAACTATGATCCATTGCTACACGCCTAAAAAAACTATGATCCATATGTGTTAAGAAATAATTAAATTATCATATTTTATTTTATTTTATAATTGACTTTGAACAAATGCGCCAATAATTCAAATTATACATATCTATATAAACAAAAGATAGATAATGATTATAAATGATATAGAAGTATATTATAACCTAATTTCATGAATGCCAATATTATATATATATATATATATATATAAAATTCATCTTCCTATGATATGTAAAACATAACTTAACCTACTAAATACAAATATTTTTAAAATTAAATCCGACTATGGCTTTAGGTAAATAAATATATTTAAGTTTAACCTCATATATTATGAAAAATATTTCAATTTTACTCTCATAAATTTAATTTAATAAAAACAATAGACTTTATTTAAATTTATATAAAAAAAAACTAAACTAAATTTGTTTAAATTTCTTTATCTCATATAAATGATGGTGAACATTTATCATAGAATCTTTATGTTCTGAACGTTTTGGGTAGAGATATTTACTTTACACCTTTATTGGGCGATCTCTTTTTTATCATCATTTTTGTCATAATTTTGCTCAATAATGTATGGTCGAAAAATGAGCATGACCTAATTAAGTTTATATACTCCCTCTGTTTTTTTTGTTTGCTACAGATCCACTCAGCACGCAGTCCAATGCACATTTTAAATCATTAATAACTCAAGTTCGGTACAAGTAAAAATTCTAAAAGTTCGGTATTTAAAAACTAGAAAACGAGACGAATCTAACAAGATCTCAGTTGACTATATTTTAACTTGTATAACTATGATAAAACTTCAAGTCAAAGTGATTGTATGAATAGTGTCAAATTCACTAACGTAGCTATCATTTAAAAATGGAGGAAGTAATAAAATATTTGAATTATTAAAATATTATGTTTTTTTTCGAGGAAAAAGGAGGGCCGAAGCCGTTTTATTGCAAAATTTGCATTGTATGGTACAGACCAAGGCGGTCAGAATTGATTACATCAAGCATAAAATCAGGGGGCCGGACAAAATATTGAATATTATCGAGCCAAGGGCGACCTTTAAGAAGTTGATCGGCCGAAATGTTGCACTCCCCAGGAACTGAAGAAAACCGAACCTCCCAATCCCAAGTAATCATAGACTGAATTTGTATGATCCAGGACTGAGCGGCACTAAAGAAGGTAGTGCCAGAAGTAATAAGATGAATGGCTTCAATACTATCAGATTCAACCTCGAGCTTGCGAATGCCCATCGACCAGGCAAGTTGTAGAGTGATGAGAATGGCCCAAATTTCAGCATGCAAAATATTTGGAAAAGTGTTCTTGGATCTGATACCACCCAGCCAAGATCCATGTTCATCTCGGAGGAATCCGCCAGAAAAACTTTTGTTCCTTTTGAAGCTTCCATCACAGTTGGCTTTGATCCATGTTGGCAAGGGTCTCTCCCATCTAGCTCTGCTGCAGCTCCACGCCTTTATGCCAAAGAGACGAAGCTCCTTTCTAGCAGCCAGTATGCATCCGTGCTTTGTCTGATGATGGTGTGGAGAGAAGTCCAATGTCCTGAGTCAGTGCCATATAGCTCAAGGCAGCGATGTTTCCATATCAGCCAAGCACCAAAAGCAAAAGTAGCCGCATCCTTATCCCCAATAGCCTTACTCTGCATGGACGAAATCCAGTCAAAAATATCAGAAGTCCAAAAATTATTAAAGGAAGAGAAACCTAACCGAATCCAGATATTAGTGGAGGGGGGACAATCTCTTAGAGCGTGGATGTTGCTCTTAATCTCCCCGCATTTCCAACACAAACTGTCCGAAAAAATGTGCCACCTTTGTCTTTCCAGGCCCGTAAGAAGAGTGTTATGAGTAGCAAGCCAAAGAAAGACTCGGGTTCGAAAAGGTGCAGGCCATCTCCAAATTATTTTCCAGATGTTAGAGTTATTGTTGACAGGAGGGGTAGACAGATTTTTCATAGTAGAGCTGATAGAGAAAATGCCATTAGGAGCTGGCTTCCAAAAAGGCCGATCATTAGTATCAGAGCTATTAGGAGGAGGTTCAAGTAATACTGCTTGGAAGCCTTCATTGGACAGCTTCATGTCAAGTTCATGCATATCCCAAGAATGTCCTAATGAGTATGAGGCGACAGAGCGTTTCAAGTCATCATCAGAAAGGGGATGAGAAGCGAAATCCTGCAAAGGACGACCAAGTTTAGTCCAATTATCAAGCCAAAAAAGAGAAGAATTACCATTCTCTATCTTCATTCCCAGCATAGAATGAAAGATAGTGCCAGTAGAATAGAGATCTTTAGCAAAGTGGGAAAAGGACTGGGGATGATGAGTGAATCTGTTGGCCTTCCAACCATATCTTTTCTTCAAGAGCTTGGTCCATAAAACATCTCTAGTCATGAGGCTCCACCAGCTTTTCATAAGGAGAGCATTATTAAAATTTTTCAGTTTGCAAATCCCCAAGCCACCGTGATCAGTAGGAACAGTGACCTTGTCCCAAGCAATAAGATGGATTTTGCGACGGTGGATGAGTGATCCCCAAAGATAATCTCGGCAAAGCTTCTCAAGAGCATTGATGATTTTCATGGGAACACGAATAACCTGCATAATGTACATACTAATAGGAACAAGAACTGATTTAATGAGGGTTAGACGACAGCAAGGCTGAGGTGATGTTGGGACCAGCCACTGAGTTTATTCCTAACTTTGTCAAGGAGGAAACCAAAGTCAGATGAAGGGATTCTACCAACGGTCATGGGGATACCAAGGTAACGACCAAAATTATGAACACTTTGAAATTCTAAAATATTCAAGATATCTTTTCTAGTATCTCTACTAACAGTCTTACCAAAGAGGATGTGGGATTTAGCAAGACTAACAACCAAACCTGATAAGCAGCTAAAATGATTCAGGATCTCTTTAATGTGGTTGGCTTGGCAAACAGAAGCTTTGGCAGCAAGCACAATGTCATCCGCAAAGAAAATATAGGGAATTTTAATAGCACCCTTATCCCAAGTAGGAGGCTTCCAGCGGCCATCATCAACTGCTTGGTGTATAATGGCGCCCAATCTTTCCATACAAAGAATGAAAATGTAGGGAGAAATTGGATCGCCTTGACGAATGCCACGGGATGGAGTGAAAGGAGTAGTAGCTTTGCCATTCCAATAGACCTGCATAGAAGAAGAATTATGCAGTGCATAATTAGATTAATGCATGAAGGAGGGAAGCCAAAAAGAATAAGGGTATCATGTATGAAACTCCAACTTAATTTGTCATAGGCTTTCTCTAAATCAAGTTTGAGTAACATGTAACCAGGTTGAGCTTTAGAATGATTCAGGTAGTGAGTAAGTTCATGACAAAGAATGATATTATCTTGGATCAGACGGCCTTTAACAAAGCTTGATTGTCCTTGATGAACCAGCCTAGAAAGGAATTGGGCCATGCGGTTCACAAGGATTTTGGTGACCACCTTGTAGATAACATTGCATAAACTGATAGGGCGGAGCTGAGTGACTGAGATCGGGTTAGCCACTTTAGGAATAAGGACCAAGGCCGTTTGGTTGATGGCAGCCAGGTTGCAAGGGTTATTAAAGCAGGAAAGAATGAATTGGAATACTTTATCACTGACTGAGGACCAATTCTGCTGGTAGAAGATTGCATGTAGACCATCCGGACCTGGGGATTTGAGGGGTGCCATATGCTTAATAGCAATCCAAACTTCATTCTTAGAAGGGGGAGATCCATTAAAGTCACATCCGAAGGGAGGGGAGTCGGAACAGAACCCAGAGGCACAGGCAAGGGTTGAGTCAGATTGCTAATATCCTGATAAAGATGAGTAAAATAGTTGATCACCATATTTTGAATGGAGGCCTCATCTGAAAAGGTATTGCCCAGAGCATCATTGAGAATTGTGAGGTGCTTCTTTCTTTTCCTGGCTTTAACAAAATTATGGTAAAAGCTTGTGTTTTGATCTCCGGCTAAAGCCCAGTTCCTGGTACTTCTATGAATCCAAGTAAGCTCCTCTTTCTGAAGAATCTGTCCAAGCTCAGCGCTAAGTTGGGAATGAAGACGCCTGGAAAAAGCATTAGAAGACCAATCCGTCTCACGTTCAATTCCTTTCAGACGAGCTCTAATTAATTGTAGATACAAGGTGATCATGCTCATTCCAAGTGGAAGCGACTAACTTTCTAAAGCTGGGGAAACTTTGCCAAGCTGCATTATATCTGAAAATCTTTGGAGAAGGAGTGCTATCAGTGCTGTCCGGATTTCTGATGTTCAAGAGAAGGGGAGAATGGTCAGAAAGGATCCTTGGTAGGACTTCAACAGTGCAAAGAGAAAAGCGATCATGCCAAGCTCCATTGCCAACTAAACGATCGAGACGACGTCTAAGAGGGCCTCTGGCCCAAGTGAAACGATTACCAAAAGATCTAATCTCAGTCAAGGCAGCAGTAGTCATCCAATTCATGAGTTCAGAACAAGCAAGAGTAGAAACTGAACCACCTCTAGCATCCTCATTCCTGGCAATACAATTGAGGTCGCCACCAACAAGCCAAGGTTGAGAGCGGCTGTTACCAATTCTAATTAATTCAGGCCAAAGCCAGGCTCTCTGGTATCTATTTGGAGCTGCATAAACCATAGTAATGAAAATGTCACCATTAGAGTCTTTAATAGAGAGATCAACAAACTGAGAATGAGCCTCCAGGATGTTAACAGCCACATGGTTTTTCCAAAGGATCCAAATTCCACCCGAGAAACCCGAAGCTTCAACACGGTAAGAAGAAGAGAACCCGCTCCTGAGAATGAACTTGTCAGCACGAGCCCCACTGATCCTTGGTTCAAAAATTGCAACAATGTCAACACCCTTGCAAGATGTTAAGTCTATGAATTCTCTTCGAAAAGAAGAAGAACCTGCCCCTTGAACATTCCAACATATTAGTTTAACAGACATGATCAAATATGAAAAAAGAGAAAAACAATAAAAGAAAAACTTAGACAAGCTAAGATATCATATGGTCTGCCCGATCATGATTCGGTAATGGCAAAGAGGCCGCTCTTCCAGAAGTGGTCGAATGGTGGCTGCTTGAGGCATCTGGGGGACGGCTGCCCATAGAGCCTTCCATGTTTCTTGCCCTCGAGCTAGTGTAAGATGAGGGATCAAGAACTGTAACAACCGAATGGTGATCAGGAGGGAGGGAAGAGGAAATTTTCCTAGTCCAGGCACCTGACGGTTGCTTCGTCCAGGCTGGAGAGAGCTCATGATTGTTGAGACCTGGTGGGGAGTGTGAAACGGGGCTACGGCTACGTCGAGGGGGCGACGGATTGGAAGGGACGGGGTGAGTAAAGGTGGCGGGATTAATGGAACAGTGACTAGGGTTTCTGAGAGGGGAAGAAGGTCGTTTCTGAAAGGAGTGGGGGCGAAGGGCCTGAGTTGGAGGATTGGTCATAGCAGCGGGAGTATGGAGAATAGCAGTATCCACTTCAGAATCCTTCATCAACACATCAAAGCGGTTTGAACCCGGATCCCTGGAAGGATTAGGCTTGGCCGACGGGCGTTGCCGCCTTCTTGGTTGAACTAGCATCCACGGACCATAGCCGGTCTGCTCTTCTTGACCTTTGTTAGGGATGTGAGATTGATTATCTTGAACTTCAGGGGGTGGATCAGCTTTCGGCATAGGACAAGAACTGGTGCCGTGACCATATCTACCACAAGTAAAACAAATGAGTTTAAGATTTTCATACTCCACGTTAAAAACATCATCTTCCAACATAACATGAGGGGTGAGGGGTGCGTCTAGATCAATCTTGACCGCAATTCTAGCAAACCATCCCCTGGCCGTCAAATCCGTGTTAAAATCAATACTCAAGACCGTTCCCACAGCGGAGGCCGCCCTAAGAAGGTACTGTCTATTGTAGAGATGCATGGGGATACTCGGAATTCGGATCCAAGCGACCATGGACTTAATCTCGTTAGTAGCCGGATTGAATTTTTCATGCCACGGTTGAACGTGCAAATACTGGCCGGATACCATCCAAGGGCCACCTGTCAAGGCGAGTAGTGCGTCATCTTCTTTGAGAAACCGGATTATGAAATACCCGTTGTCAACGTCGATAAGGGAAAGGGATGCCGATGCCGGCCAAATTTTGTCCAAACGAGCCTTTAGAACTCGATAAGAAACGCTGCGCCCCACTACTTTGAGGATAACGGCGTGTCTCCACGGATGAAGAAGGGCCCTTTTAAACGCTTCAGAACACTGGAAACGGGGAATACCATTTAACGGTGGATTGAATTATATCATCTTCATCGGCGGTAAAATCACTGGTGAGATCGTCCGCAGGAACATGGATGAAACCATCTCTACGCCGTGCTACATCACTATACAGAGGGCGAGGTCGTTTACTAGCCCTTTCGTCGGAAGTGTCTGGTGGTAGGCCACCATGGTCAGACATCTCAGAGTCTCCCATCGGAGCAGGCTGCCGTAGAAGGCTTAGGGGAAAAGGACTGTTCTTGGAGAGTTCTTGGAGAGTTCTTGGAGAGTTGATAGATCAAGCAAGTGATGATATTTCATATACAGTTAATATTATGTTAATTTTTAAAAGAATAAAAATGATAAATATTATTTTCCGCGCATTGCGCGGGTGATGTGCTAGTTAAATATAATATGAACTACATTGAATAAACAAATATGTTTGTATAATTAAATTGTTTGAAGCCTAACAAATAAATTGCCCAAATACACTTGATAAATAATAGGGAAAACTAGGGCCCGATACCCATGAATAAAATATTACAAGAGTCAAAGCCCCTCCATTTTAAACATTGTGTTTTAGGCCCTATGTAATAGCTTGGTAAATCACATACCAAGAACTTGGCAAAGCACATACCAATAACTTGGTAAACACCATAAGGTAATCGTAGTAAATCACATACTAAAAACTTGGTAAAGCACATGTGGTATATGTGGAATAACTTGGTAAACATCATAAGATATTTGTGGTAAAGCACATACCAATAACCCGGTAAACACCATAAGATACTTGTGGTAAAACATATACCAAGACTTGGTAAATACGATATGGTATATGTGGAATAACTTGGTAACCACCATAAGGTATTTGTGGTAAAGTACATACCAAAAACTTGGTAAATACCATATGGTATCTTTGGTAAACTACGTACCAGTAACTTGGTAAGTACTAATATATGGTAGCTATGGTAAAATACATACAAATACAGTGGTAAATCACATATCATTAACCTGGTAAATATCATATAGTATCTAGGTAAGACATATACAAATGACGTGGTAAACTAAGTCAAACATGAGATGGGGTACAAAGTGTAATAAAATTGGAATGTGGCCTAAAAAAATGGAAACATTTTTAAAAAGGGCCTGGGCCCTAATTTACCGTAAATAATATAGGAAGAACAAAGAGGCCCAATGATCCAAGCCCAAGACAACTACCTGGACTTTGTTCGAGACCCGAACCATGACCGTAAACCGACCGGATTCCACCTAAACCATAAGACCATCCATATCCATGATCCCAAATGGGAGACCCAACTTTCCACATCATCATTTATTTTTTTTTAAAAAAAAGAAAAATCAATGGTGGTTGGGTTGGGAAAGTTGGCCATGGCCAACCTTGAGACCACTTGGTCTCTTTCATTTGACCAATGGGATTGAGACACTTGTCTCAATTTCATTGGTCAAGTGATTTTTTTTTAATTCATATAATAACATGATTATATTTTTATATAAATAAATAAATATAATTTTAAAATATATCAAATTTTATAATTTTTCATTCTCTATAAATAGAGATCACTCTTGATATATTTTTATTAAATACATAATATATCAATTTTGATATATTTTTACATATTTTAAAATTTATAGGAAATAAAAATATATTAAAATTTTAGATTTTTTATTTTTTATAAGATAAAATATTTATTTTCTTGATACATTAATTTTTTATATTGCAAAATAGTTTAAAATTATATAAATGAAAATAATTATATATAATATTATGATTGAGTGGTTATTGATAAAGTATGTAAGGATATGTTTGGGAAATAATTAGAGTTTAGCGTCTGGAGTTTAGAGATTAGAGTTTGGAGTTTGAAATTAATGGTAATAAATAGTTTCAAATTTGAATAATGAAGTTTGGTAATGCAATTTTAAATTAGAGTTTAGAGTTTGGAGTTTGAAAAGTTAAAAACTGGGGGAGAAGAGTGTTCTGAGTTTAGAGATTAAAAGATTAAAATTTGGCGGTTACAGTAATTAGTGTTTACTATAAATATGATTTTAGGCTATTTTTAGTATATATTTTAAAAGTAAATGTTAATCCCTAGCGTCTTTTCCCAAATGCAGCTTAAAATTGGAATGATTAGGTTGAGTAAATATAGCATATAGCATATTAGAAGAGCATATTTCTCACAGTTCTTTCTCAGAATTTGTTATCTGCTATTAAATAATCCCATATTAAGATGGTTGAATGGTGATGCATAAATAAAGATAGCCTTAGAGAAGACTGGAGGTAGGGGTGGGCGTCGGGTCGGGTTGTCGGGTTCGGGTACCCGAAAGTCGGGTACCCGACACTATCGGGTATCTAAAATAGATACCCGAACCCGACCCGCACAAAAGCGGGTACCCGAATCGGGTCGGGTTTGTCGGGTACCCGATACCCGAAAAATATTATTTTTTAAAAATTATATATTCAATTTATTTAGTTTTAATTTTAAAAAATACAATTATTAACCCAAGATACACAACTCTTTAAAAAAAACTAAGATTATTACTAACATTCAACCATATATATGTATATTCATTTATATTGTTATAAAAAA
Source organism: Hygrophila difformis (assembly GCA_030278955.1). Lineage (NCBI taxonomy): Eukaryota > Viridiplantae > Streptophyta > Magnoliopsida > Lamiales > Acanthaceae > Hygrophila > Hygrophila difformis. The sequence goes on along the minus strand of JAOANR010000005.1, from coordinate 44,324,309 downwards.
ATTTAAAAAGAAAATTTTTATTTTAATTTAAAATGATAATAACTATCAATTTAAAATAAGTAATAACTATGGTGGTGGTACTAGTAGTTTTATTTTAAAGTTTTCTTGATTTAAAATAATAATGTATCAATTTTCTTATTTAAAAAAATCTTATTTAAAAAATATAAAATTTCAGTTTTACTTATTATTATTTAACATAAATTAGTATTATTTAATTAAATTTAGTGCTCTACGGTGATACTATTAATTAAAATAAAAAACTATAACTCATCGTGTTATCTTCGATTCTTGAAATCCACTGTTATGTTCAAGATTAATTATATTATCCATCACTAATGCCAAAAAAATTAAATATCGTAAACTTTACAAATTTTTTAAGCTTATACTTAATTTTTCACCATATTGAATAAAAAATAAGTACCAATTATCAAATATATGAATAATGTAGAGCAAAATATATAAATAAATATTATAGAAAAAAGATTAAAATTTATTTATTTATTATTTTATCGGGTACCCGATACCCGATCGGGTATTCGGCTATAAACCCGACACCCGACCCGATAGATGATTGTCGGGTCGGGTACCCAAAATGTCGGGTTTTTTTAAATGAAAACCCGACAAAACCGGAACCCGACATGTCGGGTTCGGGTCGGGTACCCGCCCACCCCTAACTGGAGGGAGTCCTTGAATTCAACTCCCGTCTCTTCAGTCTTCACAAAATGGAAGAAATACTAGGGCACAAAAGGCGGAATCGCCATTGAGTAAGAGGCAGCGGAAGGGAGGCTAGACGATGGAGGGTGTAATCGAATCTCCTCTCAAGCACTTTTTAAGGTATGGTGTCTCTTTTCTTACCTCTTCCATTCCTTTTCGATTTGGGGATGTTATTCCATTTTGGTTGAGAAAATCCGGCGACCACCGGAGAAGGAGGTGGGCCCCGGCGTTGGAGGGCGGAGGTGAGGAAGAAGATCGGTTCGGGGTGTGGTGGAGTTGGCGTCGCGCCACCTCGCGACGCCGGGCAGCAGCGGGCTGGCGCCCGCTGTTAAGAAGCAGCGCAGTTGTGCTGCTGCCGGCGGCGGCAATGGTGGCTGTGGTGGTGGCTGGTCCGGTGGTGGTGAATGGGATGAAGGGGGATTTCTTTATTGTGTCATGTGTGTTGTGCTTTGTTGAGTGTTTGGGTTTTTTAAAGTGAACGTGTTTTTTTTGCATCAGTAGGATTTATTGGTGAAGGGTTCTTTGTTGAATAAATTTGGGTAAATGGTGAATTGTTGAATTAATTGGATTGGGTGTTTGTTGAATATTGGCTTTTGAATCGAAAGTCTTGAGTTGAGGGCTCTTAGTATGTTGAATTGAAGGTTCAAATTTTATTGGATTCTATGTTCAATTGTGGAAGACTGGAAGTTGATTTGGTAATGGTTGAAATTGAGATTGTGGTTCTTGAATTGAAATGGGAAGTATGGTTGGGATTGTTGGATGTTTGAACATTGCAGATGGAATGTTGAGTGAATTGGGTATTTGTAGGTTATTGGTTTTTCCTTTGTTGATTGAATTGGAATTGTTAAGTAATTTAGTGTATAACTGTTTATGCTTTCTTGTGAACTTGTTGGAGAGTTACGAAATCATAGGGACACTTGCTTTTATTGTTGTAATTGGAAGTTTGATATCAAGATGGAATTTTTAAGGTTAAATGTGTAATTGGGAACTCCTTGGATAACTTTGATTGAGTGTCTTAATTTGTTGAAATTGGTAGTTTTTGAATTTGATGGATAAATGTTTAATAAATTGGAGATTAAGTTATCTAGGAATTAATTGGGCCGGTGACCATGTTATTGAATTGATACAGGGCTTGCAAGCTGCAGCCCGGATATGTTATGTTATTTTCCTGGGATTGCTTTATTGCTTATGTTGTTACTGTTTGGAAGGTTGTACACTGTGATGTATTTATGTGTTGTACCTTTTTTTTGTATTAGCTGTCTAAGCTGAGTGATCAATATTATAGAACGGTTAAAACAAGGGTGATGCCGTGAAAATGGTTTTAAATTTTCGGGGCGCTATATTTCAACTGTCCAAGTTTTGACTTTTTAGTGATTCAAATGTTCCCTACTTATAGAAGGGTTTTTTGATTGACTTAGTTGTTATTTCCGTCTCAATTCCAATTTACTTTGTAGGGTTGTTGTATATATTCGAGTTTGTCTCCTATTTTAATGTTTATACTGCCCTTGCTTCTAATATTTGGTGGTCTGTTGCCTTTTGGTGTGATCTTAGGGAGTTTTGGAGAAAGCATAAGAGAAAGGTGTATGTATCACTTGGAGTTTGTGGCAGTGGATATCTGCTGTACAAACTCTATGATGCTCGGAGACGTAGGCTCTGTGATCTTGAGACACAGCTCGCTTCTGAGAGGGAAAATGAGGAGCTCATTAAAACTCAGTTAAGATTAGTATACTCACGTCAGTTGCTTCTATTTGTTTGATTAAGTTAGTTAAATGCTCATGATTTTTTTTTTTTGTTCTTTTATTTCTACTTTGATAGAATTCAAGCACATTTTGAGAGTGTTCAGAGCATAGCTGATTCAACTACTCTTCCTCATGTCATGCATTACTTGGAAAATCGAATAGGCAAGAATTTAGACCTTACACACTTGACTGAGAGACTAATCCAAGGAAAGGGCCAGCCAAACGCTCTTACTACAGATCAGAAACTTGAGTTATGGGATAGGCTTAAAACTCTGAGTATGGATCAACTCTGGTCATGGTAGCTTACTTTTGTTATTGAATTATATATCTTTCATGTTGCTGCATGTATACCTTTTCTAGGTTTTACAAAGATGGTGTCCTCTATCTGGGCTGTTACTATGTTGAGCCTCTACATTAGGGTACAAGTTAACATATTGGGGAGGCATCTATATATAGACACAGCACGAGGTTTGGTAAGTTCCAAGATCCTTGTAAGTGCAATAGTTTATGGTTAATGACTTAATGTATCTTATCGATGAGTAGTTATAAAAATTGTTATAATAGTTATGCATCTTTTGGTCTTGTGGTATTTATGTATGGCATCTTTTGTTACTGAGCATAACTGATTACCACTAATCATCTTAGGACTAGAAAATGTAATTACATTAGTTAAGTATCCAAGGTAATTTGTATATGCTAATGCCTCCTTTGAAATTACATTTTGATAATTGTTTCATCATGTAATCCAGGAAGAAACTGAATTCATTGATAAAAATGATGATCAGCAGTTTTTGGGCTGTGCTGATTACCTTTCTAATAATGGCCTGCTTGCCCTAATATCTGATACAGAGGCAGCTACAGTGGAAATCCTCAAGGGGTATGCAATTAGATATACTGTTATTTCTCCCGATATTTTTGATACTCGTGTTAAATTTCATTTCTACTTACTTTGTAGTGCAATGTTTTCCTCTTTTGTTAGTCATTTTGTTGTGTCCATGATTTAATTTGTCTTCCTGAACTCTTAAGGATAGATCTGGAGTGCTTTTAAAATAAATAAATAAATAAAGGGTTAATTTCCTCATGAAATCCCTTTTGGATGAGAAACTATTCTTCTTAGTGGAACTATGGTTTCAGTTCTACTATCAAATTCTGCTCTACTATTTGAAGTTGTTCCTCCAGAAATTTGTAGCAAAACTAAAAAGTTGGTTTGTGATTTTCTACTTTTTACAAAACTTAATTAAAAAGTTTCAATCATTCCTTCTTATAAGTTCCTTCATTCTACGAAAGGTGCAACTACATGCATGGATCTTGGATGTACCTTATGATTCTCGATAATTCGAGCATCTTATCTACTAATTAGCTGATGGGCTAGCTGTTAAGGATTGAAGAGCTAGTTTCAATCATTACTTTTTATAAGTTCATTCTATGAAAGGTGCAACTACATGCATGGATCTTGGATGTACCTTATGATTCTCGATAATTCAAGCATCTTATCTACCAATTAGCTGATGGGCTAGCTGTTAAGGATTGAAGAGCTAAAACAATCTTCACGGGGGATTGAGAATTAATAGATATTTCCCTTTTGAAATGCCCAAGTAATTGGAACTCATTTAACTCTGTTATTGTTTTTGCCCGAAAGTGGGTGGGAACGGCTGAAATCTTCTCTCGTCCTTTACTTGATCTTATTGTCTGTCAACCAGCCTCTATTGGCCTCCTTTTGTTGAGGTTGAGAACCACACTCTGGTCCTGGAGAAAACCATGGATTCTTCTTTTCCTACTCCTATCCAATTATATTTGGTAATGGTATTTCAAAAATGTTTCACACATGACACAACTATCACATCACACATAAATAAATCAATTAAAATTCAAACATATTACAGTCACATCACATAAATTCCGAAATTACCCCCACTTTAAACACTAACATACCCCTACATTAAATACTAACTATCTTAGTGGGATGAAGGGAGTATTAAATAACTTTGATACCATTCATAATTCAGAGAATCTGTTTCTTGTGGCTGCTAATCTTCTATGAATCAATCAATTATGTTATAACTTATTTCTAAATTTTCACTTCTGGATAGCTGCCGATGTCATATAATATTATTTATTTCTGTTTTTACCCACATATTCTAGTTGACAAGAAATAAGACTGTGTTTTACTTCTTTGAAATTACATTCTTGGTATTCATGCAGTGTATTCAAGTGAATTTGTTTTCTTTGGGGCCATCTTGTGGGCCAACAAGAATTTTGCTGTCATATATTTATTTCAGTATTTTGGGACTGTGTTTTTTAACTATTAGATTCACGTACGTAGAAAGCAACTGAAGGAGGTTTTCAACGATTCAGTACTTCATGATACATTGATTCACATCGTGGAGACTTTAATAGTCATGGGGAGCCCTCATCATTGGGTGAGCTATTTGATGCCCGAAGACACTGAAGTTTACAACTCCATCAATCCCTCAAACAGCAATGGCTCTGATCTCCCACAAACTTCTAAGTTTGAATTACTTATGGCAGAAACTCGTGCAGTTTTATCAAGGTATATTTATGTTCGGTGTTAGTTACAGTGCTTCAATTTGGTGCATTCGTCTACACTTGTTTTTTCAGATATGTGATTTGTGATCACAATATTTCCCCATATTTGTGAAGAATGAGTTATACCCTGCTAGATTGTCATTTGTAAATTCTCTTTGGCGTGTGGTTTGGATAGAATAATAAAATGAAAGGATCCTTTTGAAGAATGGTGGACTAATATATACACATAGAATCGTAATTTGTAAAATGAAAGGGTCCTTTTGAAGAATGCTGGACTAATATATACACATTAATTGGTTTTTTCATGTATTCCAAAATATTTGTAGTCAACCGTGTGCATTCTTGTATAAGTGGGAATTTGGGGTTGTTTGAGAGTCAAAATTTCCGTTATCATATCATCTTAGAATTTGCTCATCTATTTGTTGGCTCCCAAACATCCTCTTTATTGTTTAAGTGTTACTATTAAACTATTTTGTACTCATTCCATATTACATTATACTCCCGATCACATATACTCCCTCCGTTTTGTTTTAATTGCCCCATTGGAGTTATGGACACTATTCACACATAGTCTTTGACTTAAAGTTTTATCATAATTATGCAAGTGAAAATATAGCCATGTGGGATTTTGTTGGTCTCGTAAATATCAAATTTTTAGAATTTTTACTTGTACAGAACTTGAGTTATTAATAGTTTAAATGTGCATTGGACTGGTGGGTCCATAGCAATAAAAAAAACGGAGGGAGTATTTGACATTTTAGAACCATTGCAAATTAAGAATCCTTATAAATTTATCAAACTACCATTAGTTTTGCTTTATATGATCTCTCTGGTAAAATGTGCAAGCAATAGAACTATAGAAGTAGGAGTAAAATCAGAAAAGACATAATTTTACCTTGAAATTTATAAAGGACAAAAACTACTGAAATGGCATTTATTTCCGGACGGATAAAGTATTAGTACACTCTTCTTATGTTCTTGCCGAATGCTTTTGGACAGTGTTGAATTTGCCAATGTTGTTGACATATCCCTGAGATCGGTGGTGGATGAAGTGTCGAAAGATCTAAGTGTCCAATGTGGAGAAAGCAATTTGAAGTCTGGGATGCCCCTTGCTAGGCTCATACCAAGAATAGCTCACATGGGGCAGTTGCTGCTTGTTGAATCGAACAGGAACAGGTATATTCATAGCATCCGGAGCATAGCAGAAGTCGAGTTATTCTTCACTCTTCTTTACTCGGGCACACCCAGTTCATAGTGTAGAATTTGTAGTTTTGATATGATAAACTTGGTTTTGGCAATACACACGCAAGGGTGCATGAAGAATCAGCAATATTTAAATAACTACTATTAATTATGTTCATTGTCTTTTGATGATTCCTTTATTCATGGGGATGTTTGTAAATTCAGAAGGTTTGTAAAGATTTTCCATAACAGAAAGCGATTCCAGGAAAATTAAACAAATGTTTCATGGCAGTGAAATGTGGAATTGTAATATGTTGTTTCTATGTACAATGTTGTAAATGTATGGTATTTCATATATTTAGGGTTTCTTGCGATTATATTACTCTTTTGGTAATTGTATTACTTTGTGCTGTCGTTTTGTTTTCATTCTTTCTTTATCCTTCTTCAGACGTTAGTTTGGTGGGTAGGGTTTTATCGCTTACGGCCTACAGGGAAAAGTGCCATTGCTTCTGAGTGGTACTTCTCTTGTTCTTTAATATCTGTTCCATTTGCATATTGATTGCTATTCATTAAGTAATTTTAATCAAAATTTTTAATATAGTTACATATGGAAAATATAGTGAAGTGAAATATTGTTGGATTCGCCTAATCAAATAGATTTTTTGAAAAAAAAAAGATAAACAATAACAATGACAATAAATTTGCGTTCAATGCGGTGGCAACGAATATTAGTTAAAATTTATGTTTTGAAACAATAACAGTATTTTTTAAGGTAAAGTGTGAAACAATAACAAATATTGGAATTAAAGAATAAATAATAATGAAAGTGAAATTACCTGATGTGTGTAAATTTCCACTTAAAGTCCAAAAGTCCAAAAACTTTTAAAAAAAAAAAAATAAAAATAAAAGATTAATCTTTCCAAAAAAGTCCAAAAGACAAATCTCAAGCTTTTTCCAAAGCCATCTACAAAAAGCCTTCAAGGTTCTACGCAACAGACCCATCTGATCTGTTGTTAGGTAACAAATTAAATGGGAGGGACTTTGTATGCATGCGTCATGTGTGGGAGTAGGACAGGAAAAAATATTTTTTTTAATCCTTTTTCTTTCCAAAATATCCAAATCAGTCCGTTACTAATTTTTTGCCCCATATAGTCCTCTACGTTTGCTAATTTTTTTCAATTCGGTCCTAATTATGTAATTAGCATGAGGTTGCTGATATGACCGAAGTATATCACATTTTACATATACCGTGGCAAATCTAGAGTCCCCACACATAACACACTATTTTAATAAATGTTTGAAGACTGTCATTACGCATCACTACTCTAAAAAATGACTCTAGCGGGTCAATTGAATCATTTTTTACTGGGATGATGTACATAGTTTCTACTTGGTTCGCATTGAGTCCTTCCTCATTGAGGTTACCCAACCCATAAAAAACACCAACAATTCATTTGCATGCATTATATATATCACAATTGGTCTTCATTATCTTGAGAAATACCAAAAACCACTGAGACCGAAAAGAAAATGCACTGCGATAGCTGTTGACCAGAACTCCTATGTTATTGTTGTGAATGATTGTTGTTTCTTTATGGTTGGATAACCCCAATGAGGGCTCAATGCGAACCATGTAGAAATTATGTCCATCACCCCAGTAAAGAAGGGTTCAATTGACCCACTAGAGCCTAAATGTATTTATTAGAGTAGTGATATGTTATGGTTGCCTTCAAATATTTATTACTTCGGCCACGTCGGCAACCTTAGGCTAATTACGTAATTAAGACCAAATTGGAAAAAATTAGCAAACGTAGAGAACTATATGGGGCTAAAAATTACTAACAGGCCGATTTGGATATTTTGGAAAGAAAAAGGACTAAATAATCTTTATTTTTTCGAGTAGGACAAGGCACAATAAAATCAAATGAAGCTCTCTTCCTTCAAGAAAACTTCCAAACAAAACTTGACCAGTAGAATATGCCAACCAAACCAAACTGTCGTCAAACCTTTTAGAAGAAAAAAAAAAGGCACACGCCAAAATTAAGCCTCAAAACTTAAAAAGAATATACTATTGGCTTTAGTTGGGTCATGGGTGAACCTGAGATGTCTTCTCGCTCACTTGAGGAGCTTGCATAATAATCCATCCGTTTCTTATAAAAATTGAAACACTTAATAGTTTTTATTATTCATTGAGTAATTTTGATTCAATTTTTTTATAATTGTATAAAATAAAATATAATCATTGAGATATAAAAGCGCTAAAAATATACTTCATCTGTATTCAAATAATTCTAATATTTTATATTTTTACGCAATCCAATACATATTTTTAAAGTGTAATATATCAAATTTTATAAAATAAAAAAATTATAAAAATTTAATATTATAAAATTATGTGATTAAACGAATCTAACAAGATCTCACTTGACTATGTTTTATCTTATATAACTTTATTAAAAAGTTAGAATCCGAATTATTCATTTATCTTATACTTCCTCCATTTCTTTATAATTGCCCCATTGGGATTTTGGTTACTCCGTTTCTTTATAATTGCCCCATTGTTATACAAGTTAAAATATAGTTACATATATTGAGATTTTGACTACTATTCACGCACACACTTTGATTTAAAATTTTATCATAGTTATACAAGTTAAAATATAGTCAAGTAAGATCTTGTTAGATTCGTCTCGTCTTGCAGTTTTTAAATATCATTTTTTAAATATATATATATATATAAATAATATAGTCAAGTTTCCCCCCACTTCCCGACCCCTTTTTTCAACAATCACATTTTATTCATCCAACAATGTTTAATCCTAAAATTTTAATATTCTATATTGAAATATCCATAAATATTTATTAATATCCAATATTAATTAATATACGTTTAATATAATTTTTTTATCAATATTCATTAATATATGTACAAATAATATCTAAGATTTGAAAATATAAAATTCATTCGGATAAAGACCACATATATATATATATTATATTATATATTTATATCTATAAATTCTTTAATATATCAATTATCTATTATCTATTATCAATCTATATATATATATAAACAAATCTATCTATCTATATCTACATATATATATATATATATATAAATAAAATAGTCAAGTTTCCCCCCACTTCTCCACCCATTTTTCAACAATCACATTTAATTCATCCCACAATGTTTAATCCTAAAATTTTAATATTCTATATTGAAATATCCATAAATATTTATTAATATCCAATATAAATATGAAGATGTTTCCACTTTATTTTTTTATTTATGTATTTTTTCCCTTTTGTTAATAGATTATTCCCTTTTTGACATGTTTCCTTTTGGATACATTTTTTATTTTTTTACATATTTTTGAATTTATTTAAGTTAACCATAAAGTAGAAAACAATCATTGTTTAATTGAATTCGGGAAAATTTGGAATAATCTAATAAATTGGATAGGGAATGATTTAAATTAGTTGTTTATTTTTTCCCAACTTTTTATTAGCATAGTGATTTGTTATTATTTTACAAAATCTCAATCTAATTTTGAATGGTTTAGATATATATATAAGATAGATATCGATCCTATATTTTTAAAGAAGTTATTAATTAATATAAAATGTATAATAACACTACATAAATTAAAAAGATTTACTATGATATACAACATCTTTTAACTTCGTCTAATTGAATAAATATAGTGCTATATAGTTGTATAATATACTTCCTCCGTTCCTTTTTAAATGACACGTTTTGACTTTTGTTACTGTTCATTAAGTAGTTTTGACTCGACTTTTTAATACAATTATATAAGATAAAATATAGTCAAGTGGGATCTTGTTGGATTCGTCTAATCGCATAGATTTAGAATATCAAATTTTCATAATTTTTACTTATATAGAATTTGAGTTATTATGGGTTAAAAACGTGTATTGGATTGCGTGAAATGTGGGTCCGTAGCATTTATTTAGGAACGGAGGAAGTATATACTTATAATTAGGGGTGAAAGGGGTACGGTAAATATCAGATCAATCCGATGCCGTATTCGATTATATTCGAATCCGAATCTGTATCCGACTATCCAGCCAGATATTTCAATCGCATCCGAATTTGAATCTGTAATTTAATGTATGCATTCGTATTCGTATTCGAAAATATCTGACCGTATTCAAAATTTGATAGGATATTATTCAGATTTTAAATATGGATATCCGAATATATTAACATATTATTATTTATTAATTAAAAATTATCAATAATTATAACAAAATATGAAATTATTCGATAATTTTTTTATATCAAATTTTCAAAAAAGATTAAAAATTATCTGATAATCTGTATCCAATTGAATCTGTATCTGACATTTATTTGTATCCGGCATATCTATATTCGATCCGAATCCGAGAAAAAAAATGTGGGATAATATATTTGTATCTGATACTATCCGATCATATCCGTACCGTTTTCATCCCTACATATAATACTCCCTTCATTTCAAAATAAGTGTAACATAAGAAAATGGCACCAGATTAAATGCAAGGAACAAAAGTGCTTTAGTGTAAGTTTTATACCTTTAAAAGCATTCTATATATAGTAATGTAATATTTATTATGAAACACTCAAAAAGAAAAGTGTAACACTTAAAAAGAAACGAAGGAAGTATAATATAGTATAATATTCATGATTAGATTTGCATTAGTCACTCTATATTTATATGAACAATGTTCTAAGATTATTAACATTATTTTTTGGGAAGCTGACGCCAAATAACAAATTGAAAAGAAAATAAAGGGAAAAAAGAGCAACAAAAAGAGGTGTCCAAAAAGCAAAAAAGAAAAAATGAGCTAACACTTAGGCTCTTGGGAACCATACCCCGGTAGAATCCGCCGCTAACACCCTGTGCGTGAAGTCTGGGGGAATGTCCAAGTAGTGTAGAATTCTTCTAAAGATGCACCACATTTTGCTAGACAATCCGCGACCATTTTACCCTCGCAAACTACATGATGAACTGAACATCGGTCAAAGACGTCTCGCCAGGTGGGGGAGGCAGACCATTGGTCAAGTAGTCCAGTAGCATTATTAGGTTAATATATAAAAATAAATTAACATATAAAATATAAAATGGAGTTAAAATCATATTTAGGAAATTATAAATTTAAAAATGTAAAATCAAATATATTACATAATTCGTATCAGGCAAAAATGTATTAATATAAATTAAATAATGTAAAATCAAATTGATTATGGGCTACGAGGATGTTTGGATGTGCGTTTTAAAAAGTGTTGCAGCATTTAGAAGACGGATAATCAGATAATTGCTGTAACAAAATATGTTGTAAAAAATTAAGTGTTTGGATGAGCTTATGCTGTTTCAAATCGCAATAATTAGATAATCATTAAAAAGTGTTTGGCTTAGCATTTTTCATTACCTCAAAATGCAACAATATGGTAAAATCTATTTTTGGATAAACGCAATTTTCTTGCAGCACCAAAATGGAGCTGCAAGAAAATAGCGTTTTCATTCCCTCAAAACGCAAATAATAGATTATTGGAAGTTAGTATACAAACAGAATTAACTGATTATTTGCGTTTTGCAAACATAATAATCAGATAATCCGGCTCAAAACGCACAAACAAACACCCGCTAAATCAATAAAGTAACAATATTAGGAAAATAACTTAATTGACAAAGTTGCTAAACCACTTTTTTCACATTTTTTTTTTCTCAATAATGTGGTCAGAAAATTAGTATGAACCAAACTTTTTGAAGAAGTCATTGAAGGCCTGGAAACGGTGGTGGGGGCTAATGCCACATAATTACAAAGGGAACAAAGGGAAGGAATAAGGGGCCGGATGGGGATTCGAATCATAGGTTGGGAGTTGGGAAAGTTACTACTTGATTAAGTCTCCAACTCCCGCATGAACCAAATTTTATGTAATACGTACAATATTTGAATTTTTAAAATCTTATGTTATTTTAAAATATATATATAAATTTTACTTACCGCGCATTGCGCGGACGGGTATGCTAGTATCATTTAAAAACTTTAAAAATTTTTACGTATACGAACTTGGGTTTAAAACAGAGGAAGTATAACTTTATTTTTTAAAAGATTGAATTAAAATTATTAAATGAATAGTATTTAGTATATGGCAATATTATTAATATGACAATATTATTAATAGTAGCTCTCTTTGGTCGTCCCCATGGTTGAATAATCTGACTCTTGGACCGAGGGTTCCCTTTGTTGACATCCAAGATCTCGAGGTCCGAATATTGGATGTTGTTGATGGTCGACACTGGAATCTATCTCAATTATACACTATTTTTCCACCTCAGATTCGAACAGAGATCCTCCAGCTGCCGCCACCGAGATTGCACCCTAGCTGTTCGGATACTTGGCAATGGAAGGCTTCTCTGGACGGTCGTTATACAGCCAAATCTGGCTATCTTTTCCTCATGAGCGCTACTTCAGAGGTGATGGGTTGGTCGTGGTTATGGTCATCCTCCTTCCCGGAAAAGGTCTGTCTTTTAATATGGTGTCTTGCTCATATGGCCTTGCCTTGCAACTCTCTCCGGTATCATAGGCATTTAGCCTCGTCTCCTCTCTGCACAATTTGTGGGGTAGAAGTGGAAACGTGGTTTCATGCACTTTTCCTATGTCCTTGGGTCAGCGCACTATGGTCTGCTTTGGGGGTGGAAGTCCCGCCGGATCTACATACATTGGCTAAGGAAGATATTCGGTTTTGGTTGTTTGGTATGTTCCAACATTTTGGTACCTTGTTCATCGCCGCTGTTTGGACCTTTTGGATTGAACGCAATTCGCGTGTGTTTCAAGGGAGACCCTCCAGTCCACAATTGCTCCGACGTCGGGTGTTGCATCTCCAAGATGCTCTGGCTTTGGCATCGGCAGGGCCCAGGCGTGGTCGTTTACACCCACACTTGGTATGTTGGAATATGGGTGGATGGCAGGGTGTTTTCATCCACGCGGATGGCTCCCTTCTCGCGAGCTGCGGGCGTGCGGGGTATGGGGCAGTGATCCGTGATGCAACAGGCTCATGGCTTGGGGGCGTCTCTGGTTTTTTAGGCCACGTTTCTGTGCTGCAGGCGGAATTGATGGGAATTTTGGAAGGTTTGAATCTGGCCAAGGATAAAGGTTTCACTGAAGTTTTGTGCAAAAGTGACTCAGACCATGCATTGCGGCTTCTGGCAGCACCCCGAACTAATGAACATTGGCTATCTCCACTTTTGGCACAAATTGATGATACTCGCTCTTCTTTCTCTCTCTGCCGTTTCGAGCATATTTTACGGGAAAGAAACATGGTTGCTGACGGGCTTGCCCGGATGGGAGCTGCAAGTGAGTTATTCTATACTACATGGGTCTTTCCTCCGGATCCAGTGAAGCCTCATCTAGATGCGGATGCGCTGGGTATTTGGTTCCCCCGGCAATAACCATTGCCATGCTTCGTTATTCTGTCTTGCTACTGGATCATTTTATTTCTATTTGTTTTTTTCCATTTTTTTTCTAGCCCTTCATGGGTTGTACTGCCAAAAAAAAAAAAAAGAAGGGAGTACATTGGAACGACCTAAGTGATACTCCCTCCGTCCCAATATAAGTGACCCCTTTCTTTTGGGCTCGAGAATTTAGGTAGTGGGATTTAGTAGTTAAAGTGGTGTGAGTAAATTTAACTAATTCATCCATCTAATTCATAATGGTTACATTTGACTTTTAACCATATTTATTATTTAACTTTGACTTAATGTTATCGTAATGATGTAGAAAGACAAAAATAGTCAATGTGATCTTGTTGGAATCGTCTAATCGTATAGTTTTAGAATATATATTTTATATAATTTTTATTTATACTCATTTTGAGATATTAATAGTTAAACATATATAGGGACTTTGTGCAGAAAGTACAATTGTCATTATTGTGGGGTTTTTAATTATGTTTATGTTAATCTAATTTACTTAAAAGGGAAAGTGGCCACTTTTAATGGGACACCCCAAAAAAGAATAGTGGGCACGGGACGGAGGGAGTACTCTACAATTTTTTTGAAGACTGAGGAGTACGAACGATCTATTGCTTTCGGGAGTCAGCACGTAAAGAGTCCATTATCGCCCATATACTCTAAAGTAGTAGTACTAGTACTAGTACTAGTACTACTCCCTCCGTTTCTAATTAAATGTTACATGTTGACTTTTTTTACTGTTCATTGTAGTACTTTGACTTCTATTTTTCTTATAGTTATAGAAGACAAAATATAGTCAAGTGAGATCTTATTGGATTCATCCCATTTTCTAGTTTTTAAATATCAAATTTAAGAATTTTTCACTTATACCGAATTTGAGTTATTAATCATTGAAAATGTGCGTTGGCATACGTGCAAATGAGAAGTGTAACCTTTAAAAAGAAACGGAGGGAGTACTAATTAACACACAACATTCTGCCCACTTTATACATACATAGAATATACTCCTACACAACAAAATAAGCTACAGGTTACAACCATCAACTACCAACTACCGCCGCGCATGCATACATTATACAGTACTGTACATAATAGTAGGAACTTGGGAAAAAAAAAAAAAAAAAACAGGGGTCTGCTGGGTCTTTATTACTTGGACGCAGAAACATAGGCAGCCACAGCCTTATTCCCCTCGGCAATGGCGTGCCGCCCCAACTCCCCCGGCAGCACCAGCTTCACCGCCCCCTGCACCTCCCTCGACGACATCGTCCGCCTCCCCGTGTACTTCTGCAGCCGCGCCGCCTCCTCCGCCAGCCTCTCGAACATATCCCCCATCAGGTTGTTTATTATCGTCATCGCCTTCGACGATATCCCCATCTCCGGATGCACCTGCTTCATCACCCTGTACACGTATATCTTGTACCCTCCCCCACCTACGTAAGCCGCCCCCACCGACCGCCGCCGGCCCCGCCGCTTCCCTGTCTCTCCGCCCGGTTTCTTCTTCTCCTTCTTCCTCCCTTGCTGGTTCTCGATTATTCCCGCGGCTTCTTTTGGAGGCGGCGCTTCCTTCCGCGGAGGAGTCGGCGCGGTTTCCGGCTCCGATGCTGGCTGGGTTTCGTCGTCGTCGTCTTCCTGGCCCTGCACCTCAATTGTTTTCGCGATTGAGCCCTGGCCGGCGGTCGGGGAATGGGAAATCTCGACGCTCTGGTCCTCCTTAGTGGAAGAAGAAAGCAATTTGAAATCCTCCGGTAGGGTTGAGCCCTGGCCGACCTCGAATTGAACGGTTTCCTCCACAACTTTCTTCGCTGTAACCGTCGTCTTTGGCGTTTTCCGTTTCGGAGCCATGTTGCAGTGAACAGTACTGCAGTTCTATCAAAGTAGTAATTTTAAGGTGTTCAGTGTAATTTTTGAAATTAAAATGGCGGAAATTTCCGTCTCAAAAGTATAAATAAGGTGGAGGAGCGCGGAGAGGGTGCCAAGTGGAAGACACGTGTCGAGCGTCTGTTTTATTACTGCTACGTGGTGAAAATGATCAGAGCGGTAAACAAGTTTACCCTTGTGGGCCTTGTGCCAGATTTTGGGTGTGGGCTATATTTATATTGGGCCCCTACTTGAAGTTGGCCCATTTATATTACTACTTCTATTTCAATGTCGTTCCCATAACGGGCTCAATTTCCAACTTGGATTCTCATGTTCAACACGGAGGCGCTTGGAATTGTGGAGTGGTTATTTTTTAACTTTAAGTAAAAAAAATATTTTCGAATAAATATAAATGTAAAATATGTCTATTTTTTAAATTATAGAGTAAATACCCAATTATTGAAGTTACCATTGTGACTTAAATTAATTTAAACTCAATATATTTACTGATTTACATACATTGTGTGCCGGCATGGACACCGATTACTTGAAGGCTGAAGCCACAAGGGAATAAACAAACAACGACAATAACGAAGTCAAAAGGGGACCCAAAATGAAGGTCTCGTAAGGCATGCAAGAATTATAGAGCAAAATAATGGGTCCCTTCACTGGATATTTTAAATTATTCTACATATAGTAGTATTTTTCTAATTAGATGCAACTTTTATTCTAAAGTCCAGAAATTTAAATGCAAAACTAAATTAATTTGAAAGAAAAATTCTATACACAAAAGTATCATAAAATATACTACAATAATAACTTTATTCGTACACTGTCGTCTCAATACTAAATTCATGGTTGTCTCAACAGAGAAACACCCCCCAAAAATCACCAAATGATAGCCACAAAAGTCGCTATACATCCAATTAAAAGATCCAAATTAATTCGCTGGCCCCCAATGTATGCATGCATTCGATAATGCACCTTTATGCTTCCTCGCTCATCAATTATGACTAACTAATAACTATAACAAGCATAATTTTAAAAAATAAACAAACAAATACACCCAAAGTAAACCAAACCTTTATGCCGGTCGTCATTGAAGTCAGTCAGTCGTAAATTTTGGATTAAGCAGTGTGAAACCAAACACAACCCCCCAAAAACAAAGATATAGGAAATGAGTGCATGGGGGCTTCAAAGGCATATCATACATCATATTTGCATAGTTTTTGTGTGATTTATACATATTAACAGTTGATGGAACAGATTTTGTGTTCTTAGATTTCAAAATGTTTACGATTGTTGAATATAATACTACTAAATAAGAGGAATTGAAGATCAAAGTCGTAAACAAAGACCCCAAAACAAGTTAGGGATCAAATTTGTGACCTTTTCTCTAATAATGTGATCTGTTACATGACAATAACATTAACACGATGATGAAGGAATTATGTCCAGAATGTACTCCCAAATTTCAAATCAAATCAACATAGTATAGGAATCATCAATAATTGCCCATAAAACCACAAAATTCATTGATTGAGGACATGACCATGAGTTATGAGTAGTAGTACAAATTGAAAAAGAAAAATACTCCAACATAATAGTGTGGATGGAATAAAAATAAATAGAATCCAAGGAGAGATCCATCCCTGTCATTTCCCCACAGGAGAATTTGAAATAAGTGTAGGACATGTTTGACAGGAATTTGTAGCAAGCTGAAGATGGACAAGGTTTATATATACAATTTCTAGCAATAAAAATTTATACAAATAAAGTAAGACAGGGGCAACTTTCCCTAGCCAGACATCTCACCTCTTGCGGCATGCATACACTGTCTTATAATTCTTGCAGTGGCCAAATGTTGTATGGGGAATAAAATACAAAAATAATCCTCTCATATGTAAAATGATGCCAAAAATATATCATAATCATAATAATTTTTCAAATGTAGTATAAAATTTAATCTTGAAATGTATAATAAATTTTATAGAATTCAACAAGAAAGTTAGACTCAATGTTATTTCAAATAAAAAAAAATATATGTATATCACAAGACAAAATGACAAAAATGTAGACAAAAATACAATCTACAGTACCCAGATCAGATATAGTGCAACAAGAATGATGGCAAATGCAATGGTGGTAGTAATGGTGGACGATAGGGGATGTCGAGCATTGGTGCCACGTGCATTCCATCCCCTATCTTCCACCATATTACAGCAACGCCATCGTCTTCCATAAATATTGGCCCTTAATTATATGATTTTCTCTCGCCACCACAAGTTTAATTACTCCTCTCAATTATCATTTTCTTCTTCTTAACTTCCTCCGGTGATAGTAGTTTGCTGCATTATTTGAAGATACTGTTGTTGTGGGGTTCACCAACGAAGTTTTTTTTATTGACGAAAAAAGTACAATACTTTAACAAGAAGAAGAAGAAATAAGATGGATGAGTCGTTGTTAGGATTGTAGTGATTGAATTGGTGGTTATATATTCTAAACTTTACTCAACACTTGAAATAGATGAAATTCAAAAAAAAAAAAATTAAACTAAAAAATCCAAATATTAAATAAATAAATTGAGAACTTCTGGAAATAGTAATTTATTAGAATGAATGGCCAAAAGCATTCTCAAACACATCTATCATGGTATAAGAGCTAAGGATTTCGTACTCGAGTCCCATCGTATTGCGCCGAATGTGATGAGTACTGTGATATATGCAAGTGAATTCTTATCCCTACTACCAGTATCAATCTTTAGAAGAATTGATTCATTAACAAACTTCGATATTATTTTAAATATATTGGAAAATGCACTATTTAAGGTTAGATTGATCCTGAAAAAATATCATCCACTGGAGAATCTGACGTGGGATATAAACTAATGAACTAAAGTGGCAGTGGTTTAGTTATATCTTCTCTTGTATTTTTCTTCGGCTTTCATCAATTCAATAAAAATGGAATCCAAGAATACGTGTGCCCAACCCCCCAAAGAAAATAATAATACATCATTGTACAAGGTACAAACCTGCTACTCATATTATATTTGAATTTTATTTTTTTATTATCTTTTTTGGTGACTATATTTGAATTTTAATTTATCAATTTCCTTATTTATTTATTTAGTTATTGTAGCGCGGCGTGGAAAATATACCATATTTGAGCCGTATAGTTTTTCACTTGATTAATTAATAAGTCATTGTAGGAGTATATCTATTGGCAAATCTTAAATGATTAGAGTTAGGGTCATGAAATACATTATTCAGAACTTTTCTGAACATGCTACATCTGAATCAATTCATGCTAAAAAAATCGGAGGGGTCAAAGTTACGGACGGAACATTAAAATGGATTGAATATCTAATTATTATTTAACTATTGCCATGATTAATTGATTACCTACCCATTAATTGCTTGCCTTTAGGATTATTTCTTGCCCACGCACATTGATCTGTAGCCATTATTTGTATCAATTCAAATCATGATATATGTAAATATTTAATATTCATGCTGTTTGGAATTAATAAAACCCTTGCTTAAATTTTTTTATTTTGGGTTCTTTTTATTTAAATGATACATGTACCGTGTTTATTTATTATCATATTGTATGTAATTCATATCATGCTACATGGATGTATTATCATGCTGTGGAATTAATTAAATATTTTTTTTAAATTTTTGAAATTTGGATTCATTTTTATTTAAATGATACAGGTATTATGTGTATTTATTCGTATGCTGTATGTAGTTCATATCATGCTATCTGAAATTATCATCATGCTATAAACAATTAATAAAATGCTTGTTTCAAGTACTTGAATATTTTAATTACATTTTTTTGGCAACACACAAAATATATTTTAATTACTTTATTGACTATTTTGTAAATATTATAATTAATATTTTAATTGAATATTTTAATTACTTCTGTAAATATACATAGCATATCCCATTAAAAAAAGATGGCATTTACGTTTTTATGGCAAATATACTATTTATATTTTTTTTTGGCAATATTGATTACTTAAAATAATACATAATACTTATAGTAATGTATTAAATGCATATTAATCATTCATCAAATACTTAATACTTAAAAACAATTTATAAATGGAATGTATATCAATTAAACTGTAACCAATTTTCCAAAAAAATCTACCCAGCATGAAATTCATAAAATTCAGCAGTTCAGTTTTGTCCTGATTCAGGACTGGAACCGGTTCCGATTCATACCACCATCTAAGTACGTAAATTTAAGTAACAAACTGAAGAAGTTTTTCAAAATGGAAAATTTGAAACATTTAATAGAGATTTGAGAAGCACATGATAATTAATACTACTATTGATGACGGCCAGCTATCTATTTGGAATTGAATTTTTTCCCCCTATAAATAAATAGACCAATTACAGAATTTTCGTAAGCGTATGAACATCTATTTATTTAATCATAACCGATCCTTATCAACATATGATACAAATAATTTTGGGAACCTTTTATAATACTAATAATACTATTGATACAAATATTTAATGAAATATTTTCAGGTAAAAGTGAAAAAATGAACAATACCTCTAATTAATTAACAAAGACTCCAACCATGTCTGATGTGTCTCCCCATCCATCCATGAATCACTCAATCAATACGCCTCTTCTTGGCGGCGGCGGCGATCCGCTCTGGGTGTGCCTCCGGCGGAACCCTAGATTCCACAACGAACGATTGAAAGAATGATTCCAAGGTTTCGTCTTCGAGCGGAGTGCTCTGGATGGCCGTCCCCGATTTCCAGTGTTTCTTCCGGTGCAGGGACGGGTGGTGGCGGTATCGCTTGGATTTCCTGGGCGGCGGGGGCGGACAGCTCCAACATACTTGGGGAATTCGGTGGTCGTCGGACGTGGGCGTTTGGTACCCTTCTTCTGCGTTGTCTGGAGGAGGAGAGGGAGGAGACTCCGGCGGGTTTACCTTGGGGTTTGGGTCGGAGCTATGGTGGTGGGGTGGTCGTTGAATATGGAGTTTGGACATGGGAATTGCAGAGGTAAATAATTTAATAAGGAAATGAAATTGGGGGAATAACAAAGGAACGAGGGAGGGGGGAAGAAGACGGAAATTTTGGGCTACGATTTGGATATACTACTACTACTACTAGCTAGGATAGGAATGGGAGGATAATTTGTGGGCTAAGCTTTTGACATTCAGAGTTCCGTGTAGTATTTTCTTTCTTTATTTTTCACTTAATACTACCAGCAAATTCGAAATAAATACATCCCACCCCATTCTTATTACCTGTTCAGTATCCATAGTATTTTGTTATTCATTTTTGGTACCTAACACTTTTTTCATAAGAGAAAGATTAATGCTTTGACAGTTTTGCTCTTGCTTAAGTTTAGTACATTTATCTTATAAGTTTTGTACATTTTGCATGTGATTTCAGTACTTTTTATACTGGGTTTAAATACTTTTCCTGTTTTTTTTTTCTGTATAATTAACCTGCCACTGTTTTCTTTCCCGATCTAATCCCTTTTCATATGCCTGTAGGTTGTTGATTTCATCATTTATCCAAAAACTTAAATCTAATTCTTCTATTATGAGATTTTTTCTGTTTAAGAGTTGCAAGCATTTTATTTTTGCTTCGATTTGGATTTTTACAATTTCTTTTTTAATGCGATATCTTTCAATCGCAGTTTTCTCCCATTTACTGTAGTCTCTTATTGTTTTATAAGTCATCTTTAATGTTGATTTCTGATATGATTAATGAATTCTGTTTTAGAAGTGTTTAACTCCTCTATTTTTGTTTTGAGGTCTGTTGATTGGTAACTTATAACTTCTTTATATATACTAGTGAATAACCCGTCGAGACTCGACGGGCATAACTTAATATTTTATATAATATATACTTATATTATATAAAGCAATAATAAATTATATTTTGAGTAATAAAAAATGTGTAATGATTTTTATACATTCAAAAGATGATGTATATGATAATATAATTTAATTATTTTTAAAACTAACAAAGAAATCATATTATACTGTATTCTTTAGCTTCTGTGGCTTGTCCAGTATAAATCTAACAGATCAATAACTATTAAAATACATAATATTTTTATTTGATTTGAAATTTAATTTAAAAATAAGTATGAAGTATAATATGAAAATTTTCATAACAATTTGCTGAAAATTTCATGTTAGGGGCTAGTATAACACTATATTTTAAAATGTCTGTATTTGAAGTGGTGCGGTTTATATTTGTATATGTACTTTAAAAAATTACTGCTATAGGATCACCCGTATAGTTTATAAGAATATCATCCGAAAATGTCACATCTAGTTGTACATCCCCAAAATCAATATCCGCTTTACCATCACCTACATCAACTATCCATTTTGCAAATTTTCTGCCATATATAAATTTCATTGTAAACAATAATTTTTGTGGTATCTTGAGTTAATCATTCTAAATTGCATATTAATACTTTTAGCCACATCTTGCTAGTGACACAAAATATTACAACATAACTGTTCATGGTCAAAAATTTGTTTTGGGAGATAAATTAAAATCCGACATTCTTTAGATTGACATTGACTTTTGTTTATAATTATAGCAAAACAAACTGTGAGTGAGAATTTTCTCATCTCAAATCGAATAAAAAATTTGGTTAAATCAAATAGACTCTTAAACATTCTACCAATCAAGAATTTTCTACTTTCATGGTTTCCAGAAAATTAGTTTAACCTCAACTATCTAGTTCCGCATCTTGGTTACTATCTACATAATTTATTTGATGGATATATATTCCTAAAAAGCATGACTATGGAACCCTTATTCAACTATATTTCATGATTCAGTAATCCAGAATAATTGATCGTATCTAGATATTCCAGTGAAAATAATTAATTGGCATTATCTATGTTTTTACCCTTTTGACAAATATTGTTAAAACTGATATATATATATATTTTCATTTGCAGACATACGTTCCATGATGTAATTATTGATTGTAGCAATAATCTCATTGGTAGGGGTTAATCTATAGTAAAAATGTTTGGATTTGAAGTGGTGCAGTTTATATTTGTATAAGTACTCTCAATAATTGCCGCTATAGAATCTCTCGTAGAGTTTATAAAATTATCATTTGGAAATGCCACATATAATTGTACATCTTAAGACTAATACCAGCTTTACTAATTACGATCACGTACATGAAATATTTATTGTGCAAATTTTGCCATATGTAATTTTCATTGAAAATAAAATTTCTTATAGTATATTAAGTTAATCCATCTTAATTATATATTAATACTTCGAGTTCTCTCTTTACAGTGACACGAGATATTGCAACATATCACTGACATGGGTAAAAACTGCTTTTTGAAGATATAGTCTAACCTTCTTTAAAGGTTGAGATCTACTTTTTTTTTGTTTTGTTTTTTATAGTTATAAAAGTAAAACAAAATGCGAGTGAAATTTTTTCCTCTGAAATCGAATGGAGAATTTGGTTAATTTAGACGGGCTCATAATCATTCTACCAATCAAGAATTTTCATCCCAAATATTGAGCTTTGTTTTAATGAAAAGAGAGGTAAAATAATTTTCTTGAGAGGTTAAATAATTTTTTGAGCTAAGTTTTTTGTAGGTAGAATTCTCGTCACAATCTAGTGGAATACCAAATCTAGAATGTGCAGTCCTACCTCTTGGAATGAGTAGGAGTGTTATTCCATTGGATGCTACAGGCAACATAATATTACATCTACCATGAAGTGCTAAACATAATATTTTTTAGATAAATTATCGATAAATATCTTGTCAGTTCCACCACGTAAATAAAAATGAATCAACACCCATTACTATCAACTACAGACATTCTTTTATTATAAACATTATTTTCATCATCGATCAACAAAGGTAATATTAGCATAATCCGCTTTCGTTTTTTTTCTTATTATAATATGTCTCTTCTAGTGTCAATATATTATTTATTTCAGACGTTAAAACTTCATTAAGTACTGGCATTCCAGAGAAAATTTTCAAACTTATATAATTTGTTGCAATTAGTATTTCAACATGAACATACTTTGATCATTCACAATCACAATTTTCTAACAAAGATAGATTTATATTTATTTTTCGTCAATTGCAAATCTGTTAAAATATATATTAATGAATTACATCATCCGTTTTTTAAGTGTCACACTTTTCCTTTTTTGTGTTTGGAATTAAGTGTTACACTACCATATTTGAAATGTTTTGAAGATTAATAATTTTTACTAATTATACTTAAATTATAAATTTTTTTTATGTTCATTAAAATAAAACTCAAAAGGAACAAAGTCAAATATGACTTATTTTATTTATTTAATTACTTCAACTAAATAAATTTTATTAACTTACCTTAAATCTTGTGTCATTTCCTAGTGTTATACTTATTATAAAACGGATGGAGTATTTCTTAAAAAATATTCCCTCCGTCGCACTCAAAGTATCTCATTTTCACTTTTTAACACAGTTTATTGATCCATTTTGACCTAATGTTATCGCAATTATATACGATAAAAATATAGTCAAATTCGGTCTTGTTAGATTTTTCTAATCATGTAGTTTTAGAATATATATATTTTACGTAATTTTTACATATGTACATTTTAATATATTAAATGTTAAACAAATGTATTGGACGGCGTGTCCAAAAGTTTTGAGACAGAAATAATGGGACAGAGGGAGTAGATTAAAAAAAATTAAAATTTACTTCTTTATTTACTGATGGATATATTCGCAACTATATAATTGTATATTACTGTAACACCCCCATTTTCAAAACATCAAAATAAAGGGGATGTTACCGCCACATCTCTTGGATAAAATACCATAACACACACATGACCAAGAGATGCTAAGGCTCTACTAAGAAAACATAACCTTTATTCTCAAATCATGCATCATCCACAAATGTTTCAAAAATAATTATGCAGAAGACATTATGAATTTAAAGATAATTTTTATTAGCTAAAAATAAAACTTGAAAATCCCATCCCAATGCGTGCACGTGCCATGCCTACTCACTTGCGAATCCTGAAAAAGAGAAAAGAAAAACACACACACAACTCAGTATAAACTGGTAAGTTACCCACGGATCCACAAGGACAAAATAAGAAAACGACACAACCGGAAAATTAATAGTGATAGTGAATTAATATTGACGAGGACACTTTTTACCGCATAATCCGCAAATTTGTCTAAACCTACAGCACCGGTGCCCTAACCTAGGCCCGCAGGCGAGGTTAGGGGTTTAGACCCACAATACCGCATATTCAAAGGTTCGTCAACCTAGATTTAATTTAATTTGTGACAGAGGGGGCGAGTTTCGTCGCTGGAGACCCGTCACGGTCCTGCCCCTCAACCGCATAATCCGCAAAATCCGCAAAGTCCGCACATAAGCATCTACTCGTCAATACCAATTTACCCCCATAAATAATAGAATCATCCAGCCATAAAAATATTTAAGCATAATAGCCGGCCTCATACGCCACCACTGTATAAATTTCGTATTACTACATAGACTGCAACATCCATAACTCACTCTGTAACATAGAATCTCAGTTAATCAATACCATGTATCTACGTATAAATATAAATATACATATAAAACTTTATTTCCTCAACCATACTTTGCAGGCTATTGTACAAATCTAGATTATTTGGTAAATTGTTGTTTAAAAGCATAAGAACAAGTGAATGTATTAAACTACAGCCTACCATAATTGACTGAAGAAAACGAGCAGGGCCAAATCTGTCTCCAAAAAAGTGCTTAATATTAATATATAATTTATACTTTTTTCGGTAACAATATACTTCATATATTTATACTTTGGAAGTATTCTTGCAAGACCTACTAAAGAACTCCTCTAACCGACCACGACCACTGCAGACTGGAAAATATTTTAGGGACTCCAATAGGGATGACAGATATAGCAATCTATATTGCAAATATATAGAACACTATAGAACTCCGAACATGAAAGAGAAGTGTAGCAGGAATAAGAACATATAGCAGACCCTTATTGACAGACACGGCAAGGACAATTGTAGGATGTTAGGGATGAACTTACACTCTGGACCAATACTTTCAAATTGCTCACACAATACTTCCATCATTAATCCTGGGAAGAATGATTAAAAGAATATAGGAAAGAGTGAATCAACTTACAATTAATCAAAACTTGATCCAAAATTGTCTTCACCAGATAATCCTAAGAGCAGGAAAGTAATGACCTTGACGGCACACTTCACTGGCAGCCTCCAACTCCTCGAATAATGCTAGAAGTATGAATTAGGGTTCCAAGGGTGACGGGTTTGGCTATATATTATTTATACAGCCCTAAATAATCAAGGTTTGACACATTTACACAAGATCTATGGGATTTGGTGATTTGAATTGAGATTTGAATAAAACAACTTCTCATCTCCTATCTATCCCATATCCACGGTTGGGATTAGATTTGTTTCTAGATCAATTATGCCCATATTTCTAAATCCCTTTTAAATTTCATATGCATATTTACTTATCATTATTGTATTTTCTAATTCTTTAACTTATTTATGTATCTATTAATATAAACATTACTAATATGACTACTACTACTACTATTTCTTTTTTTTTTACGGGTATTACAATTACTTTTAAGTAAAGTGACATATTTTTTCTGAAAACATGGCATATATATACATTAATTAATATATACAAATATTTTTATATAAATTCCATATATACACAGCAAATTTCATTTAAATTTGAACTTCCATTTTTTTTTTTAAAACTGAAAATTGTGGAAACGCCATATAAATTGAAAACTAAATATATTTTAAAAACTAAAAATTGGGATTTCCATATAAACATTAATATATATTTAACATGAATAAATAAATATGACTTGTAATGTACATTTTGATTACATTATTCACTATACAAAACCTTGTCATAATAATTCTATGGTGTAAAACTGAAAATCTATAAATAAAAATAAAATGCAGCAATAAAATTTAAAATAAATAAAATAAAAAATGTAAAATAACAAAATCTTAAATAAATAAAAGAAAAAAATACAAATAAATAAACTCCAACATAGATAAAATAAAAAATGAAAATTTTCATCTTTCAAATCTTTTTAAAAGTGAATATTTAGTGACACAATAGGATGATAAAATGGGAATTTATAAGTAAATGATATATTATATACACGATAGACTAAAATCTATAATGAATAAATAAATAAATGAGAAAATCTAAAATTAGTAAATTAAAAAATACAAAATAATATAGATAAAATAAGATATGCAAAATTTCAAATTTCAAATCTTTCAAATCTTTTTAAAAGTAAATATGGTAGGAATTCCATTTATTTCAAAAACTGAAAATCTATAATAAATAA
Organism: Hygrophila difformis; assembly: GCA_030278955.1. Classification (NCBI taxonomy): domain Eukaryota; kingdom Viridiplantae; phylum Streptophyta; class Magnoliopsida; order Lamiales; family Acanthaceae; genus Hygrophila; species Hygrophila difformis. The sequence goes on along the minus strand of JAOANR010000005.1, from coordinate 44,297,371 downwards.
ATAAATAAATAAATGTGAAAATCTAAAATTAAAAAATTAAAAATGCAAAAATTTATAAAAATTAGAAATTTAAAATGGAGACACCACATTAAATGTAGGATGAGTTGTTCACTAATGCTTTAATATATACTTCCTCCGTTCCTTATTTATTGACACAGATGCGGTTTTGACACTGTTCATTGAGTAACTTTAATTCGATTTTTTAATATAATTATATAAGATAAAATATAGTCAAGTGAGATCTTGTTGGATTCGTCTAATCGCATAGATTTAGAATATCAAAGTTTCATAGTTTTTACTTATATACAATTTGAGTTATTAAGGATTAAAAATGGGTATTGGATTGCGTGAAATGTGGGTCCGTGGCAATTAAAAAGGAACGGAGGTAGTATATGTATATATATAGGAACAAAGTCAAATATGACTTATTTTATTTATTTAATTATTTCAACTAAATAAATTTTATTAACTTACCTTAAATCTTGTGTCATTTCCTAGTGTTATACTTATTACAAAACGGATTGAGTATTTCTTAAAAAAATTCCATCCGTCGCACTCAAAGTATCTCATTTTCACTTTATAACACTATTTATTGATCAATTTTGACCTAATGTTATCGCAATTATATACGATAAAAATATAGTCAAATTCGGTCATTTAGATTTTTCTAATAATGTAGTTTTAGAATATATATATTTTACGTAATTTTTACATATGTACATTTTAATATATTAAATGTTAAACAAATGTATTAGACGGCGTGTCCAAAAGTTTTGAGACAGAAATAATGGGACAGAGGGAGTAGATTAAAAAAAATTAAATTTTACTTCTTTATTTACTTTATTTACTGATGGATCTATTCGCAACTATATAATTGTATATTACTTTTAAGTAAAGTGGCATATTTTTCTGAAAACATGGCATATATATATTAATTAATATATACGACTATTTTTATATAAATTCCATATATACACAGCAAATTCCATTTAAATTTGAACTTCCATTTTTTTTAAACTGAAAATTGTGGAAACGCCATATCAATTGAAAATTAAATATCTTTTAAAAACTAAAAATTAGAATTTCCATATAAACATTAATATATATTTAACATGAATAAATAAATATGACTTGCAATGTACATTTTAATTACATTATTCACTATACAAAATGTAACGCCCCGAAAATTCAAACCTGATTTTCGCAAGTGTTACCGCTGTATTAACTATCCTAAACTAGTGGCCAGCTAATTTAAAATAGCTAGTACAACACTGGGTAAACCTAAAGTGATCATCTGATTAATCCGGTTTAATGCAGAAGCCATAAATAAATTAAAAACACATAGGCACATAAAATGTCACCCAATAATAATCAATTAATGGTCCCAGCGACCCATCCAGGCTACAAGCCTCCCAACAACATACCAATATCTCAAACAGGGCTACCAGCCCAAAGCTATAAATCACATAAGGCCACCGGCCGACGGAAAGTAGATCCTAGGCACACAGGCCTCAACTAGCATAAAATCCAAGTCATAATACGCAATAGAGAATCACATAATCACATAAGATAAGCATAAAAGTCCTATCTATGTGATCTCTCAATACCCCCAAACCCAGTCATGCTCCAGCGCCTCCAGCAAGATCTATAAAACAGACAAAAGCAAAGGGGGTCAGTACAACGTACTGAGCAAGGCTACGTGCCGGGGAGTAAGGGAAAACAGAACCACATCTCAAGTAGTAAATATAGGTGATAAATAAACATATTAATAACGGCAGAATATAAATAAAGCAGTTAAACACCACACCGTCCCATACCGGTGCTTCAACCACGATCATACAATTGACATAAATAAATCATCACACCGTCCCATACCGGTGCTTCAACCACAGACATACAATTTATGCACGTGATGCATGGCCTAACATACACCTATCTACCCTATATGTAAATGCAAATGAATATGCCTAGCCGGCAACCTAAACCCGGGCGGTATGAACCCACGGGTGAGGATATCATCAACTCCAACCCGTTACAGGGTAACATACACCATCCCCGCAGGGACCACCGGCATCACAGCCCAATCACAGGCATAACAGCCAAATCACAGGCATCGCAGCCAAATCACAGGCATCACAGCCTAATAATCACCCCGTAGGGCCATCGGGACTCAACAACACCGGTAAAGGCTGCCCGATCAGACATTTCCAATATGTCCATCCATCCATAATGCAATACCATGCATTATAATAACCAGCCCAAAAGGGCCAACATGAATAACAACCAATAATCCACCCCGCAGGGTCATCGGGACTCAACAACACCGGTAAAGGCTGCCCGATCAGACATTTCCAATATGTCCATCCATCCATAATGCAATACCATGCATTATAATAACCAGCCCAAAAGGGTCAACATGAATAACAACAATAATCCACCCCGCAGGGTCATCGGGACTCAACAACACCGGTAAAGGCTGGCCGATCAATCATTTCCAATATGTTCGTCATCTCATAATGCAATATCATGCATTATAATAACCACCCCAAAAGGGTAACAGATATAACAGTCAATAATACACCCCGCAGGGCCATCGGGACTCAACAACACCTGTGAAGGTTGCCCGATCTATCATAAATATCATAACAACCCATCGGGTTAATAACCGTCAATTCCAATGCAATAACATGCATATGACAATACAGTGATATTCAAGCACCTAGACACTAGGTTCGCATGCTTCTCAACATATATGGAATTCAATACATAGCCCCCTAGGCTAAGCATTAATGATATAATAATTCAACAGTTTCCCTAAGCAATTCAACAACCCCCACGGGCCAATTGATTAACCCACGGTTTACCAATAACATTTGGGGAAGTCATAACAATAATTGGTGCAAAGAAAACATCATTATATGATCAAAATCGCACAAAAAAGGGCCAAACAAGGCATTTCTGCGCTCACTGCGCACCCGCGCGCGTAAAACGCGTGACATACGCAGCCCAGTACTGTAGCGATTACTGTAGCAATTACTGTAGCGATTACTGTAGCGAGTTACTGCGGTAACTACTGTAGCGAGTTACTGCGGTAACTACTGTACAAGTTACTGTGGTGGTTACTGTTCAAATTACCGTGGTAAATACTGTTCAAATTACCGTGGTAATTACTGTGGCGAATTACTGCGGTAACTACGCGAGTTACCGCGGTAACTACTGTACAGTTACTGTAGTGGTTACTGTTCAAATTACCGTGGTAATTACTGTGGCGAATTACTGCGGTAACTACGCGAGTTACCGCGGTAACTACTGTACAGTTACTGTAGCAGTTACTGTTCATCGTCTTCTCCAATTTTCCAATCGGTTTTCCGGCGATTTCGCCGGAATCTGACCCCCAAATACCCCCCAAACACGTAATTTAAGCAATATAATCCCTTGCCTTAGATGTAGACGAGTCTCCAAGCTCCTCTCCTCAACCTCCAAGCTTCCAATCTACAATTCCAAGCCTATATTGCAAGAATCAAGCTCCAAACATCAAAAATTCATCCAAGAACATGAGTTCTACAACATGAAATCCATTGGAAGCTCAAAAACTGAAATTACCACCACAAAACAAGCTCAAGAACTGACCTCAAGCTCCTTCTTCACTACTTTGAGCTCCAAACAAAGATTCAACACCAATACCAAGCAAATCTACAAAAATTCCAACCCAAACCCTTCAATCCCGCCACCATCATAACACCCTCCAAAATCCACTTCAAACTTCACTAAAACATGAAATAGATAGTGGAAATTACTTACCTCATGTTATACTATGAATTCCCCACTTGATTTGGCCCTAAAATCTCCAATTTCTCAAGAGCTTGAAGATCCCCAATTTGGCTCTTGCATAGTGACGGGAATGGGGTGGGTTTTTTGGAGTGGGTTCCCAACCCAAAAATCTGATTTTTAACACTCCAAGGGAACCCGGGTCGGGTCATGGGTCTCGGGTCGGGTCGGAATGTGGGTTAAAAGGGTTACACCACTTGTCTTGACCACATTGCACCCATTTGAGCACTTGACTCTTATTATCTTGTGAGTTGAACTCACTGTAATGACCCGATTTAATTAAATTGGGCTGTTTAAATATTTTGGTATTTGGTTATTTTGTGTTCAAGTCCGGAGGGGCTCAATTTGATGTAATTGAGAATGAGTGGGGGGTCATTTCTAATTATTAAGAAGTTGGGAGTTAAATGGGGTCTTTTTGCACATTTGGAAAAAAAAAAAAAAAGAAGATTGAACGGGAGAAAGAAAGGGAGACACGACCGAGAGAGAAGAAAGAAAAAGGGCGATCTTGGACTCACCCGAACTATCGCGTTTCTTGGCCGATTGATTAATCGGTTGTTGGTAAGTGTTTCCTCTCGTTGTCTTCTTCGTTATGATTTTTAGTTCGATCGTTTTGGTGGTGATTTGGAGATGTTTCGAAATGTTAGGGCTGTGAGTTGTTTTGGCCGATCGGATTCGGAGGCGTTTAATCGTTGAGAAGATATCAGGCAAGGGATTTATATGCTTAAATTACGTGTTTGGGGGTATTGGGAATGATATTCGGCAAGTGGTTTATGTGTATTATTATTGAGATTTTCAGATTTTATCGATTATATATCCGTATATATATGCCTCTGTGTGTATATTTCAATGTATGTAGTGTCACTCTCTCGGATGAAATCGAAATTGGAAATTTTAGACCATTCCAGTGTTATACTTTCTAATGTAGGTGATTTGAGTAAATTAGTGGTTGGTCTGCAAATAGTTTTTTTTTTCTTCTTCCCTTATAAAGGCCGAACTGCTCACAGTGGAGGAAATATGTTATACTGCAATACAGTGCAATCTCTGATGGCTTCTTAGTTCACCCTTTATTTTTATGTTATTGTCATTTTGTTTTAAATGGGATAGTGACGTGTGCAAGGTCACAATTGTGGAGATTGTCATGGATTTTGCAAGGCTAATATTATAAATTTTAGTATATATTTATACTAATTTATTTTTAGGCTCATGTGCTAGAGTCTGGGTCTTGTTATAAGAATATTTTTGTCATTCCATAATTTGAATTCCACACTGGTGATTATACTAGTTTAATTGTCTAATATAATTAGTTGTTGGAGTTGGGTGTTATAGGATTGTAATAATTAGTGAGATGTCTCATGTGTAATCTTGAAGCCTGGTAGTGTTGAGTTAAAAATTAGATGCACTACAATTCATGTCACACGCCACTTCTGCCAATTTCACTATGTTATCAGATTTAATATGGTTTTTATTATACTCTCGAAAACTTCCCTATTGATGAGTTTATCATGATATAGCAATTAAACTATCCTGCTTGAGATATCAGAAACATATAAGCAATGTTGTGAGGCAACGATGTAATATCATGATGATTTTGTTATGCATTTCCTGGTTGGTTGTGTGGTACGCAGAAAATATGGTTATAGTAATATTCATAGCAACTATGATTTAGAATAAATTCTTGTTTGAAATTGACGGATATGCAACCCAATAGGGTGATATGATGTTTACGTTGATCGGGCAGCCTTCACAGGTGTTGTTGAGTCCCGATGGCCATATGAGGTGGATTATTGGCTGCTATGCCTGAGATTATTGGCTGTGAAGCCTGTTGGCCCTTCGGGGTGGATGACAGGGGCTGTGATGCCTGTGGTCCCTGCGGGGATGGTGTATGTTACCCTGTAACGGGTTGGAGTTGATGATATCCTCACCCGTGGGTTCATACCGCCCGGGTTTTAGGTGCCGGCTAGGCATATTCATTTGCATGTGCATATAGGATAGATAGGTGTATGTTAGGCCATGCATCATGTGCATTAATTGTATGCTGTGGTTGAAGCACCGGTATGGGACGGTGTGATGTTTAATTGTTTTATTTATATTCTGTTATGTCATTCATGCTTTTATTTATTTATTTATTTATTATTATTATTATATTATTATTATTATTATTATTACTCATGTTGCTCTGTTTTTCCCCTTACTTCCCGGCACGTAGCCTTGCTCAGTACGTTGTACTGACTCCCTTTGCTTTTGTCTGTTTTATAGATCCTACTGGAGGCACTGGAGCATGACTTGGGTATGGGGTTGAGAGATCACATAGATAGGACCTATTTATTCATTTTATCTTATGTGTTTATGTGATACCCTATGGTTTTTATATTATGATTTGGCATTGAATTATATGCTAGTTGAGGCCTGTGAGCCTAGGATTTACTTTATTTCGGCCTGTGGCCTATGTGTTTTATCGCTTTGGGCTGGTAGCCCTGTTTTGATATAAATATATATATATATATATATATATATATATTGGCAGGTTGCCTGTGATGTTTGTGAGGCTTGTAGCCTGGATGAGTTGTTGGGACCGTTAACTGTTTATTATTGTGTGACTTTTTATGTGCCTACGTGTTTTAATTCATTTATAGCTTCTGCATTAAACTGGATTAATCAGATGATCACTTTAGGTTTACTAGCCTTGTACTAGCTGTTTTAAATTAGCTGGCCACTAGTTTAGGATAGTTAGTACGGCGGTAATGCTTGCGAAAATCAGGTTCGAATTTTCGGGGCGTTACAGAGTGGTATCAGAGCCTGTGTGCTCTTTTATTGCATTAAAATTTGTGTAGACATAGGCGGTGAGATGTGCGTGGGATACATATAGTGTAGATTTGCATTCTTATTGTTTCTTTTGTTGAGATTTGTGCATACCAGGTTGAGCCACAGTTAGGGAACTGTGCAAGAACAATGGTACTCCAGTCAGGATCCTTGTGATTTCACAGTCATTGAGGACTGTGAACATTTATTTATTTATTATATTGTATTCTTTACTTCTGCTCTCAGTTACTATGTTGTGGATATTGGTGATTTATGCTAACATGGTTTATTGATGTTGCAATCTAAGACGACTTAAGAGTTTGGAAAAGCCTCGTGGGAGTCCGGGCTATTGGAATGGTGATCCCATCGGGATCAATGTGTTGAATATGGTTCAAACGGGTGTGAAGTACCCTCGAGAGTGAGATAGGGTACTGAGAAAGTCTCCCCAATGCGATGATCAACTGGGGGTGATATAGACATTTGCAGTTCGTCTGCAGGCGAAGGATGGTGAAAGCCCATTTCGAGGCTATGCCAGTGAGGATATAGTCGGATTTGTTTAGAAAGAATAATGATGCGAAGTGGCATAGAATTGACATTGGGTCATTCAAAAGGACATGAGATCTGTTCTTCGAGACGTTAAATGCCTGTCGCGTGAGTTGAGGCAAGGCGACTGTCTTGCATGTCGAGATCAGTGACGTGAGGGAACCGACTTCGCGTGTGATGAGTGGCCGACTTATGAAGACTTTTCAAGCGTGTTGTCTTTATGTCTTGGAAACGTTATGTTGCTTGGATAATATTTTGGGTGTGTGTGTATAATTCTTGCATCGTGGGTGTTTCCTCTTAACTCTCTGGTTGGGAGATAAACTTGTTCCCCGTTATGGGCATTATTCACGTCGTATTTTGTGTTGCGGTTATTCTGTTTGACTCGGGAGTCTCATATTTATTCAAGACTCTGAATTTCATTCGTAAGCATGGAGTATGTGCTACTACTGTTGTGAATCCTTTTGCTTAGTACTGTGCGATTCGAAAGCCTCGTGTTCTTTAGTGGCTTTGCGATTTATGCGAGAGCACGGACTAGGATCGTTGGTGCCCTACCAGCTACTAGTTTCTTTACCTTCGGGTGGTAATATTCGAGGTGATCATTTGATGCAAGATGTTGTGTTGAGCATCGAGAGTCGTGAATTCAGGGCTGACCTGGTGGTCTTTAGCCTGGCTGATTTTGACGTACTATTGGGCATGGATTAGCTGTTTTGCCATTATGTTGTGACTGATTGTGGTGTTCCACGAATATCCTTTCAGGATTCTTTGGGTAAGTGTGTTTCTTACCGACATTCTTTGATTCCACCTGTTATTGGTGTGGTTTCTGTTGCTTTGTTGTGGGACTTGATGCTCAGGGCTTGTTTGCTTTCTTTGTGGCTAATTAGGGATCTTCGAGCAGAGGTTTCTGCTGCTTCGAGTGTTCCTGTCGTATCTGAGTTCGGGGATGTATTTCCCGACGGAATTCCTGGTCTCCCACCCGTTCGGGAGATTGATTTTACTATCGAGCTGATGCCTGATGCAGCTCCCATTTCTAAGGCTCCTTACCGGATGGCTCCTGCTGAATTGAAGAAGTTGAAAGATCAGTTGAATGAAATTAATAGTAAGGGGTATATCCAGGCGAGTAGCTCGCCTTGGGGAGCTCCTGTTCTGTTTCTTAAGAAGCATGATGGGTCGATGAGGATGTGCATCGATTGTAGGGGTTTGAACCGAGTCACAGTGAAGAATAAGTATCCTTTACCTCGGATTGAGGATCTGTTTGATCAGTTGAGAGGGGTCAGTGTATTCAGTAAGATTGATATGAGATTGGGCTACCATCAGATACGGGTGGCAGAGGCTGATAGGCCTAAAACAACATTCAGAACTCGTTATGGACACTTTAAATTCACGGTCATGCCTTTTGGTTTGACTAACGCACCAGCGATCTTCATGGATCTTATGCATAGGGTATTCCGTCCCCTGCTGGTTGTGCGCGTGGTTATGTCCATAGACGATATTCTGGTCTATTTTCGCCGACTCGTGAGGCACATGCTGGCCATCTGAGGATAGTGTGAACACATTGCGAGAACATAAGTTATATGCTAAACTCTCTAAATGTGAGTTCTTGTTGGAGAAGGTGTCGTTTCTGGGCCACATTGTTTTTGGTGAAGGTACTGCAGTTGACCCGGCTAAGGTGGAAGCGGTACTAAAGTGGCAAGCCCCGAAGAATGTTGGAGAGATCCAAAGTTTATTGGGCCTTGTTGGCTACTACCGCAGATTCATTGAGGGGTTCTCTAGTATTGCTAGACCTCTGACGAGATTATTGAGGAAAGATGTCAGATTCAGATGGGATGATGCTTGTGAGCAGGCATTCGAACTGTTGAAGAAGAAAGTGACAAAGGCACCTGTTTTAGTACTACCTGATGATTCAGGTGAGTATGAAGTTTACACGGATGCGTCACTTAAGAGTTTAGGTTGTGTATTGATGCATGATGGGAAGGTGATTGCGTATGCGTCTCGACAGCGTAAGCCACCTGAGCAAAACTACCCGACTCACGATTTGTAGATTACAGCGGTAGCGCATGCTCTGGAAATCTAGAGACACTATCTGTATGGGGCGAAGTGTAAGATTTATTCAGATCTTAAGAATTTGAAGTGTTTCTACACCTCAGACCACATGAGTGGCAGACAGAGGGGGTGGATGGAATTGTTGCAGGACTATGACGCAGATATTCAGTACATTGAGGGAAAGGCGAACCGGGTGGCAGATGCTTTGAGCAGTAAGGAGCTTCTTTCGGTGGCAAACTTGGGGGTGACGCCTGAATGGCGTGGGAACTACTCAGACTTGATGTTCAGGTAGTTCATGTTGGCTCTGTTCAGCACACTTTAAACTTGCTAGTTACTACATCATCTTTGATTGATGAGATATTTGCTAGTCAGCATGATAGCGAGGAGATGGCAGTATTGAGACAGAAAATTCAGGATGGAAAGACCCCGGGTTTCAGGGTTAATGATAAGGGCGTGGTGAGACATGGAGTATGAGCCAGCTTACTCAGGCTTATATTCAACACGTTGTTAAAAGGTTTGGAATTCCCAAACAGTTTGTGTCTAATCGGGATTCCAGATTTCTGTCCAAGTTTTGGAAGGAGGTGCAGGCAGCGTTTGGCATGCAGATTAGCATGAGTACTGCATGGCATCCTCATTCAGATGGTCAGACAGAGAGGACCATTAGGACTTTAGAGGATATATTGCGAGTTTGTGCACTGGACTTTCAGGGTAGTTGGGAGAATCACCTCAATTTGGCTGAGTTTACTTACAATAACAGTTATCATGCGAGTATTGGTATGGCTCCCTTCGAGGCATTGTATGGGAGGGAGTGTAGGAGTCCTTTATGTTGGAATGATCCAACAGATAAGGTGAATGTAGGTCCTGAGATGATTGAGCAGACAATCGAGTTGGTGAGGATCATCAGGGATCGAATGAAAAAGGCTCAGGACAGAGATAAGAGTTATGCGGATTAAGCTCGTCGATAGGCTGGCGATAGGCAATTACTGCGGGTATCACCTATGAAAGGGGTACACCGATTTTGTAAGAAGGGCAAGTTGAACCCGAGATACATTGGACCCTATGAGATTGTGGAGAGAATTGGTAAAGTGGCTTATAGCTTGGCTTTACCAACTGAAGTGGGTCGAGCTCATGATGTTTTTCATGTTCTCAACTCCGGAAGTTCGTATCTGACCCATCTAAGATTATCCAGCCTGATGAGATTGAGTTGGATGCAAGTCTTGAATATGAAGAGTATCCAGTTCGGGTGATTGATGCAAAGGAAAGGGTCTTGAGGCACAAAATCATTCCGATGGTTAAGGTGTTGTGGTCTAGGCATTGGGCTGAAGATGCGGAAACCGAGGAACATATGAAGCAGAAGTACCGGACTTGGACTTGACTCCGTCGCTTTGAAGTAACATTGTTCCCTTGCTTTTGATTTTAATCATGTTCTTTAATGTGCATTTCGGGGACGAAATGATCGTAGGGGGGAGGAATGTAATGACCCGATTTAATTAAATTGGGCTGTTTAAATATTTTGGTATTTGGTTATTGTGTGTTCAAGTCCGGAGGGGCTCAATTTGATGTAATTGAGAATGAGTGGGGGGTCATTTCTAATTATTAAGAAGTTGGGAGTTAAATGGGGTCTTTTTGCACATTTGGAAAAAAAAAAAAAAAGAAGATTGAACGGGAGAAAGAAAGGGAGACACGACCGAGAGAGAAGAAAGAAAAAGGGCGATCTTGGACTCACCCGAACTATCGCGTTTCTTGGCCGATTGATTAATCGGTTGTTGGTAAGTGTTTCCTCTCGTTGTCTTCTTCGTTATGATTTTTAGTTCGATCGTTTTGGTGGTGATTTGGAGATGTTTCGAAATGTTAGGGCTGTGAGTTGTTTTGGCCGATCGGATTCGGAGGCGTTTAATCGTTGAGAAGATATCAGGCAAGGGATTTATATGCTTAAATTACGTGTTTGGGGGTATTGGGAATGATATTCGGCAAGTGGTTTATGTGTATTATTATTGAGATTTTCAGATTTTATCGATTATATATCCGTATATATATGCCTCTGTGTGTATATTTCAATGTATGTAGTGTCACTCTCTCGGATGAAATCGAAATTGGAAATTTTAGACCATTCCAGTGTTATACTTTCTAATGTAGGTGATTTGAGTAAATTAGTGGTTGGTCTGCAAATAGTTTTTTTTTCTTCTTCCCTTATAAAGGCCGAACTGCTCACAGTGGAGGAAATATGTTATACTGCAATACAGTGCAATCTCTGATGGCTTCTTAGTTCACCCTTTATTTTTATGTTATTGTCATTTTGTTTTAAATGGGATAGTGACGTGTGCAAGGTCACAATTGTGGAGATTGTCATGGATTTTGCAAGGCTAATATTATAAATTTTAGTATATATTTATACTAATTTATTTTTAGGCTCATGTGCTAGAGTCTGGGTCTTGTTATAAGAATATTTTTGTCATTCCATAATTTGAATTCCACACTGGTGATTATACTAGTTTAATTGTCTAATATAATTAGTTGTTGGAGTTGGGTGTTATAGGATTGTAATAATTAGTGAGATGTCTCATGTGTAATCTTGAAGCCTGGTAGTGTTGAGTTAAAAATTAGATGCACTACAATTCATGTCACACGCCACTTCTGCCAATTTCACTATGTTATCAGATTTAATATGGTTTTTATTATACTCTCGAAAACTTCCCTATTGATGAGTTTATCATGATATAGCAATTAAACTATCCTGCTTGAGATATCAGAAACATATAAGCAATGTTGTGAGGCAACGATGTAATATCATGATGATTTTGTTATGCATTTCCTGGTTGGTTGTGTGGTACGCAGAAAATATGGTTATAGTAATATTCATAGCAACTATGATTTAGAATAAATTCTTGTTTGAAATTGACGGATATGCAACCCAATAGGGTGATATGATGTTTACGTTGATCGGGCAGCCTTCACAGGTGTTGTTGAGTCCCGATGGCCATATGAGGTGGATTATTGGCTGCTATGCCTGAGATTATTGGCTGTGAAGCCTGTTGGCCCTTCGGGGTGGATGACAGGGGCTGTGATGCCTGTGGTCCCTGCGGGGATGGTGTATGTTACCCTGTAACGGGTTGGAGTTGATGATATCCTCACCCGTGGGTTCATACCGCCCGGGTTTTAGGTGCCGGCTAGGCATATTCATTTGCATGTGCATATAGGATAGATAGGTGTATGTTAGGCCATGCATCATGTGCATTAATTGTATGCTGTGGTTGAAGCACCGGTATGGGACGGTGTGATGTTTAATTGTTTTATTTATATTCTGTTATGTCATTCATGCTTTTATTTATTTATTTATTTATTATTATTATATTATTATTATTATTATTATTATTACTCATGTTGCTCTGTTTTTCCCCTTACTTCCCGGCACGTAGCCTTGCTCAGTACGTTGTACTGACTCCCTTTGCTTTTGTCTGTTTTATAGATCCTACTGGAGGCACTGGAGCATGACTTGGGTATGGGGTTGAGAGATCACATAGATAGGACCTATTTATTCATTTTATCTTATGTGTTTATGTGATACCCTATGGTTTTTATATTATGATTTGGCATTGAATTATATGCTAGTTGAGGCCTGTGAGCCTAGGATTTACTTTATTTCGGCCTGTGGCCTATGTGTTTTATCGCTTTGGGCTGGTAGCCCTGTTTTGATATAAATATATATATATATATATATATATATATATATATTGGCAGGTTGCCTGTGATGTTTGTGAGGCTTGTAGCCTGGATGAGTTGTTGGGACCGTTAACTGTTTATTATTGTGTGACTTTTTATGTGCCTACGTGTTTTAATTCATTTATAGCTTCTGCATTAAACTGGATTAATCAGATGATCACTTTAGGTTTACTAGCCTTGTACTAGCTGTTTTAAATTAGCTGGCCACTAGTTTAGGATAGTTAGTACGGCGGTAATGCTTGCGAAAATCAGGTTCGAATTTTCGGGGCGTTACACTCACATATTCCCCCACTTAAATCTTCATTCACCTACAAAATAATCCACATACCAAGTTTTTTGTTAATTAACCATAACTAAATTAAATTAATTATGAGTTAATTAAATCGGGTCATTACACAAAACTTTATCATAATAATTCTATGGTGTAAAACTGAAAATCTATAAATAAATACAAAATGCATCATTAAAATTTAAAATAAATAAAATAATAAATGTAAATTAATAAAATCTAAAATAAATAAAACAAAAAAATACAAATAAATAAACTCCAACATAGATAAAATAAAAAATGAAAAATTTCATCTTTCAAATCTTTTTAAAAGTGAATATTTAGTGACACAATAGGATGATAGAATGGGAATTTATAAGTAAATGATAGATTATATACACGATAGACTAAAATCTATAATGAATAAATAAATAAATGCGAAAATTTAAAATTAATAAATTAAAAATACAGAATAATATAGATAAAATAAGATATGCAAAATTTCAAATTTCAAATCTTTCAAATCTTTTTAAAAATGAATATTGTAGGAATTCTATATATTTCAAAAACTGAAAATCTATAATAAATAAATAAATAAATAAATAAATGTGAAAATCTAAAATTAATAAATTAAAAATACAAAAATTAATAAAAATTAGAAATTTAAAATGGAGACACCACATTAAATGTAGGATGAGTTGTGCACTAATGCTTTAATATATATAGGAACAAAGTCAAATATGACTTATTTTATTTATTTAATTACTTCAACTAAATAAATTTTATTAACTTACCTTAAATCTTGTGTCATTTCCTAGTGTTATACTTATTATAAAATGGATGGAGTATTTCTTAAAAAATATTCCCTCCGTCGCACTCAAAGTATCTCATTTTCACTTTATAACACTGTTTATTGATCAATTTTGAACTAATGTTGTCGCAATTATATACGATAAAAATATAGTCAAATTCGGTCTTGTTAGATTTTTCTAATAATGTAGTTTTAGAATATATATATATTTTACGTAATTTTTACAAATATATTGGACGGCGTGTCCAAAAGTTTTGAGACAGAAATAATGGGATAGAGGGAGTAGATTAAAAAAAAAATTTACTTCTTTATTTACTTTATTTACTGATGAATCTATTCACAACTATATAATTGTATATTACTTTTAAGTAAAGTGGCATATTTTTCTGAAAACATGGCATATATATGCATTAATTAATATATACAACTATTTTTATATAAAAAATTCCATATATACACATCAAGTTCCATTTAAATTTGAACTTCCATTTTTTTTAAACTGAAAATTGTGCAAACGCCATATAAATTGAAAATTAAATATCTTTTAAAAATAAAAATTAGAATTTACATATAAACATTAATATATATTTAACATGAATAAATAAATATGACTTGCAATGTACATTTTGATTACATTATTCACTATACAAAACCTTGTCATAATAATTCTATGGTGTAAAACTGAAAATCTATAAATAAATACAAAATACAGCAATAAAATTTAAAATAAATAAAATAAAAATATAAATTAGTAAAATCTAAAATAAATAAAATAAAAAATACAAATAAATAAACTCCAACATAGATAAAATAAAAAATGAAAAATTTCATCTTTCAAATCTTTTTAAAAGTGAATATTTAGTGATACAATAGGATGATAGAGTGAGAATTTATAAGTAAATGATAGATTTTATACACGATAGACTAAAATCTATAATGAATAAATAAATAAATGCGAAAATCTAAAATTAGTAAATTAAAAAATACAAAATAATATAGATAAAATAAGATATGCAGAATTTCAAATTTCAAATCTTTCAAATCTTTTTAAAAGTGAATAATGTAGGAATTCCATATATTTCAAAAACTGAAAATCTATAATAAATAATTAAATAAATAAATAAATAAATAAATGTGAAAATTTAAAATTAATAAATTAAAAATGTAAAAATTTATAAAAATTAGAAATTTAAAATGGAGACACCACATTAAATGTAGGATGAGTTGTTCACTAATGCTTTAATATATATATAGATGAACCGAATTTAAAATAGTTTTTATTTCTTCGTCACGGTTTAACACATATATGAGTTCATGTGCTTCTTCTTCCTCGTCTTCTTTATATTCTGTTAACCTTATAAATTGTTTCTTTAAGGTCTTTTATTTCTTTTTCTATTTTCCACATGGTTTCTCCAAGTTTTCCACATTCAGGACAAATATCAAAAGGTATTTATACTTCCATTTTCAAATCAGTTATTTCTTGCTAAACGTTCTTCTTGTAATTTTTTCCACATTTTTTCTTCAAATTCACATGCTATAAAATAGTTTTCACATCTTTCTATATGGTTATCCCGTAATTTCTCAAAAACATTATAGATTTTAGTATGCTTTTGATAACTGTTTTTGTAACGCCCCAAAAATTTAAAACCAAATTTCTGTGACGTCACTGCCGTGTTACCTCTCTTAAACTGTTGGCCAATCAATTTAAGATCAATAACACGTAGCCAAGTAACAGGAAGCCAATGAATCATAATACAAATCCAGAAAGGAAACCTCTCATCATAACAGACGTCCGGCTTACAAGCCTTATTCATGCGACATAACAGTCGACATATCAGTCTCATCTCAACCTGTCAGAGATATTAAGTAACACACAAGACAGAACATAATGTACCGATCGGTACCACAAGCAGTACGAGACAAGGTAATAGAGTCATAGCATATTATTCAAGACAAGCACATAAGTCCACAACATGCTAATGCATCTCTAGGTAGATCACTCATCCCCAAACCCCACATCGTGCTCAGGCTCTGCGTCCTCCCCGGGAATATCTATACATGAAAACATAGCAAGGGTCAGTACAAGGTACTGAGCAAGAATAGAAGAATCGGCATAAGGGGAAAACAAGAATTAACTTGATTCCCTAGAAGTATATTTATACATATATGTGGAGATATATTCCGTTTTTAAACATTTATTAGGCATAACATAAAAATTGAGCAGAGCAAATAAGTAAACATCACACCGTCCCATACCGGTGCTTCAACCACTGCAAATAAGATGAATGATGGATGATGAGATGAAATGTTATGACCTAGGATGTCTATCTACCTTAAATGCAACACATAAGCATGCCTAGCGCGCACCTAGGTACCATGGTCGGTATTCCCTCCCATATAAGGGTCCACTCCCCTTAATGGTCGAGAGACATACCCACAGTGCCCCCGCCGCGGACACTAACAGCTGAAATCGTGGCTTACGGCAAGCGGGTCAGGCTAAGGGTCATGAGCCCTTTCTAGCCAAATACAGACTAGGATATAAATCCTTTTCAGTCTCAATGCCCCGGGAAAGATACCATTATGCCCAATCGGAGACCGATTCGTAAGCATAGGGTATCCTACCCGCGTAGCATTATTTTTCAGTCTCAACATATCATCACAAATATTCACATATCATCACAGATATTCAGATTCAATTCAATCACTCATCTCGAGTTAAGTATAATACGGGGTGTGCCAAGTCCCACATATCGGCATCAACACATATCGTCATAGAAGCGAAACAAGTCTCGATCTTAACTAAGGCATGGTAGATCACCGCTAATCGCAACTAAGTTCAAAGATTGTGAGCATAATGATAGTTATGGCATGCTAGAAGCATAAGAAGAACTAAGGAAACACGAAGGACGAAGAATCGGAAAAACGAGCGAACGAATCGCGCGGGCAGAAGGGGCGGCGCGCACCCCGCGCGGGTTTTGTCACGGGCGTCGTGACGTTCGTGTCGCGCGCTGCTCGCGCGCTGTTTGGCTAAAGGGCGCGCCAAGTACGCGCCGACACACCAGAAACGATGGAAATGGCGGTTTCCGGCCATTCCACCGATTATGCCCCCATTTAGGCCTATCTCTACCCTTGCCTGATATGTAGATGAGCCTCCAAGCTCCTCTTCTCAACCTGCAAGCTTCCAATCAACAATTCCAAGCCTATATTGCAAGAATCAAGCTCCAAACATCATAATTCATCCAAGAACATGATTTCTTGATCTTGAAACCATTTGAAGCTTAAAAACTGAAATCAACAACACCAAAATGGTCTCAAGTACTAACCTTAGCTTCCTCCAACACTAATTCAGCTTCCAAACAAGAATCCAAGCTTCAACTACAAGAATTGGCAAAGATCCCCAATTTTCGTCACTAACAAGAACACCCACCAAAAACACTTCTAACTCCACCAAAACATGTAATTAACTATGAAAAACACTTACCTCAAGTTGTAGGATGGATTTCCTAAGTGATTTTAGCAAGAACTTGAGGATTGGAAGAATTTGGGCATGAACCCTAGCTCCTTCAAGAGGGGTGACGGGATTAGGGAAGATGAGGGTGAAGAAATGGGTTTCCAACACCCAAAATCTGATTTTTGAAGAGTCAAAATGGATCCGGGTCGGGTCATGGGTCTCGGGTCGGGTCGGAATGTGGGTTAAAAGGTTTACACTACTTTGTCTTGACCACATTGCACCCATTTGAGCACTTGACTCTTATTATCTAGTGAGTTGAACTCACTTATCCCCCCACTTAAATCTTCATTCCCTACAAAATAATCCACATACCAAGTCTTTTGTTAATTAACCATAATTAAATTAATTAATTATGAGTTAATTAAATCGGGGTGTTACAATCTCTCCCCCTTTGGATCATTCGTCCTCGAATGAAACAGTATGGATTAAGGTCATTTCTTCACTGAATTGGAGTCAAATCCAATTCAGGATAACGCCCAGCCTTGCTTTCCTCTGTCTCCCAAGTGGCATCCTCTACGCCATTTTTCGACCAAAGTACTTTCACCATTTTGATCACCTTATTGCGAAGTACCTTTTCTTTAGTGTCGAGAATCGCCACGGGGTATTCTTCGTATTCTAGGTTGTCATCCAACTCCACCTCCTCCGGTTGTATAATCTTGTCAGGATCCGAGATAAACTTCCTCAACTGAGAGACGTGGAAAACGTTGTGCACCTTTCCCACCTCAGTTGGCAATTCTAACCGGTAAGCGACCTTCCCAATCTTTTTAGTGATCTCATAGGGGCCTATAAATCTGGGACTCAGTTTCCCCTTCTTCCCAAATCGTCTCACGCCCTTCATGGGTGACACTCTCAAAAGTACCCAATCTCCAACCTCGAATTCAATGTCTCTCCTGGACAAATCAGCATAACTCTTTTGACGATCCTGAGCTTCCTTCATTCTGTCTCTGGCCACTCTTACCACTTCAGTGGTCTGTTCAATGAGTTCAGGATCCATCACCACTCGTTCTGAAGGGTCACTCCAACACAAGGGCGTCCTGCACTTTCTGTCGTATAAGGCCTCGAAAGGCGCCATACGAATACTCGCGTGATAGCTATTGTTGTAGGAGAACTCCACCAAATGTAGATGTTCCTCCCACGATCCTTGAAAATCCATCACACACGCCCTCAACATATCCTCCAAGGTTCTAATGGTCCTTTCGGTCTGTCCATCAGTCTGAGGGTGCCACGCAGTACTCATACTGATCTGTATCCCAAAGGCTGTCTGCAATTCCTTCCAGAACCTTGACAGGAATCTGGAATCTTTGTCGGAAATGATTTCTCGAGGAATAACAAAACGTCTAACTACACGTTGGATGTAAGCGCCAGTCAACTGTTGCATGCTCCAGTTCAATCTCATTGGTATAAACACAGCATTCTTGGTTAGTCGGTCCACAACTACCCAAATAGTATCAAAACTGCTCCGTGTCCTGGGTAGCCCGGTGACAAAGTCCATAGCAATGGACTCCCATTTCCAAGTAGGAACATCCAAAGGTTGTAATAAGCCTGAAGGTCTCATGTGCTCGGCTTTCACCTTCTGGCAAGTGGAACACCTAGACACAAATTCTGCCACTTCCTTCTTCATGCCTTTCCACCAATAGTTTTGCCTCAAATCCTTGTACATCTTTACTGCTCCTGGATGTACGGAGTAAGGTGTGCAATGTGCTTCCTCCATAATTTTTCCTTTCAGCGCCTGATCTTTCGGAGGCACACACCAACGATCCCCAAACTTGATCATATCCTTGCTATCAATCACAAAGCCTTCCGCTTTACCCTTACGAATCTGAGCTTTCAAATGCATCATCTCTTGACTTACAGCTTGACTTTGTCTGAGCTCCTCGAGTAATGATGGCACCACCGTCATAGCATTCAACCTTGCTATCGTGTCGTAAGGAACAACCACAACACCTTCCTTGTCCAACTCTTGCCTTAACTTCCAAGGGAGAGTAATTGAGTTCAGTACATGTCCTTTCCTATTTAGTGCATCAGCCACCCGGTTGGCTTTCCCTTCTATGTACTGAATACTCGTGTCGTAGTCCTGCAAAAACTCTAACCACCTTCTTTGCCTACCGCTCATCTTATCTGCAGTGTAGAGACATTTAAGGTTCTTATGATCCGAGTAGATTTGACACTTGGCGCCGTAAAGATAATGCCTCCAAATTTTTAATGCATACACGACCGCTGCCATCTCCAGGTCGTGAGTCGGGTAATTCAGCTCGTGAGGCTTTAATTGCCTAGATGCATATGCAATCACCTTGCCATACTGCATAAGCACACACCCAAGTCCTCGATAAGATGCATCTGTGTCTACCTCATATTCCCCCGATTCATCAGGTAACACTAAGGCCGGAGCCTCTGTCACCTTCTTCTTCGGTGAAGGAAATCCTTGGTATCCCGTAGTCTAATCTGGCTCGGTACTTAGACAGCCAATCCATTCCCAAAATCACGTCAAAATCGGCCAAATCTAGCACCACTAAATTCGCTCTGAACTCTCGCTCTTTGATGATTATCTGTGCATCGGGTTTAATCCACTGGCTCCGCATAAGGTCTCCCGAAGGTAGCGTAACAGGGAGTTGATAAGCCTCCAGAGGTCCCATATCATTATTAGTTACAAATTCCGATGATATAAACGAGCATGATGCACCAGAATCATATAAGGCATAAGTAGGCACATTATCAACTAGTATAGTACCTACGCATTTAATAACATAAGGCACTACCTGGGGCACTTGTTACAGATGGTTAAGTCGATCAAGATTGAAATCGAACAATGGGCAACTTACCAGTCATGACATCATCTCGCCCATCTAGCTCAGCCCGCTCAATCACATTGAGGCGGCCCCCACGGTCCCCCTGTGGTCCACGACCTCTGTCTGCACCTCGTCCACGCGACGCATTCCCACCAGACGCATCTGAAGTAGATCCTCCTACTCGACCCACCAACTGTGGGCACTGTGGCCTCAAATGTCCTTGCTGTCCGCACTTCCAGCAGTGGGGTCCGCTTCTATATGGTGGCTGTGCATAAGTCTGAGGTCTAGAGGTCTCTCCACCGTTTCTCGGCCTCGTCTGTCTATGCTGGGGTCTTCTCGGCCCCACTGGATCCCTGCGACGAGCGGCCCACACACGCTGCACATCAGCGCGAGCTCTCTCAATGAATAAAGCCTGATCATATGCTGAAGCTAAGCAGGCGTGTTGGTCGCTAAACCTAGTCCGGATCTCAGCCTTCAATCCATCCACAAACTTCGAAACCTTATCTTCCTCATCAGCAACTAGCATTGGTACGTATGACATGAGTTCCACAAAACGACCATAGTACTCAGACACTGTCATATTTCCTGCTTGCTCTAGGTTGAGAAATTCCCTCTTTTTAACATTCATCATCTGCGTAGTGAAAAAGTGGAATCTCAAAGCATGACAGAAAACTTCCCATGAGAAGTTGGGTCTCGCCATAAGCTCACTCTTACGCGACCTCCACCAATGGAGAGCTGGTCCAGTAAGATACTGCCGTCCCACCCTGACCTTCCAATCCTCTGGGCAGTCTATATTCTCGAAGATCTCCTCCATATGATAAATCCAAAAAGTCAGAGCAACCGGGTCTACTCCTCCACTAAAGACCGGCGGTTGATAATGCCTTGCTAGATGCACGTAATCCACGGGTCTGGGTGGTGGTTGTGCAGGTTGATTCGCCTGCCCCTGATACATCCCATACATAGCACTAAACATATATTGCATAAACTGAGGGTCAATGGGCATCTGTACAGGTGGCGGTGGTGGTGGAGGCATTGGTTCGTCCTCATAGTTCCAGTCATCCTCCACCTCTACAGGTTCCTCAATTGGAACATCTTCCACGTGATCATTGCCAAGTCCACCATTCTCATGGTACTGTCCATGACCCCCAAAAGCTGGCCCCAGATTCCTACGAGGCCTTCCCCTCCTCCTGGGCTTTCCATCCCTGCGCGGCGGCATCCTATATTCGTATCGTAACGAGATATTCAGTAACACTCGGTAAATAAGAATAATTCTTTACCGAACAGCAATTATTAAGTATAGAATTCCCGGAATATCCCCAAGGATTGATCCTGGTTTGATTCACAAACCACAATCCACCCTATAGGGGACGCAGATAACCAGAAACAATGCAATTAACAAGAATATAAGCAGAACCAGATGCAATTCCTACACTATATGCTTTCCCCCCACACATCTCACCACATGCTTGTGTTAGAATTCTAAGCACATACGAGCAGACATGGCTTTGATACCAACCTGTAACGCCCCAAAAATTTAAAACCAAATTTCTGTGACGTCACTGCCGTGTTACCTCTCTTAAACTGTTGGCCAATCAATTTAAGATCAATAACACGTAGCCAAGTAACAGGAAGCCAATGAATCATAATACAAATCCAGAAAGGAAACCTCTCATCATAACAGACGTCCGGCTTACAAGCCTTATTCATGCGACATAACAGTCGACATATCAGTCTCATCTCAACCTGTCAGAGATATTAAGTAACACACAAGACAGAACATAATGTACCGATCGGTACCACAAGCAGTACGAGACAAGGTAATAGAGTCATAGCATATTATTCAAGACAAGCATATAAGTCCACAACATGCTAATGCATCTCTAGGTAGATCACTCATCCCCAAACCCCACATCGTGCTCAGGCTCTGCGTCCTCCCCGGGAATATCTATACATGAAAACATAGCAAGGGTCAGTACAAGGTACTGAGCAAGAATAGAAGAATCGGCATAAGGGGAAAACAAGAATTAACTTGATTCCCTAGAAGTATATTTATACATATATGTGGAGATATATTCCGTTTTTAAACATTTATTAGGCATAACATAAAAATTGAGCAGAGCAAATAAGTAAACATCACACCGTCCCATACCGGTGCTTCAACCACTGCAAATAAGATGAATGATGGATGATGAGATGAAATGTTATGACCTAGGATGTCTATCTACCCTAAATGCAACACATAAGCATGCCTAGCGCGCACCTAGGTACCATGGTCGGTATTCCCTCCCATATAAGGGTCCACTCCCCTTAATGGTCGAGAGACATACCCACAGTGCCCCCGCCGCGGACACTAACAGCTGAAATCGTGGCTTACGGCAAGCGGGTCAGGCTAAGGGTCATGAGCCCTTTCTAGCCAAATACAGACTAGGATATAAATCCTTTTCAGTCTCAATGCCCCGGGAAAGATACCATTATGCCCAATCGGAGACCGATTCGTAAGCATAGGGTATCCTACCCGCGTAGCATTATTTTTCAGTCTCAACATATCATCACAAATATTCACATATCATCACAGATATTCAGATTCAATTCAATCACTCATCTCGAGTTAAGTACAATCCGGGGTGTGCCAAGTCCCACATATCGGCATCAACACATATCGTCATAGAAGCGAAACAAGTCTCGATCTTAACTAAGGCATGGTAGATCACCGCTAATCGCAACTAAGTTCAAAGATTGTGAGCATAATGATAGTTATGGCATTCTAGAAGCATAAGAAGAACTAAGGAAACACGAAGGACGAAGAATCGGAAAAACGAGCGAACGAATCGCGCGGGCAGAAGGGGCGGCGCGCACCCCGCGCGGTTTTCTCAAGAAAACCGCGCCAACCCCGCGCGGGTTTTGTCACGGGCGTCGTGACGTTCGTGTCGCGCGCTGCTCGCGCGCTGTTTGGCTAAAGGGCGCGCCAAGTACGCGCCGACACACCAGAAACGATGGAAATGGCGGTTTCCGGCCATTCCACCGATTATGCCCCCATTTAGGCCTATCTCTACCCTTGCCTGATATGTAGATGAGTCTCCAAGCTCCTCTTCTCAACCTGCAAGCTTCCAATCAACAATTCCAAGCCTATATTGCAAGAATCAAGCTCCAAACATCATAATTCATCCAAGAACATGATTTCTTGATCTTGAAACCATTTGAAGCTTAAAAACTGAAATCAACAACACCAAAATGGTCTCAAGTACTAACCTTAGCTTCCTCCAACACTAATTCAGCTTCCAAACAAGAATCCAAGCTTCAACTACAAGAATTGGCAAAGATCCCCAATTTTCGTCACTAACAAGAACACCCACCAAAAACACTTCTAACTCCACCAAAACATGTAATTAACTATGAAAAACACTTACCTCAAGTTGTAGGATGGATTTCCTAAGTGATTTTAGCAAGAACTTGAGGATTGGAAGAATTTGGGCATGAACCCTAGCTCCTTCAAGAGGGGTGACGGGATTAGGGAAGATGAGGGTGAAGAAATGGGTTTCCAACACCCAAAATCTGATTTTTGAAGAGTCAAAATGGATCCGGGTCGGGTCATGGGTCTCGGGTCGGGTCGGAATGTAGGTTAAAAGGTTTACACTACTTTGTCTTGACCACATAGCACCCATTTGAGCACTTGACTCTTATTATCTAGTGAGTTGAACTCACTCATCCCCCCACTTAAATCTTCATTCCCTACAAAATAATCCACATACCAAGTCTTTTGTTAATTAACCATAATTAAATTAATTAATTATGAGTTAATTAAATCGGGGTGTTACAGTTTTCTAGAATTTCTATTTCATTTTTTAGAAATTCAACCTCCTTAGTCACTTTCCATTTTATAATATTTTCAAACAATCTTTGTTTTCTGCAAATCATGTCTATTTGATTTCACTTATTCATCAGTCTAATAAGCCAAATTTCACATTCTTGGCATAGAAAGTGTGTTTTCGGGTAAGGTACAATAACAAATCTTGTTTCTGTGTTTTTAAAAGATTCTGTTTTAAACAAATCTGTTTTAGGGTTTTCAGCAGTTTTAGTCATATTCTCCATTTGTTTTGATAAAAGATATTAGTTATTTCAAAAAAAAGTTTTAAAAACACTGGTTTTTGTGCGCGAAAAACTTATATGTCGTGATGTCTTACTAGGTACTTGCCAGAATCCTAACTTACAATCAAATTTGCTATATACTTTTGAGTCTTGAATCCTATTTATTAAGACTGTTTTATCTGGTATATTATAAGCAAAATCTTTTGTATTGTCATTAACTCTTTTATAATTAATGACCACTCATGATTTTCCTCTTACAATTTCAGAATGTTTTCTCACAATAAAAGCTGCAGACCTATGTCTGGAGTTTGATTCTCTAATTACTTTTAAAGCTTTTAATTCATCAATATGCATTTTGAAATCTGCTATATCCAGATTTGTAGGATTTATTTCTGCAGTTGAGATTCTCAATTCTGGATTTATTATTTCAAGCTTACATATTGTTCCATCTTTTTCCCAATATTTCTGGATGTTATCTCCAATAATTTGGGATTTTTCTAACCTCTCAATCCATTTTGTTATGGTTTCTTCAAGCTTAAATCTAGTTATACTTATTAATTCTTTCAGTTTTGGAGTTTCAGGAATGTATTCTTCTTCAAACTCTGTAATTTGTATGTTTTCTTTACAAGTTTGTTTACATGCTCCTTTTATTTTGCATTTACAGTTTTCAATATCTTTATCTTTTAAAAGTTTTTTATTTTTTGTTTTTGTATTAGTAGGGGCTCCACCACGCTTCTCTCGCAACTCTGATATTGTTAAAAGCTTGGTTCCCGCATTACTAATACTAGGTGCAAACATTGCCAAAGTTGCTTTTTCAACAATTTGGATATAATCTTTTGTAATAAATAATCCTCCATTATTTTGTAAGAAGCATTGTTATCCTAAGATTACATCTGCATTTATTACTAAGTCTTTTATATATGAATTATCAGGAACTCCATAGGGTTCTGATATTCCATAATTGGTTTCAAAGAATATCTGTCCACCTGAAATAGGTGGTTTTGTTGTATATGATATTCTTCCATCCATTAATTCTGATTTAATGGGTTTTGCTAAGTTTTTCTGTAGATGTTCTGGGATAAGTTTATCATTTATTATTATTCTAGTACATCCTGTATCGATTATTGCATTAGTACGGAATACCAATTCTCTTAATTTAAAGATTATTGGTACCCTTAATGTAGTTAATGATGATGGATCTTGACACACGGGTATGTACTCAGGGTTTTGTGCTAACATGTACTCTGTACTAGGATTTTGTTCATCATTAGTTTCTTCTTCAGGAACTTCTTTTTCTTGATTTCCCGTATTTTTAGGACTTAACATATTATATTCTTCGAGGATTTCTTCTATGTTATCAATTCTAATTTTTAATTCTTTAAGATTCATCATACCTTGTAAATCAATGAGTTTTCTTTCGATTATATCTATTCTTTTTGTGATGAATGTATAATTATCATCAATTTTTGTTATTGGCATTTCTTCAGGAAATTTAATTTTATAATACTTTATTAAGCATATTTGGCATATTTCTACGTGACATATTGTACATTTAGCTCTAAGTTTCCTTGATGGATAATAAGAGCATTTTATACAAGGTGTAGAATCTGTGCCTACCCTGAAAAGCCAATTATGATTTTCGCATTCATTTATTTCTCTCATCATGTATTCAGTTTCATATGGCATCATATATTCCTTATATGTAATACCATTACATGAGTTTTCATTTGCAAGCATATTGATCATTTCATAAGGATGATTATCCCATTGCTCTTCCATAACATTTTCTTCTACTGTTACTATACTATATATTGTTTCAGTCTCAGAAACATCTGAATCTATATCCAATATATCTTGTTGTATACATTCTGTGAGAATTGCTTCTCTAGAATGTTGGTTTTTCCTTTTAGGACATGCTGTTGCCAAATGGCTTTCATCACCACATGTGAAACAAGCAAGTTTCTTTGTATAATTTCTATTAGGATTATATTTTCTGACATGATGTTTCTGTTTGAAGAAAGGTCTTTTGCTATTTGATTGTTTTATGAAATACTTCTTTCTTGTCATGAATTTAGGTTTTTTCTTTAATGGTTCAGGTCTACCATAATGTTGAGGAGTGTATATATTTTTACAGAATGAGTAATCAGTTTTCTTAAGCTGTTTTTGTGCAATTATATTTGTACACTTATCTTCTAATACTTTCATCACATGGACATCCCTCATACTAATTGTCCATTGTTGATGATTATTTTTAACCATTTCATTCCATTTATCTTGAATTTCTTGACCTATTGGTCTTGGTATTTTCATAAATAGTTTTTCACCTAACTCTTGATTAAAGGCTCCTCCTGCTAGGCCTGTATAATAGACGTATTCATTTAGAAAGTCTCTTGTTCCATACAAGTCTTCTAAATGCATTTGGTCTAGATGGATTAGGGCATCCATTTGTGTTGTTATATGTCCTGAATTACCATCTTCGCCTGTTATCAGACTTGATATTTTATTTACAAAGTTATAAGGATTTGGTCCTCTTTCTATTAAGTCTTGGTAATCCATTGAATAATCTCGTTTAAATACTTCCCACATTGACTGTGCGAATTCTCCTAAATAGGTTTCAAGGTATCCATATATTGATTCAGCTGTATCATTATAATCATTTTTATTTTTGATTTAATCAGCCACAACTATGTTTTTCCATTTTGCAATTACTGAACCACATTCTTGAGGGCTTACATTTGTTACTTCTAATATTGCTGGATTATGATAATATCCTCTTTCTAAAGGTTGCCTAATTCCTCTAGGTTTTGTTATCATTCCAGATTGTGTTTTTCCATAAGGATATTCTGGATGAACATGTGTTATTGAGTGTCTAGAATTATTTCCAATGTAATTAGTTCCAGATCTCCACTCTGTTCCTCTTTGGTATGAGGCAAATGGAGTTCCAAGGATTCTTGTTATACTATCTCCTGTGTTTTTCATGATAATATCTTGGTTCATGAATTCCTTAGATGTTTTATTTGTTTTTTCAGAATGTAAGGACATATGGTCTCCCATATATTGTTCCATTAATGTGTTTTCAGAACTTTGTCCTTCTTCTGGTGAGTTTTCTTTTAAGAACAAGTGAGCTTCGATGTCTGCTTGTTGTCCTTCTTTTATTTGTATTTTTTGTAATCTTTTCTGTACTTCCTTCTCAATAATATCTTCTAAATTATTCTTCATTCTTTATTTTTTCTTTTCATTTTATCCTTTAATTCTTGTTTTTGTTCATTTAATTTTGATATTTCTCTTATCATTTCTTCATAATTTTCTATCCAATTCTCAAAATATCCACTATGTTTTGGACATTCTACTAAATGGATCATATGTGTTAATTTATTAGAGTGTCTTCTATCAAGATCAATTTTACAATCTTGACAATTATGAGGTAATATTCCTTTATTTTTAAATTTTTTAGTCAAGGCAGAATGCACATGTTGTGAGAAAACTCTTTCATACCTGTCATGGTATTCCCTTTTATTTAGAATTTTTCATCTTTTAAAGTTTTCAAATTTTATTGTTTTTTAAAAAATATGTTGTATGTCTTTAACAATTCTTTCTACTTCATCTTCACTAGGGTGGAATATATGTTTTCCTTCATATTTTACATAGTTATTTGTTACTGGTTTTTCTACAATAAACCTTTTCATTTGTTTATTCATTTTCCTGACCTTCTTCTTCTGTAAAATCTATTGGTCGTTTTGCAGTTTCATAATCATTAAATCGTTCTGACGTTTCTCCTCTGGAGTTAATGAAGTAATTTACATTTTTTGGGGGTAAGTTTTTAACATTTGGTTATTCAAAGAATTTTGATAGGTCCCAGTTTTTCCCAGCATTTTCTTCTGATGATATTTCTGTTGGTCCTATCATTTTTACTCCTTCACTTCCTATGATACTTACCACAGTTTCAATTTTTGTTTTATGCCTGGTTTGACCATTGTTTGTGATTCTTCCTAAGAAGCCTACACATATCATTAGGTTATGACCAGTTTCCATTTCTTCATATCCTACGGTTTGAATTCCTATTTGGATATGCTTCATAAAATATGTTATTTGTATCATATAATCTGGTGTCAAATAACATACTCCCACATTAGGGTTCATATCAATTTCCATTAATCCTATGATGGCTTGGGTTGGATTAGTCCACCTTGTATCTAGAACAGTCATTAAGACTTTAGTTCCTAAGTTTTTTCTAGTTAAACCTTTTACTCCTATGGAGATTAATCCCATATGCATGTATTTTTGTCCTTGTCTTTAAAGCCTAATTGCTTCATTATTGCTTATTAATTTTATTAATTTTTTGTCATCTTTTAGACAGCTTATTGGTTCTGTATAATGGTATTTGTAATAACCTGTGTTCCAATTAAGGAATCTTTGGTCATACAATAATCTTGGTTCCAATTGGATCAATGTTCTTTTCTTAAAGTTTTCAAACTCAATATCAGGGTCGATTATTTCTTCAATTATTGTTGGCCCTTCTTCCAGTTTGGTTTTTTCTCTAAACATTCTATCTATTAAGGTTTTTTCAAAGTTTGAGCTTTCAATCCTTTGAGAATTGCTTCTTTCTACTAGACTGTTTTTAGATTCATTTGTAAGAGAAAAGGATCTCCTACTCATTTTTGTAAATATTTTTCGTCTGGTTTTACAACCCAAAAATTTAATTTTTCTTGTGGTTTAGTTTTCCTTCTAGCTTCTGCAGGTAATTTTGCAATTTGTTCAGCTAGTTGTTTTATTGTATTATCTTCAGGCATTCTAACAGTTTGTATTCTTTCAAGTTTTTCATCTATGCTTTCAATGGCTATTCTTAAAGCAGGGTCTTGATATTTTTTCATGTTTTCCATTTGGACATGTACATCATCAATTTTTTTCTTTAATATTTCAGTTGTTACAAGCTCTTTTATTTTCTTATCAATTAGGCTAATATTTATATTATTTGTTTTATTATGATCTGTTATTTCGCCAATCTTCTTATGAAGATTATTAACATTTAGTTTTACTTCTATTAATTCCTTGTTTAATTCTTTAAATTTATTATTAATTTCTTGTTTAAAGTTTTCTATTGTTTCTTTAACTTCTTTCAAGGCTATTTCTATTATCCTTTAATGATTTTTATGATTTTGTTACACATTTCATTTACATTCTCAATATTGTTTTCAACAATGTTTTTAATTTCCTTTATTTATTTATCAAGTTTTTCAACCTTATCTTGTAGTTGTTTTAATTCTTCACTATGGTTAATGATTTTCCTTGGATTTGGGACATCATTAACTAGTTTGGAACTTTCATATTGAAGTGTTGTTATGGTTTTAGATAAGTTTTTCATTCCACTAGATGATTTATCATATTGGGTTGATAAGTATGTTTGGTTTTCTAATATTACTTTAAGATTTGTATTATTTTGTTTTTCTAATAATTCTAACTTATCTAGTTTTTGCAGTACTGTAGAGATCAGGGAGGTTCTCATAAGGGTGCTTGAGGCAATGGGTTTTGGAGACAAATGGATTCAATGGGTGAAGGAATGTGTTTCATCAGCCTCAGCTGCAGTTTTAATCAATGGATCCCCGACTAATTTTTTCAAATTGCATAAAGGACTACGACAAGGCGATCCCCTCTCGCCCCATCTCTTTGTGCTTGTTGCTGAAATTCTTAATAGATTGATTTATAAGGCGGTCGAGCAGGGGGATTTTGTGGGTCTGGCAGCTGGTGATAGTGGCCCGATTATTACACACCTCCAATACGCAGACGACATTATATTATTTTGCGAGGGATCAATCGAGCAGGTTATGGTCATTAAAAGGATCCTTTGGTGCTTGACTCTATCCACTGGCTTGAAAATTAACTTCAACAAAAGTAGTCTTTATGGCATAAATTGCAGTACTGTAGAGATCAGGGAGGCCGCTGAAGTGCTTGGTTGCGAGGTTGGATGTTGGCCGATGAGGTATTTGGGGCTACCGATTGGTGGTCGTATTAATGGTGTGGAGTTATGGAAGCCTTGTCTGGAGAGAGTAGAGAATAAAATGAAGGGATGGCAGGGCTGACTTTTATCACAAGCCGGCCGGTTATGTCTTATTAAATCTGTTTTGGGAAGTTTACCGGTATATTATTTATCATTGTTTAAGGTTCCAAAGGAAGTCGCAGAAAAGTTAGAAAAGATTAAACGAAGTTTCTTTTGGAATGAGTGGGATGGGATCCGGAAGATGCATACTATTTGTTGGGAAAAGGTTTGCCATCACAAAGAGGAGGGTGGTCTACAAATTTGGAATATTCAGCGGTTTAACATGGCGTTGTTACTTAAGTGGAGATGGAGGTTTGGGAGAGAGCAATCCCTATGGAACAAGGTGATTAAAGGGAAATACTATGGGGGAATGGATAGTGTTTTGCCGGATCCAAAGGTAGGGAGGACGTTATGGGGCAAAATATGCAGTTCGTGGTCGGAGGCAGAAGCTGCATTCCCAGAGGGTAGATTCAGAATTTTCATTGGAAACGGAGAGGGGATTAGTTTTTGGCATGACAATTGGGTAGGTAGGGGTAGGCCGTTGAAGGTCATTTTTCCGCGTCTGTTTATATTAGCTTCGAAGAAGGAGGGGAAGGTGGTGGAGTTTGGGTGTTGGAAAGGGTCTGCATGGGAGTGGAATATCTCTTTTAGGAGAACATTGTTCCAATGGGAGTTAGAGCTGTGGGAGGAGATGTTGACTGAGCTGAATAGATCAAAGCCTTGTAGATTTATTAACGACAGAGTCGTATGGACGTTGGAAGGCAATGGTGTGTTTACAACCAAGTCCTGCTGGAGACGAAATGCAGGGGATGGTCAGATAGCACAATACAGTTTCTGGAGGATGTTGTGGAGCATTAGGGCTCCTATGAAAGTAAAGCTCCTTGCCCGGAGATTGTACCATGATGCGTTGCCAACCAGGGGGATACTTCTGAATAGAGGTTGCATACAAGATAATAATAATGCTGTTTGTTCATTGTGCAGGAAGGTGGTGGAGACATCAGACCATCTATTCTGTTCTTGTGAAATGGCAATGCATCTGTGGTACCGTGGTATTGTATGGTTCGGGTATGTATGGGTCATTCCTGGACAGGTCAGACAACTGATGGAAGAATGGTTTGAGCTACCTTTTAGAAAAGGCAGAAGGGAACTTTGGATCCTAACGGGGCTGGCTATAATTTGGTCATTATGGAAAATTAGGAATGGAGTGATTTTCAAGGGGCAGGAAGCTCACTTGAAGTTGGTGGAGGCTGAAATCAAATGGAAGGTGCAATTGTGGTGGAAGGTTGGTTACA
Source organism: Hygrophila difformis (assembly GCA_030278955.1). Taxonomy (NCBI): domain Eukaryota; kingdom Viridiplantae; phylum Streptophyta; class Magnoliopsida; order Lamiales; family Acanthaceae; genus Hygrophila; species Hygrophila difformis. The sequence continues at coordinate 44,265,653 of JAOANR010000005.1, read as the reverse complement.
ATGGGGCTGACGTTATTACGGGAGATGAGATTGTGAATTTCCCAGTACGGGATGACAACATTGGGAGACAGCACAACAAGATCATCCGTAGAGGGCTGGTGTGGGAACGACCCTGGGAGGGGTGGTGGAAGATTAATACGGATGGTTCCTCTCTGGGAAATCCAGGTCCGGCTGGGATTGGTGGGATCATTAGAAACGATAAGGGCGAAGTGATTTATTTATTGTCAGATTACATTGGTCATACTGATTCTACAGAGGCGGAAATTAGGGCAATTCATCGGGTATGTGTGGCGCTTGTACGGGATCAGGGATTTCCTCTACTTCGATTAATTTTTGAATGCGACTCTCGAAATGTGGTTAGTTGGATGAAGGACCCTGGCTCGATTCCCTGGCGGTTCCACAGTCTGTTAGGACCAATCCTGGAGGTCTTAAATTGTGCTGGTGAAGTCAGATTTGAACATATATTGAGAGAGCGTAATAACGCAGCAGATCACTGGGCACGGAAGGGTGCGGCACAAGTAGATAGGGTGGAAAAGTGGCTGTAATCCGGTTGTGGTTCTGAGATTGGGTGAATCTGATTTGTCTGATGCACATGCTGTAACATCCACCTAGCTTTAGCTTTTGGATTTGGACTGTTGGATTTGGACTGAAGAGGCAGTTTCGTTTGGTGGTGGGAGAAGAGAGGGTTGGTGATTTTAATCTTATCGTTTTCCTAAATGCCTTGCAAAAGCGCAGAGTTGATTGAGGAGAGTATTGGTAATTTGCTGCGATGTTTGCTGTCGTTAGTTTAGCTTCTGTTAGCAGTGATTGTGTATTGTCTCGGTATTGCTTGGAATTGGTACTGGGATGGAGATTGTTGTATGTGGTGGTTCTGTCATTTGACTTTGTTTTGAAATAAACGAAGATTTATCCTCAAAAAAAAAAACTTATCTAGTTTTGCTTCAATTGATTGAAGACTTCTTTGTATATCCATATTTTTATTTGTTAACATTTTATTCATGAGTTTTTAAGTGTCGTCTTAAAGCTTCTAACATTACGATTAGTTTGCAATAATTTTTAAAGGTTCTATTTTTCTTGAGTTTTACTCTTTTAATTTTTATTTTATTTTGTTTACAGGTCTTACAATCTTTAGTTTGATTTTTGAGTAGCTTTTTCTTTTCAATGTCAATTATTAAAAATTTTTCATAATTAATATTTTCGTTTAATTTAATGGTGTTTTGATTATCTTTTAATTCGTTATTAGCCATAAGCCCTAAAATCGCAACTTATGCTCTGATACCAGATTTTTAGAGGGTTACGCACTTTTTTGGAGAAGTGTTAAACTCTTTTAGGTAATTTTTAGATATTATTTCTTTGATTTTATGTTTTAAGGGTAAAATGGTTTTTAAAATTTTATCTCTCCATGTACCTTATATGAATTTTTGTTTTTGGTTGGGGGGTTTAGAGGAAGAAAAATTGTTTGGGGTATTAAAGTGGTAAGTTCTTTTGGAATTGAGTATTTTTTAGGTATTTTCCCTAATACTACTTGTACATAATACTAATACTTTTTTTTTAAACGGTGACACTCATGTGTCGGCAAAGGTGTGTGGGAGCTCAAATCACACAAATTACGATAAAGGGGAGGGATAGGGGGCCGGGTGGGGATCGAACCCCCAACCTATGTGTCACGGGGTGCCGGGTCCATATCGGGACAACCGCACACCGTGTGGCTAACAGACTGATTCCCAGCACTATTCCGCCAAACGGTCCATCCGAAGGGTCGGGTTGGACTTCATCATTGAGCTTTTCAGGAAACTATGGGATACTTCAATTTATATTACAATGGCAGACGAGCCCTACAGTAAAGTAAGGGGCCAAGGGCGACCACCAAGCGGAGCCTTTGGCCATCGGTCAACATTCTCCCCCCGCTAAATTGGTGATGCCCTCGTCGCCGTGGCTCTCCAAAAGTCTTCGACGAGAGGTTTGAGAGCATTCTTCTCCGTGGCTCGCTTCCAAGTGGTCTCCTCCATCGAACATCCCGCCCACTTCACCAGATACTCATCGTATCTCCTCTTTTTAGTTTGAGCTACCCGGTGTTCCAGAATGGCTTCTGGTCTCTTCTTTGGGATCTGCCCGAACTCCTTTTGTGGGCGGGTTTTCAAGCAGCGATCAATGTCCTCTTGGGTCCCGGTGTATGGCTTCAGCTGGCTCACGTGAATAACATTGTGCATTTTCCACCATGATGGGAGCTGAACCTTGTAAGCCACATTCCCCATCTATGGCCAATAATACGCTCTTTGGAGCAGGGCTAGAGTCCTCTCTCTCTCTTCCTGGGTGTCCTGCCCAGAGCGTATCATGTCACTCCGAGATTAGCCGTCTGCGCAAATCCTCCCCTTTTGGGATATACAACCGGCTCCCCTTCGTCATCAATAGTCCCTCATCAATCCAGAACTGTCGTGTGGAACCTGTTGCCACCAGTTGCTTCAATTGCTTGGCCACATGGTCCGACTCCGATAATCTCTTCTCTCAGTTCCGCCCAAGTATCAATTGCCAATCTACCTTGTTGAATCTCAGCATATTTTCCACGCCACCATAACTTGGCGTCTCCCGCCAGATACATCGTGTCCATAGAAACCCTTCTTGTTTCATTTTCAATACCCGAATTCTCAAGGTACTGATTCATATCAAAGAGGAAGTTCTCGACTCCCTTAGCATCGCGGTTGCCAGTGTAAGGCTGAGGTTCCGGGACACGCACTCTTGGGCCGGAACTCGGAGCAACTTCTTGCTCTCTACTTACCGCTTTCTGTAGTAGTCTAATTTGGATGGACATCTCTTCCATCCTCGTCTGGGCCTCTGCCCGTTTAGCTCTCTCAGCTAACTCTTGTGCCTGGGTCATCGCCATCTGCGAGCCCTCGGCATTACTTATACTGGGCCTCTGCCCGTTCGAGTTTAGCTCTCTCAGCTAACTCTTGTGCCTGGGTCATCGCCATCTGCGAGCCCTCGGCATTACTTATCCTGGGCCTCTGCCCGTTTGAGTTTAGCTCTCTCAGCTAACTCTTGTGCCTGGGCCATCGCCATCTGCGAGCCCTCGGCATTACTCATAAGTGATCGACAGAGCTCCTGGCACTCGCTCAGGATGGCTCTTGTCTCTGCATTCTCCATCTCAAGTTCTTCAGCTTTCGACCGGAGCTTTGCCTCTGCAAGCTCCGAGTCAACCAGCCTCGATGTCGTAATCCTAGTCTGCCGCGCCGGGGTGTGCCCGCCTGCCGTTTCCGAATCCGATCCTAATGCACTCTCGCTCATGATGCCACCACCTGTTCCTGAAGGCCGGCTCTGATACCAACTGTCACGGGGCGCCGGGTCCGTATCGGGACAACCGCACACCGAGTGGCTAATAGACTGATTCCCAGCACTATTCCGCCAAACGGTCCATCCGAAGGGTCGGGTTGGACTTCATTATTGAGCTTTTCAGGAAACTATGGGATACTTCAATTTATATTACAACGGCAGATGAGCCCTACAGTAAAGTAAGGGGCCAAGGGCGACCACCAAGCGGAGCCTTTGGCCATCGGTCAACACTATGGTTGGGAGACGGGAGACTTGACCACTAGAGTAAGTTCCCAACTCCTAATACTAATATTATTACCTCCATTTTTAATAAATATTCTACATTTACCTTTTTACGGAATTAAAATGAGAGATAAGGAGGTGGGTGAGAATCGAACTCCAAATCATTAGATTGAAAAGTAATGATTTGGCCATTTGGACAAGTTCTTATTTTTATTAATTAAGAATCTTAATAATTATATAAACATAAAAAGTATGAAAATTTAGTAGTATTTTTTTTTGATAAACATTGACACCTATGTGTCGGCAAAAAGGTATGTGAAAGCCCAAGACACATAAATTAAAAAGGGGGATAAAGGGAAGGAATAAGAGGCCAGGTGGGAATCGACCCCCAACCTATGGTTGTAAGATAGGGAACATGACCACTTGGGTCAAGTCGAATTAACAAAATTTAGTACTAATATTTTAAAATTATATGATTAAACGAATCCAACAAATCACTTAATTTTATTTTTATTATAAAACTGTATTCAGTTATTCCAAAGCTGCCCAATAAATAATGTCATTTGTTCAATGGAAACATATTTGGGAATAGGACTTATATTTTTAATTTCGAGTTACTCAATGAGCTAATGGACATTAACATTTGTATTTGGACTTGACTCACGATTGATATAAAGTAGGTCATTGAACTAAATGAACTTAAGTTTAAATCAACAATTAAAAAAAAAATACTTGTAATAATAAGTTACGCATCAAGTCGTATTAAGCAGCTTAACTCATCTGCACAACTACACGCCTAGGCATGAATTCATGCCATCGCTTTAACTAAAATCCCTCAAAAATTATTTCTCATTACCATTAAAGGAATTGCTGTCGCACGGATGATATGCATAAGAATTTAGTGCCATTTATATTTCTCAAAATTCCCAAATATATTTCTCATTATCAATTCTATAATAGATAAATATTACTCCCCGACTCTAGTTTCGTTTTTTTTCTTCCTATTTTCTGTCTCTCTTTCCCTCCATGTTTCTGTAGCTTTTTTAGTCTTTACTCTTAGCCGACGCTTGTGCGTCATCTTCACCCAAAAAAAAATATTTAAACATACTAGCCTCGATTGTAAAGGAGTGACAATTTTGTTGGGTTGGCGTTATGGTATGACATGAGGAGTCCGCACCCTGCGGACGGTGATCCTCACCGTCGATCAAGTTGATCATCCAACGGTTGAAATTATTTGTAGGTTAGTTTCGTAATTTTACTTTTTAGGTATTTAATATTTCCTCCGTTCTTGTTTAATTGCACAATTTGCATAGTAGTCACTATTCATTGAGTAACTTTTATCAATTTTTTAAATATAGTTATAAAGAAAAAACATAGTCAAGTGAAATCTTGTTAGATTCGTCTAATCACATAGTATTAGAATATCAAACTTTTATAATTTTTACTTATATATAATATGAGTTATTATTCGTTAAAAATATTTATTGAATTGCGTGAAATGCACAAATGATGCAGTTATTTAAGAACATAGGTAAGTATGTTGTATTCGCAACATAGGCTACAATTCAGCGACATGGCATACACAATTCAGCGAGGGAGCCAATACAATTCAGCGACATGGCCTATGCAATCAGCGACATTATTATATTCATCTCAGCGATATTTTATTTGAAGTTAGAGTCGTTTTGAAGTTCATTGCGATTTTAAATGCATCTCAGTGACGGAGCCTTCACAATTCAACGACATGACTAATACAATTCAGCAACATGGCCTATGCAATTGAGCGACATTAATGTATTCATTTTAGCGACACAATTTTATACATTTCAGCGATATAGTTCTATGCATTTTAACGCATCTCAGCGACGGAGCCTACACAATTCAGCGATGTGGCCTATGCAATTCAACGACAAGGCCTATACAATTCAGTGACTTGATATAGCACTTCTCAGAGACATGCTATAGTAAGCGACATATTTATGCACATTTCAGCAACATGTTATGCATATCTCAGCGACATGATAATTGAAGAAACCATTACACATTTTTTTTTGATAATTTTATCGTTTTTAATTTATAGCTGTTAGATCTAATTCAGCGGATGAGAATGTTGTCTTGACCGTACTTCCAAATATTTTGGAAGCACCATTACCGTTCCCATTTTGTTGAGTGTTTCTTGAAGTAAACTTATCAATCAAATTTATAACAATTTTATTAACACATGTACAACTCATAATAGAGATTCCAGGGGAAAAGGGTTAAATACGTCCATTTTCTTTTCTAAAATCCAAATAAGTCATTTTTTCCAAAATATTCCGTTATAAATGCTAATTATGTCCAAAACAGTTCATTTTTCACTAATTATGCCCTAATTGCTGACGTGACAATGGTTTAAATTTAAACCTAATACATGGACATAATATTAGCCATTTTTCTTTTATCTTTTGCCAATTCAGTCCTAAACTTTTATTTTGTTCCATTCAGTCCTCTACCCAAATTAGTTATTTTTATAGTATTAATTAGCCTCCAAACTTTCAAATTATTTCATTTCAGATACAGAACCTTAAATTTTTGTTATTATTAGTCAATTTATAAAATAAATGTCCAACATACTTCCATAAATAAAATTAAACACCAAACCTCATACATTGGGTTTGACTGCCTTGTTACTGAGTCTTCCAAGCTCTGGGATTTCACGGACTCCCTCCAACCACCCAACCGCAACCGATGGATCATTGGTTCTGGTTTCCTTCAGCAATAATCATCACAATCCTACTTTGTTTCCTACGTTCAGACGTAGCCAGGTTTGAGTAAATGATTTAATTTTAATTTTTGAAAGGTTATGGCTACAAGAAGCCTTGATTTTATTGAAAAAATATTAAAATGTTATTAAAATATTATTAAAAATATTTTAAAAAAATAGCATGAATTTTATTGTCCAGGCTTCCTGCATCCATAACCTTCCAAAAAGTACAATTAATAAATCATTTACCCAAAAATTAAAATTAAATTATTTACTCAAACCTTACTACATCCTAAGGTAGAAAATAAAGTAGGATTGTGCTGATTATTGCTGAAGTAAACCAGAACCAATGATCCATCGATTGCGGTCGGGTGGTTGGAGGAACCCGTACTCGGAGCTTGGAAGACCCGGTAACAAGACAGTCAAACCCAATGTATGTATGAGGTTTGGTGTTTAATTTTATTTACGGAAGTATATGTTGGGCATTTATTCAATAAATGGACTAATAATAATAAAAATTTAAGGATCTGGGCCTGAAATGAAATAATTTAAAAGGTGGGATGCCAATTAATATAAAAATGACTGATTTGGGTAGATGACTAAATGGAACAAAACAAAAGTGTATGACTGAATTGACAAAAGGTAAAAAAAGGGACTAATATTATGCTCACGTATCAGGTTTAAATTTAAACAATTGCCACATCAGCAATTAGGGCATAACTAGTGAAAATGGACTGGTTTGTATATAATTAGCATTTCTAACAGACAGTTTTGGTAATAAAATAAAAAAAGAACTGATTTGGATTTTTGGAAAAGAAAATTGACATATTTAACCTTTTTTCCGAGATTCCAGTGGTAAATAAAACTAACTAATTTTTTTTTTTAAGGAGATAGCATATCTATAATTTTTAGGGTGAGATATACACGAAAGTCTGTATGAATTAAATATTTTTTTTGGATACAAGAAATCTTCATGTTTTTTTTTTTTTTTGGATACAAGAAATCTTCGTGATTTTTTTTTTGTGTATTTTTACTTTTACTTTTAGTTTCATTTAATATAGGTTGTTTTTCAAAAAAATGGCTCAAAGAAATCGGGGCTGCTCCTCTATATACTGACCGGCTCTGCATATGAATATTTATGTGCCCATCTAGAATTAACTCCATCTTAGCAGTCACAGTTTCTATATATCGTGGAGTATAAAATTTATTATTCCTTGAATGTTTAGCTTCTTAACTATATATATGGCCGTACTGAAAATGTATAGGAAAAAGTCAGTGTCTATGTTTATGGTTTATTACTCATATACACGTACGATACGCCCATCGATCCCATATTTATTGTTTATATATATAATGTTGCTTTTAGGGTTTCTTTAATTCCTGCGTTCTTACGTATGCATGTATGCACTTTGAAAAATGAAAATTTCTGGTAATTTCGTTATTTGGGATAAATTTATTGGTGTTTGGCTTGGGTGTAGCCAAGGACATTTTTCTCCTCAAGGGAGGCTATCGGAAAAGGATCAAACCGATTACGGGTCCGGATTAACAATAATGCGCCCACAATTGACTGAATCTTCTTTTGAATTGATCAAAAATAACAAGATACAACGGAGAACCTGCCTGTTGTTAAGAAACAACGGCGGAATTCACCAAAAACAGGGAACCAAACTACCAGCTGCTAAGGAGCAACGGTGGATTTGGAAATGGTAACCGCTACAAACTAGGCTAGATTCTAAGGAAAGCTGTAAAGGAAAGCTGTAAAGAAAGCAGTAAAGATAACAAGGAATTAAATTTGATAAAAGGAATTTGGGGGTTGGATTGATCTCTCTGGTTTTGTGTGTGTCGACCCCTATTTATAGCCGGAGCTGGAGTAACCGCTCTCCGGCCAATCCTTCTGAGCCGAATTCTTTCTTTCTTCATTTCGATTGTTTTGGTTTCGGCTATTCCCTCCCTATTTCGGCCGAAATCTCTATCAGTCTCGGTTCCCTTCCTTCGGTTTACTTTGGACTTTCGGCCTTACTGATCTTGAGCCCATCTTCCTTTCGAACTCTCTCTCTCTTCTGGCCCATATCTTATGGCCCAATAGCTCTCCACGGCCCATTATTTCATATGGCCCCAACAGATGCCCTCCTTACTTGGGCGAATTTCTTTCATATGAGAAGGAGCCCAAGTAACTTCTCTCTCTCTCTTCCTCTTCGTGCGCTAACTCCTCCTTAATATCCGGCCACGTCCTTCTGTGCCTTTTCATTTGCCCTTACTTTCGTTTTTAAAACCATTTTCCTCTTTCTGTTTTCCTCATTCTTCCTTCGTCTTCTTGCTTCTTTTTTCATTGATGGCGCAACCGACTCTTTCCCCTTCCTCTCAAAAGATCAAAGATGCTGAAGATTCCCTAGTTGAGACTTCTTCGCTTCGTCTCATTGATGACGACCTCGTCACTCTTGGGCCTCTTGCGACTTCAACTGAGGCCACGATTTCTGCTTCTGCTCTTTTTGGGGAATCGAAGACGATCCCCTTGTTTTCGGACTATTTCTCTGTCAAGCTTTTCGGCCCTCTCAGTACTTGGCCGTTGGTGACTCAGGAACATGTTGCTTGGTACGAAAGGGCCCTTCCTCATTGTGGATTAGGTTGGGTTAACTCTGGTATTGTTCACCTGATTAAGCTGAGCTCACAACCTTTTCCTACTACCTATAACTACATTCAGGCCCTTTCTTTGCTTCTGGAACTCATCCATTAATTGATTCTGTTTCCCATGGGGTATAATGACTCCAACTATTGAGGATGTTAAGCTTCTTCTGGACTTACCCTCTCTTGGAAAGCCCGTCTTAGGTGTTACTGATTCCGACAAGCCTACCACTAAAAACACCGGCTATGCTTCCGGGCTCACCTTTTCTTCATGGATTAATAAGTACCGTGGGGATAAGCCTGAATTTTCTAAGGATGAATCTGTGGCTTTTATGATGCACTTCCTTAGCCGATTCTTCTGGTGCGCTCCTGCCAAGAATGTTGTTCTTGAGACCTACCCTCTGGCTAAGGCCCTTATGAAAAAGACTCATTTGCCTCTCGCTGACTATTTCTTGGTGCATCTGTATTCTGGCATTTCTTCCCTGGTTTATGGATGGGCTGATGGCCACTCTAGCCGATCTCATGGCCCTCTCTGGTTCCTTCACCTCTGGCTGGTATGGCATTTCAGGGATATGTCCCGTTTTGAACCTCTACCTTTTGAAACTACCCATCCCTCTGCTAACGATCTTCTCGGGGTTCGGTTTCCCGAAATGCGCACTGAACAATGGATTTACTACTTCATGAACCGATCCCCACTTGGTCCTTCTTCCTGCCACCTCTATTCTGGTACTCCGGATAGTTGGGTTTCGGCTATCAACACTCCCCCTTTTGGTAGACCCCTTCCGAAGGCGTTTGCTCAAGTCTGGAATGCTTGTATCATTCCTCGTCACATTTTTAACTGCTCGTTGTTTATTCCCCCTGACCATTCTATCCCTTCTGAGGTTTACAATCCTCACTTAGTCAGCCGTCAATTCGGCTTTGTTCAGGATGTGGTCATTCCTCTCTATGGAGACCAAAATCGATACAACAAATCCTTCAAAGGATTCGGCTCTGAGAACAGCCGAAATCTCTGTCGTACTTGGGCTCTCCGGATTTGCAACTTTGAAGTTCGTTCTCTTGACATCCGCCCTGGTCTTTCAACCGAGCGTTTCGATACCTGGTGGGAAAAGCTCTTTCTTACGCTAATTTTGGCACTAACTTGCAGAGCCTCCTTGTTTCTCGCGGCTTTCCAGGTATTATGATGTTTTCGGTTGTTGGTTCAGCCCCTGATTACTCCTGCTCTTCTCAAGAGGATGACCCTCTACTTCCTTTACTTAGTAAGTCTTTCGGCTTTCTTCTTATTGTGTGTCGTGTATCTTTCTCAGATTTTTTCCTCTTTTTTCTCGCTTTGCAGGGGCTGCTTTGGATGATGTCTCTTCTTTTCCATCTCATCCGCGTATTTCGTCTGCTCCCGCTACTTCCGGAAAACGAAAACGTGCTGCTTCTGGTTCAGGGAAGTCGAAAAAAGAACCTGCAACTAAGACGCTGCGACGTTCGGCTCGTTCGCCTCTTCCCAGCTCGGCCTAGTCTGCTGATCAGGTTTCTTGCCGCTCTTTTCTTATATATTTTTTTCCTTTCCTTGTTTACTATGTTCTCTTTAACATTTATTTCCTTTTCTTCTAGGCTCCTCGAGTTACCGTTTCTTCCGGCCCTTCCGAGTCACCTAATCCCTCATCTATGGCCCTTGATCCTATTGATGAGAACCTGGCCATTACTTCTAGAATAACTCCTGTTTCTTCGGCCGATATGGGACCAGGATTGACTTCTCGAACACCTGAGGGTGGCAACACTGATTCGGCTGTTCCCATTTCGACTACTTCTCTAGCAGTAGCCCTTCCCTCTTCTTCTATTGCCTCCATTCCTGACCCCTCTCCTGTTCACACTCGGCTGGGAGAATTAGCCGTTGGTAACGTTAATCCTCCTTCACCTTTCCCGGATAAGGATATTCTGGATGATTTCTTTTCCCTTTCATTTGTTTCTTCTTCATCAGAATTTCCTCGTTCTTTCAAAGCCTGCTTGGATAAGCTAGAATGCTTGATTTCTGAACAATCCGACGCCTTCTCCGTTCAAACCAAGCCTATCCTTTTGCTTCTCTCTTATATCAGGCAAACTTTTCCTCAAGATCTTCTGGTTTCCGGTTTATCAAATATCGTTGATGCAATGTTCACCTGTCTCTTACGGATAGACATGGAGCTTCCGAGCCTCTTGGCCTTTCGCAGGACACTCGAGGATGAGCATGCTTCTCTTACCCTTCACAGGGCGGAATTTGACAAGCATGCTTCTGATTACCATTCTTATATGAGTCAATTATCGGCCAATGATGGCCTCAGATCCAATTATTTGAATCGTCTCTCCGCCATCGACTCCGAAATCAGCCGACTTCAACATGAGGCACAAGGCGTGAAGAATGCCTTGGCCGAGGTTGACCAAGAATCGGCTCATTTGCAAGGACTTGTAAAGCAGCTCCACAAATCTGCTCAGGCTCCGAGGGATAAACTTGTTAGTCTCAAAGAGAAAACGGACTATCTTACTTTGAGGTTATCCTTCAGTGACAATGTCCTTGGCGTTTTTCGTGGTTTATGGTCAGTGGTTCAACTTCCTCCTGTGCCAAATACTTCGACGGTTTCCGATAACCTTTTCGTCAATCCTCCCTCAGGGGATAATCCAAGGAATTCTGGTAATATTTAATTTGTTCTTTTGGTCTTGATGATATACGATGATTATGTCTTCCTTTTCTTTTGATTTCTCTTCTTAGATGCTCAGTGTGATCCTTTCCAAGACACTACCGACAAGCTTTTCTCGTCCCAACCCGATGATCCTCTGGTTTCGGCCGAAGCTGAAGCTCGATCGTATCAGGAGTTCCAATCAGTATTGGATCCAACTTCTGTTCGTAATTCGGCCGCCCCCCTTACCAGTGATTTCGGCGAAGACATTGCTTATGATTTGAGTGGAGATTGAACTTTGTTGTTGTTGTTTTTTTTTTAATGGAATGACATCCCCCTTATTGTACTTTTGGCTTTCATTTCGGCCGATCCACTTTGTATACTTAATCGGCCTATTATGAAATATTTGTCTTTTTGCAGACTTGTTTCGCCTGTTTCTTCCGTGTTCCCAGGGATATTTTCTGATACAATATTATCTTCTGCAGCTTTATTGGGATTCTTGAAACGTCTCTTCCGTAATCAATGCTTTTCTCTTTACGTTTCTATTTTTTGCTATAACTGACATCCCTTCATTTCTCTCTATAAATACCAACTCCTATCCTCTTCTTGTCTTATAATCTCGCAAATACCAATCATGAACATCTTGATGCTTTTAATTTCTTCTCCTCCCTGGCCTCCTTGGCCCGTTGGCTCTTTGGTTGATCCTTTACTTATAAGCCGAAAGCCCTCCTTATATGCAGCGCGAGTTCAACTAATCCTTTTACCATTATCTTCATATAAATTGGGAACTTTCCATACATTTCTCAACATGTATTCCGACGGTCATACTCGAGCTCTGCTCTATTTCCTCATATTGTTGTGACCTGTCGTAATCTTACTAATATCGGTCCCAAAGTCTTGGGCGGTCGGATAATAATTGCGCCTTTCTATGGGACCGAATTATCTTCTAAGCTCCGAAGGCCATACCCCTCGAACCTCATCCCTATCTTCAATGCTGAGAGGGGGTGTCCTTGCTGGAGCAGATAAAAATTTCCTTCTTCCTGGTCTGGGAGTTGGCTTCATTGGCACAGCCATCTCTTCTCTCGCCGGCCAGAAGAATTTGGGCTTGGAAATGAATGTTGGCCATCTACCACTTCAGATTCCACTGGCCTCCGCTTCTTCCTAGCCGTTTTAGCCCAGGACGTTTCCCTTGTATATTGTAATTTCGGGCTAGCGACGCCGTTCTCGGCCGAAGTAGCACCCTTTTTGTACTTATTCGTTCATGCAATAAAATCTTTACTTTTTCGCATCACTTAATGTTTAATCCCATACTGATGGATAATATTTCTTCATGTATCTTGCATTAACTGGATTTGACATCTGCTCACCATTTTCGTCCACCAAAGTGTATGCTCCATTCGGTAATTTGTTATGAACAATAAATGGTCCCTCCCAATTGGGACTCCACTTACCTAATCGGCCATCCTTCTGCTTAGGTGGCCATATAACTTTCCAAACTAAATCTCCAACTTCAAACCGCTTAAGACGAATTCGCTTATTGTACCAATCGGCCACAATATCTTTGTTTTTCTGTAAATTCTCAAAGGCTTGCATCCGATTGGAATTAATTTCCAATAACTCATCTTTCATTGTACAATCATACTGTTCGGCCGACATTGAATCCGCCTGGCTTGTTCTCAAAGTCGGCACTGTTATTTCGGCTGGTAACACTGCATCCATTCCATAAGTCAGCCGAAATGGTGTAAACCCAGTAGCTGAAGTTTTAGCATTTCGATAAGCCCACAATGCTTCAGATAACTTCTCATGCCACTTTCTTGGTTGGTCTTCGATCATTTTCTTTATAATTCCTATCAGCTGTTTGTTTGTGGCCTCTGCTTGTCCATTTCCTTGTGGGTAATATGGTGACGAATGCACAATTTTTATTCCGTATTCATCTGCATAGGCCTTAACTTTTTCTCCCACAAATACAGTTCCTCTATCTGTTAGAATCGTCTGTGGGATCCCGAATCTATAAATCAATTGTCTCTTGATAAACTCGATCACCTCCTCTTGTGAAATACTGACATACGCCTGAGCTTCGGCCCATTTCGTGAAGTAATCTGTTGCCACTAGCACGAACTCATGTCTTTTCGACGAAGAGGGATGAACTTTTCCTATGATGTCCATGGCCCATCCTCTGAATGGCCATGGTTTGATCATTGTGTGTAATTCTTCGGCCGGTAACTTCTGAATCGGCCCATGTTTTTGACATTCACTGCATCCTCTCGCATATTTTTCACAATCAGGACCCATATTCGGCCAATAATATCCCAGCCGAATAATACTCCACTTCATCGATTTTCCTGCCCGATGTGCACCACATATTCCTTCATGAACCTCTCCCATTACCCTTCTGGCGTCTTCTTCTCTGACACATCTGAGCAATACTCCATCAATAGTACGCTTGAATAATAATCCTCCTATTATGACGTAATCCATCGCTTTCCGTTTTTTGACTGGATTCGCCTCCGAAGGATCTTCCAACGTCTGTGCTATCTCCTTTATCCATTCGGCCTTCTCTGTTTCGGCCAAATGTACTTCCACATTTCCTGCTATCGGCATCAACTGATATCTAGCTGCATGTTGAGCCAATTCATTGGCCACTTCGTTCTTTTCTCTCGGGATGTATTCAATGTATACCTCATCGAATTCTTCTAACAAATTAACCGCTTCTTCGTACAATCTAATCAACTGAGAACTCTTAACCGAAAAATCGCCTAATAATTGCTGAACAACAACTTGTGAGTCTCCTCTGATAATAATTGCTCTGACTCCTTCTTCTATCAACCGTTGTAATCCCGAAGTCAACGCTTTATACTCAGCTTGGTTATTCATATATGACTCTGGCAATTGCACGAAATACTTGTATACCTTGCCCTCCGGTGTTTGTAGGGTAAACCCTGCTCCGACTCCTGAAGCGGCTTTAGAACCATCAAACGTCATCACCCATGGTTGCAAATATACAATTCCTATCTCACCAACTTCTATCGGCCGATCTTGATGATCGATGTCATCGGTTATCGGATGTATCACATGATCAGCCAGAAAATCGGCTACAATCTGTCATTTCATAGCCCTCAAAGGTTGATATCTCAAATCATATGCATTTAATTTCATGGCCCATTTGGCCATTCTTCGGCTACTGACTGGATCATTCATCATAATCTTAACTATGTCAACCGAAGCCACCATTATCACTTGCCTCGGTTGAATATAATATTCTAATTTCTGGCATGCATGATAAAGACTTAAACATAGTTTATGAATCGGCGAGTACCTTACTTCGGCGTCCCTTAGGATTCGGCTAAGATAGTAAATCGCCCGATCCCTTCCTTCATCGTCTTCTTGCGCCAGTAATGCTCCAATAGATTCTTCGGCCGCTGCTATATACAACTTCAATGGCCGTCCTAAAATCGGAGGAACCAACACATGTGGATTCATCAAATCCTGTTTCAACTGTTCGAAGGCTTTTTGTTGGTCGAATCCCCATTTGAGCTCCTCTTCCTTTTTCAACCTCAATAAATCGGTTAGTGGTTTCGACTTTCCAGCCGCATTTGCTAAGAATCGTCTCAGGAAACCGATCTTTCCAAGAAACTTCTGTAGACTCTTCTTATCATGTGGAGGTTTGGCTTCTTGGATAGCCCTGGTCTTGTTCGCATCAACTTCTATTCCTTTGTTATGTACCAGGAACCCGAGAAAATTTCCTGCCTGTACTCCGAAAGCACACTTGGCTGGATTCATCTTGACTCCGTGCAGCCTCATCCTTATGAACACCTTTCGCAAGTCGTTCAAGTGACTTTCGATATCTTTGGATCTGACCATGACGTCGTCGATATACACTTCAACACAATCCCCTATAAGGTCATGGAAAACATAATTCATGGCTCTCTGGTATGTAGCTCCTTCATTCTTCAGTCCGAACGGCATCACCACCCATTCGTATATCCCTATAGCACCAGAGCACCGAAATGCAGTCTTGTGAATATCTTCTTCGGCCATAAAAATCTGGTTGTATCCCGAATATCCATCCATGAATGATAACATTCCCTGTTTTGCGGCCGAATCAATCAACAAGTCAACAATAGGCATCATATACTCATCTTTTGGAGTGGCTATATTAAGATTCCTGAAATCAATACAAACTCTCAATTTTCCATTCTTTTTTATTACAGGAACAATATTTGATAGCCATTCTACATATTTAACTGGCCTAACAAACCCGGCCGCTAACAATTTCTCTATTTCTTCTTTTATTTTTGGGACTATTTCAGGCGCTGCCCTCCTGGCCGGCTGTTTATGCGGCCTGAACCCTTCTTTGATAGGCAATCTGTGCTCCACAATCGATCGCTCCAATCCTGGCATCTCTGTATAATCCCATGCGAAACAATCCTTGAATTTGACTAGGACCTCCTTGAATCGGCTCGTCATCTGCTGATCTAAATTTGCACTTAACGGGATCTCCCTCGGGTGCTCATCTGTACCAACATTGACCATTTTCAAGGGGTCTTGAGCTTTGAAATCCGGCGTTCGCTTTGGAATTGCGTCTATTAAGTCACTCCACCCTGCTTTGTCGTCTGAAACTCCGAGTTCGGCCGATTCAAACTCGATCGCTTGATTCGGTTGTGCATCCATCATTTACTTTCTTTTTCGACTGGCCGTTCATCGGCCTGATATCTGATCTCAAACCCCAAATCTGTCCAATCACACTCGACCACCTGCGGTTACCGATCCCCTACCACCGCTAGGAATGGTTGAATGGGTTCCTCGTATAATACCGCATCAATTCGGCCGGCTGAGCTGACTGGAAACGGAGGTTGGTCACCATCTACTTCTTCCACTGTGCCATCCTTTTTCCAGAACCATACTTTCTGGTGAAGCGTTGATGGCAAACATCGGGATGTATGAATCCAGCATCGGCCTAGTAGGGCCGCATACGGGACTTCTGCATCTACCACAAAGAACATAGTCGGAATTGATATCGTTCCGACCGTTACATCCACCAAAATACATCCTTCAGCCGCAGTTTGAGCTCCCACAAAACTCATTACCTTCATTCTCGTAGGGAGTAAATCTTCCTTCGAACGGCCTATCTTCGTCAATGTGGATAACGGCATGATATTAACAGTGGCTCCACCGTCGATAAACATTCTTCTGAGTGGTCTCCCATTGACCCAACCTTTAACGTATAAAGGCCTCACATGCTGAGACATTTTCGCTGTTGGAGGCAAAATCGTGCCTGGTTGAGCTTCTGGAACAAATGCTTTATATCCTTCTTCAAATGATTTCTCTATTTCGGCTTCCGGCCGAAATACCTCAAGTTTATCGAAACAAAAGTCCACTATAGGTTCTTCATCACCATAGTATTCCCCTTCTTTCTGACAGAAAACCACAGCTGGTTCAGAATCCGACCAGTATTCCTCCTTTTCTTCGGTGGTTACCGTCACCATATTCGCACTAGATCCGAAGTCGAACTTAAACTGCCCGATAGGGAGTGAATCGCTATTCGGAATGATAGTTGTCTTTGGTTTCCATTCCCTGGTTCGGACTGGCCTAGGCTTCCATTCTTCTTTCGATTTCGGCTGCTCACTTTCAATTTTCAGCTGTATTACTTTCGACCGAAATTCAGTTTTGTTCTTTAGCCGATCCTGTCCTTCTTTCGGCTTCCTCTCTTCTTTCGATTCGGACTTCAAACGAGCCGAAAATACCCTATTGAGTATTCTTCCTTCCGAAAACGAACAGTCATCTGGGAAGTCCTCTTCCCTATGCATCATATCGTACTCCTCTTGCTCAGAAACAGCAGCTGCTTTAAGCCGTTGCATCCTTCGTTTGAACGTACGATATGATCCCTTTCCTTTCGGTCTCTCCTCTGCCCTCCAGGTTGAATGGTCAGACCGGCGTTGGCCGAAATACCTTCTTTCTGGAGAATTTTGGACCCATCGGCCTACCTGAGTATTTGCTGGTGGCCTTCTGAGTTTTTCACTTCGGGACTCACAGCTTCTTCAGGGACTGTGATCTGAATCACAGTTTTTCCATTCTGCTTGTCAGCTGTTAACTTCATCTCTGAATCCCATCCGTTAGTTATGATTTTCAACGTTGGCCTCTCGCTCTTATCTCCGATCTCGATCTCCTGATGTCTTTCCGATTGTTTGATCCACTCTTTTACCTCATAATTCCCCAACCGGTCAAACACATCTGTAACTTTCTCTTTTCCCTTCGGAGATCCTAATCTTTTCCATACTCCCGACTTCTGAACCGATGGCCGATCCCCAAGCCGATCGTGTACAGAACTCTTGCTAGATGATGTTTGATCCCCTAATCGGTCATGCACAGATCTATTCTGGTTGGGCTGCACCATCACCATGTTGGCAACAGGGAACGGATTCTTATCAATCGCCATAAGCCTATCTGGGAACTTCAGCTTCCCATCATCGACATGCTTCTGAATCAGCTTCCTAAAATGTCCACACACCGCCGTGGAATGAGTAGCTGATCCATGGAATCTGCACCATCCGACTTCCAACTGATCCTTGGTAGGCTGTGGATGGTTTCCTTTAAACTCTAGCAATCCGTTCTTCTGGCAATAATCAAATATTTCGTCCATTTGTGACAAGTCGAAAGAGTAAAACCTTTGAGATTCATCTCCTCCTTCTTTCTCCTTGCCTCTGGCTGGCCGAAGTGCTGGACAAGTCATAGGTTTTTTTATGATTAACTCTACCCTTGCAACTTCGGCTAATGCGGGAACGTCATCCGTGTTGTACTCTTCCTGGATTTCACATCTATCCAGAGATTCAGCAAATGAGGCAGCTGACTGGATAGGTTGTGACCTTCCACTTTGACTTCGGCTTGATTTGAAAGCCGCTTGTTCTGCCAAATAAGTCTCCATCTTTATGGCTTCAGCCGTTAATTCGGCCACAGTCCTTGGTCTTGTTACCATCAATCTATCCTTGATAGCAAACTTCAAATTCTGCTTCAAGATTTGAATATATTCATGCTCAGGTAGCATTGTTTTCATCTGAGCCTTCACTGCATAAAACCTTTCAATAAATTCAGTAACCGATTCGGACGCCTTCTGCTTGGTTGACGTCAGATCAACTACCGAAACTTCAGGACTAGTATTATAGAATCGGTCATGGAATAACCGCTCCATTTCGGCCCAAGTATTGACCGATCCCGCTGGCAAATTAATGTACCACTCAAATGCTGGACCAGTCAACGACAAACTGAACAATATCAGCTTGTGAAAATCATTTTGCGCGATTCTGGTGCATTGAGCTGTAAATCGGCCAATATGCTCAATTGTAGAACGGCCGACTTCTCCAGAAAAAGTGTTAAAATCAGGAACTTTTACCCCTCTAGGCAGTGGATACTGCTCCTCAATGTAATCTGGATAAGGTTTCCGATACATCGGCCTATTCTTCTGGCCGATGATATTCCCAAACTGTGTACGAATAATCTCAGCAATAAGTTCTCTGTCAACCAGTTGTGGTGGATTCTGCTGATGTGGTGCGTATTGTTGTTGAACCACTGGAGCAGGTGGTTGAACAGCTGGTTGAGGCGGTTGATTCTGTTGCTGATCGTATCTCTGCTGCGGAGGAACAAAAGGTCGAGCTCCGTGCCCTCCTGGCGGCCTAAAGGCCTGCTGTTGGAAATTGTGAGGATTTTGCATCGCAGGTGGTGGATTTTGCGCCACTGGAGCTTGCTGCGTTCCCATCGGATACATATTCCTCGCTATTTCAGCTCTGAACATTGCTGGCATCGCTGCCAGGATATTTCCTTCGATTTGACGAACCGAATTAGTAACCGCCGCTTCCACCATAAATTGAACCTGATCTCGGAATCGCGGGGTTAAATCATCGTTTGAAAACTCCTGATTGTGGAAGTGTGATGGTCCGGGGAACCCTGGGGGGAATTCTCCGGCTTCTGGTGCACGTTCTTCCTGAATCGGCGGCAAATCAGTCCTCGCCGCCGTGTTTACTGCTGGAGTTGCTTGTTCGAATGCCATTTCGTGTCCCACTGGGCGTGCCACTGTTTGGCTTGGGTGTAGCCAAGGACCTTTTTCTCCTCAAGGGAGGCTATCGGAAAAGGATCAAACCGATTACGGGTCCGGATTAACAATAATGCGCCCACAATTGACTGAATCTTCTTTTGAATTGATCAAAAATAACAAGATACAACGGAGAACCTGCCTGTTGTTAAGAAACAACGGCGGAATTCACCAAAAACAGGGAACCAAACTACCAGCTGCTAAGGAGCAACGGTGGATTTGGAAATGGTAACCGCTACAAACTAGGCTAGATTCTAAGGAAAGCTGTAAAGGAAAGCTGTAAAGAAAGCAGTAAAGATAACAAGGAATTAAATTTGATAAAAGGAATTTGGGGGTTGGATTGATCTCTCTGGTTTTGTGTGTGTCGACCCCTATTTATAGCCGGAGCTGGAGTAACCGCTCTCCGGCCAATCCTTCTGAGCCGAATTCTTTCTTTCTTCATTTCGATTGTTTTGGTTTCGGCTATTCCCTCCCTATTTCGGCCGAAATCTCTATCAGTCTCGGTTCCCTTCCTTCGGTTTACTTTGGACTTTCGGCCTTACTGATCTTGAGCCCATCTTCCTTTCGAACTCTCTCTCTCTTCTGGCCCATATCTTATGGCCCAATAGCTCTCCACGGCCCATTATTTCATATGGCCCCAACAATTGGTGTTGCTGTAATATACTATAATTGGCAAGCTAGTTTCTTAGTAATAATTTATACCGGCAAAAAAGAAATGTACTTTTTAAATCAGGGCTACACAAGCTTAGTAGTTTCATCTCACCTTCAAGTTTGCTTTCTTTAAATCAACACATTTTTTTTAAAAAAAAAATCTTTTTTTTAGGGTGGGGGGGGGGTGTTGAAAAAGAAAAGCAGATTATATTGAGAAATTATTAAGATAATGAAAACTAGAGTACTAGGCTACCAATCAGGTTTAAGATTGGATTTTCTGAATATACTGTATGTATCAACGTCAAGTTGTCAAGATACACTACAAGAATTTTCTGTTTTAGCGACTGAAAAAATTTGGTAAAATTTGGTAGCTAAAGACGTTAGCGATCACCATTTTACCGACCGAAATTCGTTAGCTACCACAGTTTTAGCTACCAAACCCAGATTTTTTCTAGTAGTGATAGCAGAGTGGCTATAGGCTTATGTTATAAGCCTAAGCCTGGCCTCTTTATTTAAATAGGTCGGTTTTTAAGCCTTTTAAAAGTCTGATTAAGCCTATTTTAAAATTAAGTTAAATTCATTGATATATGTTCGGATGTAATCATAAGATTTGAAGACATGAATTTTTGCACTTGAGAAGTTGTTATCTACAACTATTTATATGCGAGGAAAAACTTATAAATATTTTAAGAACACACTAATAATATTAATTAATAATACTTCTACATATAATAATAATACACATTCCTATATAGTAAACATAAACACACTAATAATAATTATAGATAGGCTGGCCTGTTAGGCATAATAGGCTTTTTACAAAGCATGGCCTAAGCCTATTTAGCTAAATAGACTTTCGAAATAGCCTGAGCCCGGCCTGTTTATAAAAAAAACCTGGCCTGGCCTGGCCTGGCCTTTGGTAGGCTAGGCCGTAGGCCCCTGTTGGGTAGCATGGCCTATTCCCACCCCTACTTGGAACATGTGTTGAATCATTAAGGAAAAACGAATGTGTACTCCTCCACTCATCAAATTCTTTTTAGCTCATAACATTTTATTTATTTATTGCAAAATTATTTTACAAATTCAACTAACTAAAATGTGTTGAGGATAATAACTGATATTTAAAAAAAAGAAAAAGAATTACTATCTATATAATTAGAGTGACAGTAGATATTATATGGTTATATAGTTATATATATATATATATATTTAATTTTGGTTTTATTTATGGGTGTGAGCTTGAGATGTAGATTGTCATATACTATCTATATAATAAATCCTGAATAATTTTTGGCATGTTTAGACTGTATTGCCCTTATTAAATATACTTTATTCTTTTTTAATTTTAAGGGTTAAACAGTAATTATGCATTAGGTTTCCATATATATAGGCGCGATTAATCATCCAGAAAAGTACACTCATTCACACATCACCTCTAAATCGTCCTCCTTGCCATGTCATCAACCTTTTAAATCTTTTAGTTGGATAATAAATCTATTTATTAGTATATGAAAATCTTGATAAATCTTTTCATATATTTTACAAATATATAAATTGGAAACAAATTATAATATATTTGATGTTTATGATAAATTTAGTAAAACCAATATATATTATAAATCCTTTAATTGAATGTGTTATATTTTCAAATATATTATATTGAGTATATGAAAATATGAGCCTAAAATATTATCCTCAACTAATAGAATAAATAAAAAATTTAATCTATATAATAAATCCTGAATACTTTTTAGCCTATGCAGATTGTATTGTCCTTATTCAATATAACTAATTTTTTTTAATTTTTTGGGTTATATCAGTAATTATACCACCATTTTATAATCATTGGCTATAATTAATCCACGTCATTGATGATTAATCGATGACTAATTCCAACTCACCTTCCACATCATCAATATCTATATTTAGAAAATAAATCTATTTATTAATATAATAAAATCTTGAGAAAATTTTCATATATATCTTAAAAGGTATAAATTTTTTATGACACTTAAAAGATATAAATTGATTAAAAATATATGACATAAATTATTTATTTGTATATATATTTTAATGAATATTATTGTAATATGATTAAATAATTTAATATAGGTTTAAATTTTATGTTTAAAATATATAATCCCGTATCAATATAGGAAAATAATAAGCATATTTTAAATACAAAATACATTATTGAAATATACTATAAAAATTAGTAAACTATAAAATATATATATAGGAAAACGAAAGTATGCATTTTTTAAATTATAGTAAATATTCTTATCATTTATATATATATTAAAGTATTAGTGAACAATCCATCCTAAATTTAATGTGGTGTCTTCATTTCAATTTTCTAATTTTTTTTATAGATTTTTGCATTTTTAATTTATTAATTTTGATTTTTGTATTTATTTATTTATTCATTAAAGATTTTAAGTTTTTGAAATATATGGAATTTTCAATTTATATGGAAGTCTCACCATCTTCACTTTTAAATATATTTGAAAGATTTGAAATTTAAGATTTTGCATTTTTATTTTATCTATATTAGTTTGCATTTTTAAATTTAATAATTTTAGATTTTTGAGTTTATTTATGTATTTATTCATTAGAGATTTATTCACATTTAAAAATATTTGAAAGATAAAATTTGAAATTTTGTATTTTTTATTTTATCTATTTTATATTTTATTATTCTATATTTTATTTATTTTATTGTTGCATTTATTATTTATTTATAGATTTTGAGTTTTTACACAATAGGATTATTATGACATGAATATGCATTTTGGGGATAAACTTATCCCATGAAATTTTGGGGATGGGGATGTTACTCCCCGCCCCAAAATCGGCCCATTGTCATTCCTATATTGTGTTGCATGGTGCATACAGTGGAATAGCATCCCTACTCATTCCAAGAGGTATGACTGCATATTCTAGATTTTGTATTCCACTAGAGTGTGACGAGAATTCTACATGCAAAAAACTTATCCCAGAAAATTATGTAATCTATCTCCTCATTAAAACAAAGCTCATTATTTGAGATAAAATTTTTGATTGATAGAATGATTACGAGCCCGTCTGAATTAACCAAAATCGTCATTCGATTTCAAAGGAAAAAGGTTACACTCGCATTTTGTTTTACTATGACTATAAAAAAGTCAATATCATCAATCTTTAAATAAGGTTGGACTTTATCTTAAAAAATCAGTTTCTACCCATGTTAGTGATACGTTGCAATATATCGTGTAACTAGAAAGAGGGGATTCCAAGTATTAATATGTAATTAAGATGAATTAACCCAATATACTATAAGAAATGTTGTTTACAATGAAAATTATATATGACAGAAATTTGCACAATGAATTTTTCATGTAGGTGATGGTAATTTGTAAATCTGGTATTATCTTGGAGATGTACAATTAGATGTGACATTTACAGATGATAATTTTATAAACTCTATAGGAGATCCTATAGCGGCAATTGTTAAGAGTGCTTATACAAATATAAACTGCACCACTTCAAATCAAGATATTTTTAAGGATATTGCTATACTAATCCCTACAAATGAGATTGTTAATACAATCAATGATTAGATCATGGAACGTATGTTTGCAAATGAAAATGTATATATATATATATATATCAGTTCTAACAATATTTGTCAAGAGGATGAAAGTATAGATAATGTCAACGAATTATTTCCACTGGAATATCTAAACACGATCAATTATTCTGGATTACTGAATCATGAAATATAGTTGAATTAGGGTTGCATAGTCATGCTTATTAGGAATATAGATCCATCAAATAAAGTATGCAATGTAAGTAGGTTGATAGTAACCAAGATGCGGAACCATATTATTGAGATTAAACTAATTTTTGGGAAACCATGAAAGTAAAAAATTATTGATTGGTATAATGATTATGAGCCTATATCTAATTTAACCAAATTCCTCATTCGATTTCAGATGAGAAAATTTCAACTTGTAGTTTATTTTGCTATGATTATAAACAAAAGTCAATGTCAATTTTTAAAGAATGTTGGACTTTACCTTCCAAAACCAGTTTTTAGCCATGACAGTTATGTTGCAATATTTCGTGTCAATAGCAAGATGTGGCTCAAAGTATTAATATGCAATTAAGAATGATTAACTCAAGATATCATAAGAAATGTTGTTTACAATAAAATTTATATATGACAGAAAATTTACAAAATGGATACTCGATATAGGTGATGGTAATGCCGGTATTGATTTTGAAGATCTACAATCAGATATGACGTTTCCGTATGATATTCTTATAAATTATACGGATGATCCTATAGCAACAATTTTTAAGAGTACATATGCAGATATAAACTGCATCACTTCAAATTCAGAAATTTTTAAAGATAATAAGTACTATATTAGCCCATACCAATGAGATTTTCAAGAATGAAATTTTTGTGAGGGGACTTTTCATATTATACTTAATACTTATATTTAAACTTTGGTTTATTTTAATAAATTTTAAATTAAATAAAAATATTATCTTAATAATTATTTTTATTGATTTTTAGGTTTGTATTGGATAAGCCACAAAAGCTAAAGAAAATGGTATAATATGATTTCTTAGAGGGTGTTTATTTGTGTATTTTGGAACAGATTATCTGATTGTTGCGTTTGCAAAACGCAAATAATCAGCTAATGATGTTTGTGTACTAACTTCTAATAATCTATTATTTGCATTTTGAGGGAATGAAAACTATTTTCTTGCAGCTAAATTTTGGTGCTGCAAGAAAATTGCATTTAGCCAAAAACAAATTTTACTATATTGTTGCCTTTTGAGGTAATGAAATACGCAAATTCAAACACTTCTTAATGATTATCTGATTATTGCGATTTGAAACAGTATAAACTCATCCAAACACTTAATTTTCTACAGCACGTTTTGTTACAATAATTATCTGATTATCCATTTTCTATACGCTGCAGCACTTTATAAAACGCACATCCAAACACCCTCTTAGTTAGTTTTAAAAATAGTTAAATTATATTATCATATGCATCTTTTTTCAAATAGATATAAAATCATTGCACATTTTTCCTTACTCAAAATATAATTTTTTATTATTTTATACAATATAAGTATATATATCATATAAAATATGTAATTATGGCCGTCGAGTCTCGACGGGTTATTTACTAGTTTCAAATATAAAGAAATATATTTCGGGTTTAGACGGTAAAGAAAATACATAAACAAATCTTTAAATAAATATATATACTATTTTAACTAAAAATATTTAGGAGTATTAAAATTTAACTTCTTATTGTAATTTTTTTCTAAAAAACTACATAATATACATAAAAGAGCAATTTCCATTGTATACCCCTCAACTATACCAATGTGTATACTTATATATTTGAACTTTATTTTTGAAAAAAATAACAACCCAACTATTAAACTTTGGAGAAAACCATTCTTCTGTCAAATTTCAACGTTAAGTCATGTTCAACCGTGAAGTTCAAAGGGTTAAAACAGTCAGCTCCTATTTTTTTCTTGACCTTGACTCTAATCTCATTCCTCAAACCCTAGACCCCGTCTGTTTGCCATCATAGGCAACTGCTTTGTGGTTTCCACCACATTTTCACACTTACTAATGGATAATACGTTGTGCTCAATGCAAATTCACTCATATAAGCTGCATACCAACACAATAAAAAAATTCTTAAATCATATGGTAAGAAAATGGTTTTGCATAATTCGGAAATCAAAAGAACAACTCAATTTGCATAACTGAGAAATTAGAGTATAATTTCACATTCAGATTTAAATAACTAAATTTCAAAAAACATTATGCAGTTTCATAATTTAGATTTTTGTAATATTCAGATTCACATAACAAAACTCAAACCCCACATTCGACTTAGCTGAAAAATTCCAAACCAAATTAATTTCATGGAGCCCAGAAGTCTAAATCATACCAGGGAGGAGGTAGACGACTGGGGTTGGGGGAAGAGCGCACAGATTCATATTTCAGAAAACGGATTCGGGGTGAGAGATCGTCTATCAACGGAAATTGTTGCTCCTGGAAGGGTTTGCACACAAGGACGTGAATGAATGAAACAATGGAATATAGATGGCGATGGTGATGGCAAACCCACAAAGCAGTCAGCGGGTTCGAGGGGATGTCCGATGGGAGAGGATATGGTTCGGGTAATGGATATGGGTTTCCGGTCAATATTGTTTTTTGAGCTGACTGTTTTAACCCTTTGAACTTCACGGTTGGACACGATGTTACCTTAATTAACCTTAATTAATTTTGACGGGATGATAGTTTTCTCCAAAGTTTAATAGTCGTAGTGCATTTCTTTCCAAAAAAATAGTTCAAGTATATAAGTGGACACCGTTGAGGGGTATACAATGGAAATTACTCTACATAAAAATAAGTATTTCATCGGTAACAAAAATTCAATATACTATTTTGTATATATAAAAATTAATATCATGATAATATACTTTTATATATATTTTTATCGGTCATTAATCTACATGCATAATTATTAATACTACCTTTGTTCCTTTTATATAACTATTATAGTATATATCATCAACATATTTTTGCGGGTGATTAAAGTGAGTTAGAAAGATAAATTTTAATATACTTAATTAATTTAGTTATACATATAATATTTATAATAGTAGGGATGATAATCATAGAGTAATTTTTCTATTTATATTTTACTTGCATAAAAAAATTGAATTATATTTTGGTATATGTATTATGAAAAAAAATAATTTATTTCTTATATCATTTTAAAAAAAGATAATAAAAAAATTATATTTTATTTAAAATATTATTTTCATAAATATACTAAAATAATAACATCTATCATTTTAAATATATTAATCGAATTAGCATTAGTTTGTATTTAAAAAAGGAAAAAATGCCAATATAGTCCTTTATTTTTACAAAAAAGTCAAATCAACCATTTTTCTTATTTTTTGGCCCAATTGGTCCGCTAAATATACTAATTACGTCCCAATCGGTCCTTCATCCACTAATTATGCCCTAATTACATATTTTTGTCAATTCAGTCCTTTTTTTCTTTAAAAATCTAAATTGGTACGTTATTAATTTTTGCCTCATTTCATGCAGTCCAATGCACATTTCAAAACCACTAATAACTCAAATTCGGTATAAGTAAAAATTCTAAAATTTCGATATTTATAAACTACACGACGAGACGAATCTATAAGATTCTACTTAGCTCATTTTAATTTTTATATCTATGTTTAAAATTGAAGTCAAAACTAGTCTGTGAATAGTAGCAAATTAGACAATGTAGTTATTAAAAAAATGGAGGGAGTATATCGCAATTGGTCTTCATTTTATGGAGAAACACCAAAAACCACCGAACTCTAAAAGATAATCCATTTTTTTTAATAACTACATTTTTTTAATAACTACGTTTTATGTAGAAACACCATTTTATGTGATATACTCCCTCCATTTTTTAATAATTACATTATCTAATTTGCTACTATTCACACATTTGTTTTGACTTAAAGTTTAAAAATAGATATATAAATTAAAATGAGCCAAGTAGGATCTTGTTAGATTCGTCACGTCGTGTAGTTTATAAATATCGAAATTTTAGAATTTTACTTATATCGAATTTGAGTTATTAGTGGTTTGAAATGTGCATGGGACTGCATGAAAGGGGACAAAAATTAATAACAGACCAATTTAGATTTTTGAAGAAAAAAAGGACTGATTTGGCCAAAAATATGTAATTATGGCATAATTAGTGAATGGAGGACCGATTGGGATGTAATTAGTATATGTAGCGGACCGATTGGGCCAAAAAATAAAAAAATGACTGATTTGGCTTTTTTGTAAAAATAAAGGACTATATTGGCCTTTTTTCCATTTAAAAAAATTAATACCCGTGCGCGAAGCGCGGGTGAAAAATCTAGTAATTAAGAAAGGCGAATAGCTAGTTAGATATAATTTGGATTACATACCCACTTATTTATTTCATCCATTTGCTCTCTTCTCTGTAGTATATTGTTTGGATTGATTAATTTGCTCAATTATTATCTTTTAAAATCATTATCATTATTATCCTTGAGGGAAAGAACCATAATTAATTAATTAATGTTTTACATGATCTATCTCCAATTAGATGGATTGATTGCATCTGCAGATATTTCCAACATATTCGCATGAGTCAGTACTGTGACCGAATTCCTACTAATATGTAGCTCATAGTCCTAGCACGTTGAGTCATAAAAATCAAGGGAATCAACTTTGATAACATATTCTCATAGGACAAAATAGGCTTATATTATAGTATATACGGAAAAAAAAAATGCCAAATATATCCTTTTTCTTTCAAAAAAAGTCAAATCTATCCTTTTTTATTTTATTACCGAATTTATCCTCTACATATGCTAATTATGTCCAAAAATATCCTAAATTCACTAATCCTTGAATGACTGCTGATGTAGCATTTAATTAACTTAAACCTACAGGCTGGATCGTATTTGAGTGCTGACAATCCAACGTGTTTGCCAAATAAGAGGGTAACGAGAGCAACCCTAAAAATTAGAACAAATTAGAACAGACAACGCGAGAGAAAGGCAGCTCCAACGACGCGAGAAGAAAAAGCCAAAAGCCATTGATGAACCAAACCAAGCACCCACATTTCAGGAAACAATTGAGAAGATGTACCGTAATCGGGAGGGGGGCAACCATTCTCTTCTTTGGCCCTCAGTTTTGAGCCGAACGTCCCCATTATCGTCGCTTTGTTGCCGGAATTCGAATATGCACCGCGGGATTAGGGTTCGCGATATTGGGGGTGATTGAAAGAAGGGCTTCGAATCAGTAATGAAATTAAGGTTCGAATTTGAAAGGAAGTGCTTCGATGTTGGGGGTTCGTGATTTGGATTGATTCAACCAGCATAAACCCTTCAGAAATTAGGATCGGGTCAGGTCGGGTTACCCTCTTATTTGGCAAACACGTGGATTGGCAGCACTCAAATACGATCCAGCCTGTAGGTTTAAGTTAATTAAATGCCACATCAGCAGCCATTCAAGGATTAGTGAATTTAGGATATTTTCGGACATAATTAGTATATGTAGAGGATAAATTCGGTAATAAAATAAAAAAAATGATAGATTTAACTTTTTTTTGAAAGAAAAATGATATATTTGACTTTTTTTTCCTATTATATACATGCAACTATGCAAGTATGAAATAAATACTGGTTAGAGCTCTTTATACAAAGTAACGTGTGTATTTGCTTCAGTCCATTCTGTATTGTTTGGGTTTACGCATATGGTTAGCCCATCTTACACGTGAAGGCGTGGGTTAAGATATATGCAAATCTGGGATTGCAACTCCGGTTGTTAAAAAATTCTTTTTCTTTTGAACCTTTGGACGTTACAAAATTTTTAAAAAATAATTTTTGCTGCACATTTTGTATTGATTTATGAGTATTTCTAAATTAATTTTATTTTCATAGTAAATTTATTTTAACTATTCAAACAAATGCTGCAGCTTTTTACACTTATATTACCGATTTAAAATGATGACATATAGTCAATTAAGTTAAAAATAATTTAATAATTTTTTTTATAAAATAAAATATTTATTAACATTAGTTTAAGGGTTTAGGGTTCGTCCAACTGCTGAATCACCTTCAGCGCCTCCATCCTACTAGAAAATCTAAAGAAACCGAACGCTACTCCCTTCTTAGTCCACCTATTCGAAGGGAAAAACCAATCTCGCACTTTGGCCACCTTGTCAACAACCTTAAAAATGCTTCCTCCGATCGCCGCCACAGGAAAGTTTCCCACAAAAATCCCAACTAGATTTCTGCCAGCCTCGTACGCTTCGTTTTCCTTTTTGCTAAAACTTGCCCAGCTCTGCGATCTAGCTTGTCCTCTAGTCTTCGATGTCCTTTGCCTCCAGATTGCACTAGCCCCAGCTCCACCAGCCTGCTTCTGCTTTCCAACCTCCGTCCACACACCTCCGGACATTCTTCTCGTAACAATTTTCTTTCAAAAGCCGTTAAACGTGCCGTTAACCCTAAACCCTAAACCCTTAAAAATACAGAAAAAAAAGCAAAAATTATTTTATTTTGGGAAGAAGCTGAGGGTGAACTGGGCGAACCCGAGGAGAAGGAGCATGGAAAAAAGAAGAAATTTTAATCGGAGCTCCAACCAGGCTAACGCGAAGAGAACCCAACTAGCCAGTAGGAAGGATGGTGAAAGACTGGTTAATGCATGGAGGGACGAGAGGTCTTATGCGGATGTTCTTCGAGGTAGGGGATCTGGGAAACCGTCAGTGGAGAAGGGGGGGTACGAGGTCCAACTCGTCGAGGTGACGAGTGACGCCGATTGGCTAAGTCGATTAGTGATAACCAAGATAAGTAAGCTTGAAAATTTGGTGGCTTTTCAAGACTGGCTTTTCAGTGAGTACGATAAGTGCATGGAAATAATTTATGGAGGTGGGCTCTTGATGGTGGCGGTCTTCAATAGTTCAGAGGAAAGAGACAGATTCTTGTCGGACGGAAGGGACTCTAAATTTGTCCAATGGAAGAGAAGATGGTCTTCAGGAGCTTTGGAGAGGAAATATCTAACATGGATACATGTATATGGTATCCCGTTTAATGCATGGAGTGAGGAAAATTTTAGAAGAATTGTTGATGGCTGGGGGACTGTAATTAGTATTGATTCAGACACAAAAGATCGAAAGAGGCTTGATCGAGCGAGGTTGCTGGTGGCGGTTCATGAGGAAGCTACTGTTCCATTGGAGTTGACAGTGATAGTGGGCAGGGATTGTGTTTCGGTTATGGGGGTCAAGAGGGTGCGATTATTGCTTTCAACCGGCGATTGGGAATGCTGGAGGATTACTTATGATTTGGGAGTCGGGTAGTTGCACTATGAATGAGGTGGAAAAGGGGCATCACTATATGTGGATGAGGAGAACGTTTAGAGGTTGGGAAGAGGTTATTAACATAGTTTGCATTCATGCTCCGAATAGCCGTAGAGAAAGGCTTGATTTCTGGAACACGATTGGCAGTAAATGCGATACTAATAATGGAGAGTTGTGGTGCATGGTTGGAGACTTTAACGCTGTAATGGTCGATGGAGAAAGAATTGGAGTGAGTGAAGATACAGGGTCATCCAGGGAGTTTGTGGACTTCGTAAACCAGCTGGGATTGGTTGATCTTCCTATGGAATGGGGAACTTTCACATGGTATGGTCGGGGTGGGAGGGCGTTTAGTCGTCTCGATAGGTTCTTGCTATCGCCGGGATGGTTGTGTCTCAATAGTGCAATAGCCCAACGGAGGTGTGATTCGGTGCTCTCGGATCATTATCCGGTTAGTCTAGAACTCGGGGAGAAGTCTTGGGGACCGAAGCCTTTCCGCTTCTACAACTATTGGTTGAATGAGAGAGGATTTGAGGACATGGTCCGAGCAGCCTGGGAGGGTGGAATCTCGGGCAGTAGGAGTGCAAACAGAGGAGGAAGTCTGCTTGGCAAGTTGAGAAATCTGAAAAAACATATAAAAGAATGGGATGGGTACGGGCCTAAGGTTTTAGAGAATAAAATCCAAGATTTGATGGCCAAGATTGGAGATATTGAAGTTAGGCAGCAGGGGGGTAGTATGGAGGAGGCGGACAGGGAAGAATGGCTTCGAAGGAAAGGGGAGTTGTGGAACGTTTACATGGCGGAAGAAAGGAGATGGTGTCAAAAGTCAAGGGTGCAATGGCTTAAGGAGGGGGACAACAATACTAAGTTTTGCTGTCTCTGTGGCATCTATTAACAGAAGAAAGAACTACATTGGAGCTGTTAGATGGGAAGGCAGGATTGTGGAGGATCCGAAAGAGGTGAAAGAAGTGGCGTTTCAGTTTTTCCAGTCCGCTTTCGCTAAACAAAAAGATGAGGTGTTTACAGTAGGCAGTATCGAATTTTCTAAACTAATCGACTCGGACAGAGGATGGCTGGAAAGGCACTTCTCGGAGGAAGAAGTTAAATCGGCCGTTTGGAGCTGTGCAGGGGATAAAGCTCCCGGTCCGGAAGGCTATAATTTGGGATTCTTCAAACACTTCTGGGAACACCTAAAAAAGGACGTTATGGAGCTGTTTAAGAACCTGGAAACAAATGGGAAATTGCCTCGCGAGCTCGGGGGATCTTTTATTGCTTTGATACCTAAGAATGACGCGCCTATGGAGTTTGGAGACTACCGGCCGATTTCGTTGGTTGGGAGTGTATATAAGATAAAGGCAAAAGTATTAGCAAGGAGACTACAAGAGGTTTTGGACAAATTAGTGGGTGCACCTCAGATGGCATTTGTAAGAGGCCGACAGATTCTAGATGGGGCGTTAATAGCGGCGGAGGTGATTCACTCCACTAAGACCTCGGGTGAGAGTGGATTTGTAGTGAAAATTGACTTCTCAAAGGCATATGACAATGTGAGTTGGGGAGTACTGTTGAAGGTGCTGGCTGCAATGGGATTCAGAGATAATTGGATATCCTGGATGAAGGAATGTCTTACGACGGCGTCAGCAGCGGTTTTAATTAATGGCTCTCCAACTGAATTCTTTAAGATGCATAAAGGGCTAAGGCAGGGCGACCCATTGTCGCCTTACCTCTTTGTATTGGTAGCGGAAGTACTTAATAAATTGGTGGAGAGGACTGCGAATTTGGGCCTGGTTGAAGGTCTTGAGTCAAGCAATGGAGGTCCGATTATCACGCATTTACAATATGCAGACGACACGATTCTATTTTGCAAAGGGAGGATCGAGCAGGTGCGGTTGATCAAGAGAATTCTATGGGTTTTGGAGCTGTCTACCGGGTTGCGTATTAATTTTGGAAAAAGCAGTATCTTCGGAATTAACTGCTCAGTGGAACTAGTGAAGGAAGCGGCTGAGATGCTTGGTTGTGCGGTAGGAAGCTGGCCGTTAAAGTACCTTGGGTTACCTATTGGTGGAAGGATAAACGGAGTGGACATTTGGAAGCCATGCTTGGATCGTATGGAGAGAAGGTTATCAGGCTGGAAGGGCAAACTTTTGTCTCAAGCCGGTCGCCTATGCCTCATAAAATCGGTATTGGACAGCCTACCGGTGTATTATCTATCGTTGTTTAAGGTCCCGAAGGCAGTGGCTGAAAGGCTGGAAAAAATCAAAAGGCGTTTCTTCTGGAACGAGTGGAACAGGGAAAGGAAATTACACACACTTTGCTGGGAAAGAGTATGTATGCTCAAGGAAGAAGGTGGTCTTCAGATCTGGGACACTCAGGGTTTTAATAAACCACTATTAACAAAATGGAGATGGCGCTTTGGGGTTGAACAAGCTCTGTGGAAGGAGGTTATAACAGCAAAATACTATGGGGGTGTGGCAAGGTTGGTGCCAGGTCAAGCCGTTGGAAGATCAATTTGGGGAAATATTTGTAGTGTATGGGAAGCAGGGGGAGGGGCCGATCAGGAGGGATTCAAAATCATTACTGGAAATGGGGATTTAACTTTGTTCTGGCACGATCCATGGGTTGAGGACGGGCGGCCGTTGAAGGATATGTTCCCGAGACTCTTTGTCCTAGCTTGCAACAAGGATGGGAATGTGTCGGAATTTGGAAACTAGAGTGGTACAGAATGGGATTGGAATATTGCCTTTAGAAGGACGCTGTTTGAATGGGAGGTGGAGTTATGGAGGGAGTTGATGGAGGTTTTGGACAGGTCAAAATTGTGTCGTTTTATACCTGACAATGTGGTTTGGTTGAAGGAGAGTAATGGTATTTTCACAGTAAAATCATGCCGGAATCGCGGATTAGGAAACACGTGCTATGATCAAACCTGGCTATGGAGAAGCCTATGGAAGATTAGAGTGCCCATGAAAGCGAGAATACTAGTCTGGAAGGCTCTAAATAATGCTCTCCCAACAAGGAATATACTCGCGAATAGAGGATGCATCCCAAATTCTGGTGTAGCCTGTCCGTTCTGTGAAACTGAAATGGAAAATGCAGACCATATTTTCTGTCTATATAAAGTGACGGGGGGTCTGTGGAATAAAGTTATTTCCTGGTTTGGAATTGATTGGGTTGCCCTGGTAAGACATGGAACATGATGGCAGGTTGGATTGGTTTCAATCCAAAACGAAATAGGAAAACTTTGTGGTTGGTGGCGGGAATGGCTGTCATATGGCTTATTTGGAAAAGCAGGAATGACATAATATTTAAATGTAAAGATTTCAAGCTGGATAATGCAGTGGAAGAGTTGAAATGGATAGTTCGGATGTGGTGGGGAGCGGGTTACAGTATCATGCAATGCCATGTGGGAGATATAAACGTGGACTTCCCTACGGGGTTAGTTCAAATATTCCAGCAACGGGTTAGAGTGCCAAGAAAAGGATTAGTTTGGGAGCGACCTCTCAAGGGGTGGTGGAAAATTAATACAGATGGATCGTCGTTGGGGAATCCAGGCCAAGCAGGTATCGGAGGCGTCATTCGAGACGAGGAGGGGGGTCTCTTATATATTTTGTCGGACTATATTGGAATAACTGACTCCACAGAGGCAGAGATCATGGCGGTCAGCAGGGTATGTTTGGCCCTAATCCGTGATCAAGGTTTCCCTCTCCAACGACTGGTGATTGAATGTGATTCATGGAATGTGGTGGGGTGGATTTCAGAACCTAGGAAGCTTCCATGGCGTTTCAACAAGTTGTTGGGACCAATTATGACGGTTTTGAAATGTGCGGGGGAAGTTAGGGTGCAACATATTTTGAGAGAACGTAATGATGTTGCAGACTACTGGGCAAAGCGGGGTGCGACACAATTGGAAAAGGTTGAGGAATGGTTTTAGTGGTGAGGTGGGCTGGCAAGAGAGCAGGTGATGGAGCTTATGTTGTGATGCGATTCTTTGACGCCCAATTTAGTAATTATGAGAGTGTACTGAGGGTTGTGAAGCTGTAGTAATTTCGCATTGATCTTATACCTGGGGGAGGATAGTATATGTAAATACTGCTTTTGTTTATATTGTTGATCGGATAAGCATGTCAGAAAGAAGTAACAGAATGTTGAGAACATAAGTGGATTGACCAGGAGTTTGAGGAAAAGGGGATGAGGAAAGATAAGGGGTTGATGTACTGACATATATGTAGTAAATTTTATATGTTTTTTGTTGCAGGTTGGAGATGCTGCTGGGGTACTGTGAGGAGGAAGTTGGTGTCTACAATTGGGCGATGATCTTAAGTCTCTTACCTGTTGCAGTGGCTGCGAAGGTTATGGCAGCCGATTGGAATCGAAAATCTGTTGCGGGCGTAGGGAACCTGAGGGGATTGCTGTTGGTTTTTATTGGAACGTGATGTCATCGGAGTAGCCTACCGGAGACATGAATCTTTTTGTACGCGTATGCTGTTGGTTTAGTTGCTTGAGTAGATTGGATGCGGATGCAAACGTGGCTGCCCAGGAAGGAAAAAAGATTTGAGCACGATCAAGCTTTCATCAAAACTTATAGGTCACAGGTTGCTATGGCCGCTGGAACCTATCGTGATCGGCTGAAGTTGTGTTTGTTGCCGTGGCTGCTGCGGATGGTGCCTTGAGATGTCGAAGTTGATGCGGAAGTCAAGGCTCCTGCCATTCTCACATGATCAGCTTCCGAACATAGGGGAGGATTGTTGTCTGCTATTGCCACACACACAGTGTCTGCTGCTTACTGGAATTGGTGCGATCTGTTCATTAAGCTCTCTTTGATACAATCATATGTGATGTTCATATTGATATCCTATAACTTGCTGTAGCATTCACGTTCAACCCAAGCATGTTTCTTGTCAATGTATCGGCCAAGTTGAGGGCGCTAGGAGTCCCCCCTGGATTTGCTCCATACCCTACATCTCTGTAATTTCTCCTTCCTCTCTAAGCCTGCTTTGAGCTCTTTTTATTCGCCTCTCCTCTCACTCCCCAACATCTCATTCCCTTGTGAATAAGCCTCCTTTTCGTTTCTACTTATGTCCTTTTTTCTTTGGGAGGTTTAGGTACTCTTTTTTAATTCTCAACTGATATAGCCTCTCGTTGTTCCAAGTCTGATGTCGGAACCTTTTAAGGGATTGGATAGACTGTTCTTATGGATTGGCATGAGCTATGTTTAAATTTGGAGGTTTATGAATAGTTGTGAGTGGTGACAATATCGGATAAATGTGATCCTCTTCATCCTAGTATGGTGACAAGATTGGTTTATGTTGGGTAACCTCTGGGGTGTGTTTTATATAAAAAAAAAAGGATATCAAAAAAAAAAGAAAGGATATCAAAAAAAAATAGAGAAAAAAAAAGAGAATAATTAAAACAATTTTAAGAAGTGTATAGCATGAGTTGATGGATAGGTACCATTATTGGTACCATAATAGCTCATGTCCAGTGTTGGGTTCTTTGCTGAGTGAGGGGTTGCAGTCTGCGGTTTCTATTGTATGAGATTGAACCGGCTTGTTCCCTGCTGATATTCTCTCGTGCACATCATGATTTGGATCCCCTGCGACCATTTTCTTCCATCTCCTCACCTCCCATTCCCTATTTCCTTATTCTTCTCATCTTCTTTTCAGATTTTCTGTCTTGGTTCCATCCTCTTAGCATGCCCTTTGACTGCTGTTGGTACATTGGTTTTGAACATCATTGGTGGGAAGATGTGATGTTGTAGTATGCTTATAGGGCTGTCATCAAGATAGATCACATATGCTTTGTACTCCCAATCCAATTCTGAGAGGCTTAGGAGGATCTTGAAACTGTGTGGTACTCGCATATCTAAGATGACTGAGGTAATGGAGGTGCAACTAGAGTTAGCTACCAATGCCCCCGTCGATGTTTCTGATGGAAGATCCTCACGAATTTCGGAGACGGCTCTTGATTTGGGAAGCTGATGATCAAGGTGATGACATGGGTGTTTTTGCTGTTTAATATTATAATTACCATCACCACTTTAATATGGGATCCCTGAAATGGACAAAGTTGACAAAGTGATATTTGGGATTAGATATGGTTATTGTGAATTGCTTGGGTTACGGAGGGGGTTTTGTCCTTGTGAACTCCCCGGACTATAAGTAGTATCTGAGTTGGAAATTGTATGCTGGATGGTTGTGTTGGTTTTGGAGGAGTGCATTGCTCCCTCATAAACTGTGTACTTGGTATTTCGGTTTTGGAATAAAAGTTTCTTTTCCTCAAAAAAAAAAACATTAGTTTATTTATTAAATGTACACAATAATTCTTTATAGAAATAATTTATATTACAAATACTAAAGTTCTATTAAGGGATATAACAATAATTTAATGATTAAATTTTATCTATAATGTTTTGCTTTTTTTTTCTTTTGTAATTTTTTTTTAATCTAAGGAATTTCTCAAATAGATTAGAGCTCAAGATCAACATTTGGATGGACATTTACAAAGCTTATTCCAAACTCTTGTTTAAACAATTAAAATTTCGTTACTACTCAAATGAAATTAAATAATGTTCGTGATTGTATATTTGTATGTACAATGCTAGCTAGCCAACCATAATTCCAATTTATTAATTTAAAAAATACAAGTTGTGATGATATAAGATTTTTTCTGCACCCAACTTTTGGAAGTTTTTAGGAGCTTTGATGAGCTTTAGATTTTATATCAAAACAATAGTTCCATTCTACAAAATGGCTTTTAAAGGCTTTAGCTGTGAATTGCAGCTCCGAAAAGCTCTAAAATCAATAGCCACACTGAGTAACTTTTAAGAGTTTTCGAAAGCTACTTTCCTGTTAATTAATTTTTCTTTTCAAAATAATTTTTGACAGCTACAGCTACTTCTACCAAATACTTATGCAAAAATCGATATCTACAACTCTTACAGTTCATAACAGCTACAGTTCCGTACAGGCTACAGCTGCAGTTCATAGCTAGGACATACAGCTACAGCTCTACGTACAGAACGAATCCATAGTATGCTGTATGCTTACTAAAAATGTCCGTTACGGTGCAGACGAGCCTTGGCCAATTCCCATTCCTTTAGCAGTTTAGCTTATAAACCTCCCGTGGACTATGCTTCCTATTGTTTGACTTTGGGAAAGCTGAAATTACGATTCTGCCCCCACTACAATACATCAAGAGATATTTTATTCTTATACTTCATTTTGATGCATTAACAATCATTACTATTTTTTAACAAAATAATTAAATAAATTCTCCCCCGTTTTGTGAAAGCATTACCTTTTAGATATTTTAGGTGGGAAAAAACTTCTAAGTACAATAATTAAAAATTATTGCGAGCAAAATTAAAGCAAGAAACAAAGTAGAGTGCAAGGTTCAATTATACGACGTTGAATTGTTTGGAATTTTAAAATATCTTGTTTACAAAAATAAAATAAAATTCAATATCCCCAAAAGGGGCTATAATACGGCGTTGGATTGTGCAACCGCGTTATCCGAATGTGACTGTCATTTTGGCCTTGTCTCCTTCTCAATGCATTGTCTTTATCCATTTAATTATTATATTGATTTTTCGCATTGGATACCCCTTTTCATATCAAACATTGTTTCAACACCTATTTATTTCATCTATAAATAATTAATAAGAGATTGATGTCATACCTATTTAATTTGCCATATTGTATATGTGGACTTATTGTTTAATTTCAAAAATGTTCATTTCTACTACAAACTACTACTACTCTTTTAGGGAGTCATTTAAATTATAATGGCACAAGTGAAAAGTAGCTAATAAAAGAATACGTAAATGAAAGAATACAAAACCATGTCCCTAGCTATCGCCTTTTGACATTGAAATTTCCTTCCATTTGCAAATAGTATAGAATCTAATCTCCTCCGTTGAAAATAAGTAGTACTATTTTCTATTTTTGCAAAATCAACAGACACCCCATAACTAATTGTATGAAATATGCAGACCTGCAAATTAAATGGGCCTGGTCCATATTAGGAGAAATTTAAGCCCACCAGAGAATTTTGGGCCTTATTCTTAACGAAAGAAGCCCAACATCAATTGTCAATTGTCACTATCGTTCCACGTCAAAAGTCAAAACGACCTCAGCAAGAACATTTTTAAAGTATGGCTTTTATCTTTTGCCATGGGCACTGTTTTGTAATATTTGCTTTGTATGTTTTCTACCCCCATTCCATGAAACTTATCGTTTCCATAAAAGGGAAAATGGACGACATGTAGAACTGTTAACCCAACAAAATTTATATTATAGCCCATCCAAGTTTACATGGCCCAGTCCGTGAAAATATATCCGGAGGCCCAGTCCGTGAAAATATATCCGGAAAAGAGAACGCACTTCCAAAAGACCCAATTTATTTTTTGGCTCGATCCAATTCAAGATTTATCCGGATAATGACCAAGTGGAAGCTAGGCGAAAGGGAGGTGATGAGAACCATCCTCCTGCACCAAGCCGCCATCCTCTGCACGAGCGCCGTAGTTGTCATGAGAAGTCAAGGAAAATTGCGTCTCGGCGGCCACATTAATGCAGGACGGCGCCGTTACCTAATTAATGAATCCCGCAATCAAAGGGATCGCTACAACGGAGGATGTCATCCCACCCTCTATAAAAGGATGAAGAGACACACTCCAGAGGGCACCACAAACCCTTCAGAGGAATCGCA
Source organism: Hygrophila difformis (assembly GCA_030278955.1). NCBI lineage: Eukaryota > Viridiplantae > Streptophyta > Magnoliopsida > Lamiales > Acanthaceae > Hygrophila > Hygrophila difformis. The sequence continues at coordinate 44,225,732 of JAOANR010000005.1, read as the reverse complement.
TTACTATTTTTATTTTCTGTATCATTTTCCTTTCTGCATAATTTCTTTACCGTTCTTCAATTTTGCAAATTTTTATTTCTTTTGCAGTTTTATTCAGTTTGTTGTATTTCTTTCAAAATCCTTGTAAACATCTTCATCATTATCAATCAAGAAATTCTTGGTTAACAAATTGGCACGCCCAGTGGGACACGAAGTGGAAACCATATCCGCTTGAAAGTGTATGCAACTCAGATCTGGACGAGTAGTAAGGGATTTAACACAAAGATTTGGAGAAATGTCGCTACATGAAGAAACTCCAGTAAGAACACCGTCTGAAAACGTCGATAATACGGCGACTACCTCCCAACTACCGCAGGGGATAATGCAAGTCCCAACTTTTTCGGAACAAATACGGCTATCGATGAATGAATCGATGGCTGAATTCATGCCTTTACTGACAAGGCACCTTATGGACGTATTGCGGCCTACCATGGCCGATCAAACTGACAGGATATGTGGATCCCTGCGTACTCCACAAGAGGGATATATCCCTGGCATGAATATGTCACCAAGCGTTACAGGACCGTATGGCGGTCTACAAAAGACTTGGGGGACTGGCCAGCCATCACTATCTGAGTTTGGAGCACCACCTCCTATGATGTATGCTCCATCAGGATACTTAATGGCATCTAGCGTTGTTCCGGTACAGCCATTTGGAGTGGCGGCTCCTATCCCAGCCGCCATGCATAATCTAGGTACTGGAGGAGGACACATGCAACCTCAAGTCACCAACATACCTTGGGTTGCCAACATGCCTCAGGCCGCCTCCCCATTGCCTCAGGCCACCCATCAGGCCGCCTCCCCATTGCCTCAGGCCACCCATCATCAGGCCGCCTCCCCATTGCCTCAGGCCACCCATCATCAGGCCGCCTCCCCATTACATCAGGCCGCGCCCAGTATCAGGCCTCCAGTCCACACCAGGCCACCCTGCAAACTCAGGCCGCCAACCCATACCCGGCCGCCAACATAAGTCGTCCGGCCACCAACATGAGTCATCCGGCCGCCAACTTGGCTTCGACCGCCAACATGACTCAGGCCGCCATGCCTCAGGCCGCCATGGCTCATCCGGCTGCCAACATGCCTCATCCGGCCGCCAACTTGGTCTCGACCACCACCATGGTCCAGGCCGCCATGCCTCAGTCCGCCATGGCTCATCCGGCCGCCATATATCAACAAGCTGCCATGCCTCCTGCACAGGCGCCTGTAGTGTCGCCCGAGTTGTTAGCAGATATGATGAAACAACATTTCGGCTTTCAATTAAGGCCGATGGAACGACCCACCTATAGGAAACCATACCCAGATTGGGTAGACACCATGCAGCCTTACCCTAAAGGCTTCAAAATGCCCGAGTTCACCACGTTCTCGGGAGACGACGGCAAATCAACCGTAGAACACGTGGGCAGGTTTACTGCTCAGTGTGGGGAAGCAGCGGCCAACGACTGGCTGAAGTTAAGATTATTCAGTTCCTCTTTGACTGGACCCGCATTTGCCTGGTTTGCATCCTTGCGGCCAAATTCAATTCAAAATTGGGCCGATCTCGAGCGGGCATTTCACGACAGATTTTATACACCTCTGTCACAGGTTAGTCTTGCAGATCTCACTAACACCAAGCAATTTGCCGATGAGACGGCAAGCTCATTTATTAATAGATTACAATGCATTAAAGGCCGATGTACTATGGCAATACCCGATAAAGAAATAGTCAATATAGCAGTGGCTAATATGTCACCGAAATTAAGAGAACATTTAATCGTGCAGGATGCAACTGACCTTGCCCAGCTGGCCGAGAGAGCGGCCCGTGTGGAAAAATTCCTGAGGGAGCAGGAAGAGAGACGTCCTATGCGTCGAGTTCATTTCGAAGAAATAAAACTCAGCGATGATGAGGACGAACCTGTAGAGGTGGCTGTTGCTGAGCTAGTTCAGACAGCCAAACCACATACATGTGCGGCTCTCAAGCCGCCAAAACAAAGAGAGGCTAAGTATAAGCCTGAAGAAGACCTTTTTGACATGGGCAAAGCGGACTAAGTGTTCGATGCCCTACTCAAAGACGGTGTGATCAAATTGCCTGAAGGGCAAAAATTACCAGCGGCCGAGGAAATTCGAGGCCGAGCATTTTGTAAGTGGCATAATTCGTATACTCATAGCATTACTAAATGCAGGAGTTTTAGAACGGCCATACAGAACAAAATAAAAGAGGGTCGTTTGAAAAGTGCAGGTATGAAAGTGGATTTAGATCCATTCCCTCAGCTGCCAATTGGTGTTTCTGGACTCATCCCAAACCCAGAAGATGGTGGCTCCAGTAGCCAGAATGATAGAGGAAATGAACACATTGAAATCGAGGAGGAGGATGTGGACTTGTTATCTGATGAGTCCGATCATGAAAGAAAAGAGTTGTGCAGTAAACAACCCAGGTTTAAGAGCATGTCAAAGGAGGACTTCAAGAAGGTCTTGGAAGCTGAAGAAAGAGAACACCACAAGAAGAAAAACCCTCCTTTGAGGGTTGAGATCTCTAAGCAGGTGGTAGAGATCCATGAAAATGGGAAACACCAACCTATTGCTCGTGATTATAGGCATGGTGTACAGGTGGTTCCAACCTTGATGAGGCGACCAGAACATCCAGTTGAGATTGAAAAGTGGATGAAGAATAGGGCTCAGAACAAAGCCACTCAGAAGGAGCCGCCACCCATGACTAGGAGTCAGTTTAGGCGGGCTCAAAGACGATATGTCGAGGAAATGCGGCAGTGGGAGGCACAAATCCATAAGTTGGAATCTTCCAGGCCTCGGAAGCCAGTACAACCAACTTATTTCAAAGGAGAAACATCCCAGCAGCGGAGGCCTGATAATGGCCAAAATTGACCATTATTTTCAATCTATTTCCGTGTCTAATACGGACATTTGATCGCATTCCGGTCTTATTTACATAAGAAAGCAGTCGAATTTGACAGATATATGCAAGTTTGTATAAATAATAAGCTGGTATTGAAAAACACAAAAATATTGTTATTTTATTATATTTCATATTAAAAAAATCCAAAAACATGATAAAAATATAAAAATCCTCCACTTGATTAATTTTGGTTCGATATTGTCTATTCGGTGAAACACGAGTTCATTAAATGGAGCCTAAACCAAATAATCAAGTGGAACAAAAACTTTATGTCTATATTATTTTTATTGGTTTGTTGATGTATATATTTATTTTTTTCTTATGTTTGTTTTTAATTTAATTTTGTGGTATGAGTAAGAAATAATTAGTTAACTAATCACTTTTAATTTCAATTAATTGCAGGTGATTAGATTTAATTAAGTCCAAGAGTTGAAGTCCAATCCATTCTCCAATCAGTCCAACCTGTAAGCCCAATACAATTTTCCTAGCCCAATACACCAAAGCCCAATCCAATCCCCATTGGCCCAAATCATCTCTAAGCCCAATACCCAACCTAAAACCTAACCCTAACCCTAACCCCCAACCCTGCCGCCGGCGGCGCCGCCGCCGCCGGCCACGCCCTCCGACCAGTAATCCGAGCTCACCAGCCACCATCCCGGCCTTGTCCTTTCCACTGTGCGCCACCACCACCGAGGCCGCGACCACCACCCGCAGCCCCTTGCTCACACCAACACCTCCATCCTATCACACCCGGCCAACCACCACCATCATCCAATAGCTCCTTCTCCAACCACAAAACCCCAAAATCAAACATCAAACCCCCAAAATTAAATCAAACCCGAGCCACCGCTGCCGATTCTTCCTCCGCCCATCTCCGGCCACCCCTCAAACTCGCACCACCACCCATTTAATCCAAACAAACCACCACTTTTCCGATCGACCACCATCATCCCATCTCCGCCACCATCCATTTCTTCTCCAATCCAACAAAATAAGAGATTCAAAACAAAACAAGAAAAACCCCAAAATCGCCGCACCACCACCTCCACCTCCGTTCTCAGTCAACCCGTCGCCGCCCCATCTCCGCGGCCAGCCCTCGCCGAGCCACCATCGTCGTCTTCACTAACACCACAGCCCAATCGACTCCGGCCACATCTTCATCTCCATTCCCAATTTCAGTAACCAAAGAAGAAAACAAAGAAAAAAAAATCGAGAGACAGAGAAGAGAGAAAACAGAAAATAAAATAGAAGAGGAAGGAAGGATTGAAGAATTTCAGAGAACAGAAACGAAGAAGAAAAGAAGAAGAAGCAGGAGGAAGAGAGGATTTCAGGAAACTGGAAATAAGAAAATGGAGGAAGAAAATAAGACAAGGAAAAATAAAAAAAGGAAGCAAGAAAAAGAGAAGAACCGAGATTGAAAACTGGGAAAGAGAGAAAAGAAAGAGAGGAGAGAGAAAATTAGTCCCTTGTCGCGGAGTAACACATCGCGCCCAAGTGCTCCGCGCCCAGAAAAATGCTCCGCGCCCAAAATTATTCCGAGACTGTGAGAGGAGAATCAAGGCACATAATTTTTGTCGCGGAACATGGTTCCGCGACAAAATGGATCGCGCCCAGAGACAACCTTCCGCGCCCAGAGAAAAGAAAGCACATTCCGCGACAGCTCCTACCGCGACCAAGACAGAGCTCCTTCCGCGACAGAGACAGCTCTACCGCGACCGCGACAGAGAGAGAAGCATCTACTCTCCCAACTTTAATTTCCCACATGCCAATTTGATTGAAAGGTCCCTGGAGTCGAGGTCCCATTGGGTAAGGGATTTTCGTCTTATCCCCTGGGACTCGAGCTCCCGCTCCCTCCTGGGCGCCATCTTGGAGCTAAAAAGTGTTTTGTCCCTATTCCGCGACAAAGCATTTGTTTGGCGACCAGGTGGGCCTTGAATGGGCCTAGGGCTAATTTTGCTCATCTATAAATATATCTTCCCACCCCCTTGAACAGTAACCTAGCTACACTTAGTTTAGTTTTACTGTTCTTGGAGGCACCACTGTGCTCTCCAAGAATTTATTAGAATAGGTAGTTTAGTCTATTTTAATTTTATGCAATGTAGTAATAGACTTTAGCTTAGCTTTAATTTATGCTTTGTAATAAATAAGTGTAGCTAGTGTTCATTTTATTTTCCAGTTTTATATTTTGTACTTTTGGGTTTGAAAACACTTAATCAATGGGTGTGTTTAACCCATTTTTGGTTTTTGTGTTATATGAGGAAATGTTCCACCAAAAATGTGTTATGGATCTCCCATAATATTTATTGCTTTATTTTTGTACTTTTGGTCATTTGACCATTTTTATTATTTTTAGTTAGGTTCAATGCTTTCTTAGTGTTAATGGAATGCATAATCATTTGATATTATCCCTTGATAGGTTTATTAGCTTAGTTTACCCTTTTTCAGATTTTTTTGTTCCAGTGGAGTTATTTGTTTCTTTGTTCAGTAGTTGCTTTTATTTTTATTTTTATTTTATTTTAGATGTTGTTTTATTTTATTTTATTTTAGTCTAGTGTGATAAATCTAAAAAGGGATAGTATAAAGTGTTTTATGCATATTTATTAAAAATTGCATATTCCTATATTGTATTGCATCACATTGTAACCCCACGGGTTGCAATGTAATTTTCCCGTTGTGATCCCACGGATCACAACGCACACCCATGTAATGCAATATTAGGCGTTATGCTGCCGAAATTTTTATAAAATATTTTAAAACCCTTTGTCGCGATGCAACCTTTGTCGCGGAGCCACGTTCCGCGACAAAACCCATGTTTAGCGACAAAGGACCAAATTCTTGCATTTTGTCTGCAAGGCTTTTGTCGCGGAGTACTCTTGTCGCGGAACCACGTTCCGCGACAAAATTTTATTCCGAGACAGAAAATTATGCCTTGCCATTAATTTTGAAACCCCTTGGTCGCGATGCAACTCTTGTCGCGGAACCACGTTCCGCGACAAAATCCTTGATTAGCGACCAAGGACCCAAATACTTGTAATTTTATTCTGGGAGGACTCTGGCGCGGAACCTCTGTCGCGGAACCACGTACCGCGACAAAATCCTTGTTCCGCGACCAGGAATTATGTTCTTACCACTTTTCAACCCTCTTTGTCGCTATGCCTCTTTGTCGCGGAACCATGTTCCGCGACAAAATTTTTGCTTAAGCGACAAAGCAAACCCTAATTTTTCAAAATATTAATTTCTCTTATTTCCCACCCCTTTGTCGCGAAACCCTTGTCGCGGAGCCACGCTCCGCGACACAAACTCTGCATCGCGACAAAGTGGCACCTTTTTGCCAAATTTTTATTCTTCATCTCACTCCATTAATTAATTGAACCTTTATATTAATATTTTGAGGTTGAAATCCAATGATCTCAACCCATGATTAATTTGATATAAAGAACTTTGTTCAATTTCCCATTAAAAGATTCTTCTACAAATAATTAAACTCTAATGATCTAAGTATATAATCCGGACTGTAATTAATTAATTAATTATGGAATGAGTGATTATTTAGACATGAAGAGTGAATATGGAATCATTTCCATATCCTTGCATGAGAAACCAATGTCTCTCATGCAAGATGACCCAAAAATATTTTTCTTTTATTTATTTTGTCTTTTCCCGTAATGTGTGAAACAGCTAATAAGGAATATATCAGATTAATGTTGGCGGGTATTCCCACACGGATAACTAGCTCGTGGTCTGTATATTAATTATTAGATGTTATTTTGCATGGTCTGGATAGTGGCCGGTGGAAGCCTTGGCGGTTCGTCCATCCGGGATTATAATAGCTGCTCAGCTGACTCCTATCCGGATACAGTTTTATTCTCTTTATCTTAATTTCAAAACCTGAATTCAAGTTGTAGTATTATTAAATGATGTCGACCAACATTATTTGAGAAGTATTACAACAAGAAAATATGTGGGTTTTTCTTCCATTCACAGACAAAAGGGAGCTGAATGACGGCGGTCACCGTCAATTGGAATTCCCTTCTGTCTAAAAATCTTTCCATCTGGAATAATTGGGAACTGGATAGCAGATGTTTGCAGTCCAGATCACCCCAGTTATTTCTGGCACTCTCTTTAGCCAAAATTCTTCTCATCCCCGGCTATTTCATCTTTGTGTATCAACTTCTGTCTAAACCCACCTTATATTTTGGGTTATTTAATTTTACACTTCTTTATAAAATTATGCATGATATTATTATGTAGATATTGTGGTCAATATTATTTTGGGATCCTTCCCTTGGACATAGAAGTCTTGATTTAAATCAGATGTTTCATAATAAATTTCCAACAAAAATTCCTTTATAAAATCCGGATCTGAGTAAGGGATAAATTCGACAGTTATGACTAATTCACATCCGACTGGGGGTTGATTTTGGGAAATTAGAAGCAGAGTCAGCGATTAGGTCTCACCTAGACTGAAAGGGTCTGTGTTCTTATTGAGAGTTTAGTACCTGATAGGGAATGATTTTCAGATTTATTATTTTCCAAAATTGCTGTTTGTTGGAAATCCTGTATTAAATATTGCACTGGGTCAGAGTCCACTTGGATTCCAATAAGGTGTGACAGATAATACTAGAGGAACAACATTCGGGCCTTGGTTATTTTCTAAGGTAGGGTTGAGTACTCTTTCAACTGCTATCTTCTTCTACCAAAGCCTATTTTTGAGTCCTGAGTGAGTGCATCCGGAACGAACTAATTTATTAGTTCGTTTCATTAGTTTGTATCTCATAACCACCCGACGAGAAGTGAACACTGCGAGCGGTTCACCGAGAATAGGGAATTCTTGATCCACATCCGGTCATTCTGACTGGGGGCTTTCTTTTACTACCAGGGTCAGACTTTCAAAAACCTCCGAGTGATAGGATTTTAAATGCTTTCTTTACCGCTTTCTTTTAACTGCTTTCGTTAGAGGTCACTCGGTTGTATTGAGAGTTGTGTAACTGCTACTAGGACAGAGAGTTAAGGGATAGTTCAGGGCTTGATTAGAATCTTTGGGTGTGACATGGGGGAATGATAGCAGTACTTGGCATCTCAATAAATGATTTGTCGGGTGTTGCTTGTCCACCACAGATAAATAACATACCTCTGCGCGGGGGCAGTTGTATATCTGTGGCATCTTAGATTTTGTTGTCTTAAGGCATGTAAATCCTTACTGTAAGTACCTGTCTGTTAAAGGGAACATAGTATAGGAAGCATGAGAGTTAGCTAACTGATGGATTATCCCAAACAAAGATCTGTGTATTAAAATGGAAGTTTAACTGTGTTTCATCTGAATATTGTCCAATCTTTATTATTTTCTTCCTGTCCCTTCTGTCTCATTTTAAATCTGCTTTCTTAGAATAATCTTAATCGCTTTCTTAGATTAATTTTATTGCTTTCTTAGATTAGATTTAATTCACTTTTTAGAATAATTTTATCTGCTTATTTTAATTGCTTTCATAGTTTAATTTAAATTCTGTCAAGTAGTTGTTAGTCAAAACACAAACTTGAATCGAGTAACCGAGTGGAAAATCTTAGTAAACGGCGTGGGCCCTGCTTCCATCGCACATCCTCCAGTGAACGATCCGGTACTTACTATAAATACTGCAATTTTTGACTCCGTGCGCTTTCGGGGGCACAGTTTCTTAACACGAGTAAATAAAAATGTGATTTTTCAGAAAATACTCATGTAGTGGGAATCTGCCGAAAGTTTCATGGCAGGGAATCTCATGACATGAAATCATGAGAAGTATCATGGCACATATGCCGGGGACCCTCAGTGTGACAGGCTGAAGGTCAATTTATCCCGGTTGTATCATGAGATTTGTCAGAAGTTTCATGGCAGAGAGGACCACATTGCCATTTGAAATTAAAGCCCCTCACATGAGTAATAAAGAGTAACAACCTTAATATATCCCTAAACCCTTTCCACCGATTCATAACTCATTTCATTTAATAAATTCAAACCTGATATATTTTATTGAAAAATACTCGTGTTAATGAAATTTGTCAAAAGTTTCATGGCGCCGTTGCCGGGGAGGATGCAGCGTCGTTTATTAAGAGAATTACACTCATGATTACTCATAGCTAGTTTAGTGTTAGTTTCATGTATTTATTTCAGAACAGAGAAGTACCCTCAAATCAATTAAACATTTAGAGTACTAAGACTCTAAATGTGAGGATGTAGATTTGAGGGGAAAACCTAACCAATTGGGTATTTTGTCTTGCAGGAATCATGGAGCCACCAAAATGGTGTACGGAGTTAAATGTGGAAGTGTAGCATTGGGGCTACACTACTTTGATCTTTTGTTTAATTTTACACCTCTCCAATTGTAAAATCGAGGTTAATTAAACGAAAAATCAAAGAAAAATGGAGAAGTGTAGCAGTGGAGCTACACTAATTGGCAATTGTAAATTGCACAACACGTGAGACTCACGTGTTTGTCATCTCCACCACATCCGGACCACGAAGCTCAACCGCTGCTCCATCGCTCATCCACCTCAACACCACCACTGCGCTGAGGAAACCCTCATCACTGGTGAAACAACAAATGGAGCAGCAGATCTTCGGACTACCAATTGCTCACCACCATTGGACAAGCCACGGCCATCATCTCACTTTCCGTCGCCCCTGTCCCGACTGAGCATCTAAAGAGGTTCCCGGTTGGATTAGTTCTGTAATTGACCGAAGATTATATCCGGAATTCAAAGAAATTTAAAATCCGGAATAATTTTCGCAAGGACGGAATTAATCCAACCTAAATTTCTGCAAGTCAAAATTATATGTATACATATATCTATATTTATATTTATATCTCTGGTGAATATTATTAAATAATTCGGGTATTAATCAATTAACTCACATTTAGAGTACTAAGACTCTAAATGTGAGGATGTTGATATCTTTGAGAAAACCCGATAACTTCTTCTGTGTTTTGATGACAGCCTTTCGTGACTGTCATTTGCGTCCAATTTAGTGTCTTGATGATGACTTTTTGCTCCTAATTCCATTGATTTTTGATAAATAGTCATAAAGGATTAGGAAAGATGAAAGAAGAATTAAGATTGCAAAGAAGTTAGAAAATACATGAAAAATGGCTTGAAATTCTGAGTTTTCGTTGTAAGTCTCGCACGCAGTGTTTCTATTGAACTAATCCACGCTTTGTCATGCAGAAAGAAGTTAAGCTGGAAAGCAGCAGGAAGTGGAAAGGACATAGCGAGGAAAGAAAAGGAATGATGCGAGGATTTGTTCCTAAGTCAGAAAGAGATTTAAGGAAAATGTGCAAATGCTGAAGTCCACGCGATGATGATCGACATCGCGAGGAAAGGAAGTCTGCGCAAGACAGAAGTTTTATTCGTTATGGCGAGAAGCAGAGTTCTCTGGGAGAAACTGTGAGACCTCGCCTCATCACGAAAGATGATTATATGTTTACTCTCGCTTTGAAGGAACTGGACAAAGCGAGAGGAGAGCTATTCTGATGCGAGCGGTTATCATCCAAGGCAGAAACAGTTACAACACCCATCTATAAATAAGACCCTTGGGGAATCAGCTCAGCAGGCGGGAGATTGAAGAGAATAGCTCGACTCTACTCTCCAGTCCACTTTTAGAACTTAGTAGGTAGGTTAGGATTTAATTTTCTCTGCAATTTACTTTCATGTTCTTCAGATTTGTAATTTGTTTTCGTAGATCTGTAATTCAATTTCGCAGTAGATTTCGTTAAGATTAGTTGTTAGAGTAGCTAGAGGATACCCTGGAAGGAGAGTTGCTTTCGGATCGCTTGTTCATCCATCATGACGATCATCATCTAAACTCCGATTCGCTCGCTCATCTTTGCATTATTCTGATAGCAATCAGATTTCCAGGTGTATTCGTTTTTAATTCTTTGTTATTTGAGATACAAGAAGAATGATTGGTTATCAGATTGTGAATTTCTTATCTTTCTGGTTTCTATTTCCATTTCGTAATTCTGTTTCAGCAGAGTATAAACCTCAATTGCATCATTTAATCTGAATTTTGCATCATATCTTGAATTCGATTTTCGAAGATCATAATACTTCCACATCTTTAATGCGCTAATTGTTCGTTCCAATTACATAAGAAATTTGGATGTTGTAACCGAGTTAGGTATGATCTGGCAGAATTATGAATTTACTCGATTTCTTGTCAATATTATGTTTATAGAGGAGAATCATAAGGTTTAATGTTCAGAACTCTAAAAGGTTCCTGGAGACCCAATGCAGTGTTAATCATCGCTTGATAATCTCTGAGAATCAATAATTTTGAGTTCATGAGCTTGGATGCAAAAGATTCTATGTTCATAATTTTCTGAACAGAGATTCCAGAAGGTAGTTATGACAGTTATAAATTCTGATCATTTACTTTGAATAAGGATATTCCCTCGCTTCACCCTAAAAGATGACGCGAGGAAATATTCAGATAGAACTATTATGACAAAGGTTATTTGAATACTCACGCGATGTCAATCTGACAAGCGAGGGGATCAATCTATAACATCAATAATTTTGATATCCATTTTGTAGGATATTGATCATTTACTTTTACTTCCTATATGTATATAACCAGTACCTATAAGTAGGAATTGAGTACCTCGCCGCATTCTTACAGAAACTATCGCGAGGCATTCAATTCTTTGTATAAGTAAAATCTGGAGAACATTCTTTGAATATTAGCTCCCTCCACGCTGTACAGACATAGCGCGCGGAAAATTGGAATGTTCATAGTTTGAAACCCAAAATAGTTACTGCGAGCTATATTGGACACTTATTTTGCAGAGTTATTTCTCAAATTCTCTTTCTTGGGAAAGTTATTTCCTTATTCTGTCTAGTTTCCAACGTATATTTTGGAAGCACCCTTTGCATTTTGATTAAGAGGATTCAGAACCCTCAACGTTTCTTTATACATATAATACTACATATACATATAATATTTTGGGATATTTCTCAGTATATGATGAGTAATCTTACTTCATGATTACAAAAATTACATTTCATATATGCAACACGTTTTACTATTTTACACTGGTACGCTGAGAGAGATGATGATATAGGTTTACTCAATCATTATTTACTCAGGACTGATAAAGAACAAACTTGTTCTTCAGTTGGGCATTTAGTACCTGTCGTTTAAAAGGGAAAGATGTTTCAAGAACCATCTTTTGTCCTAAAAATTAGTAGAGTATCAGGAAGATTAATTTCCGGGGTTCATAGTATTAGTTAACACTATAGCTATGAGTAGGAGATTAAATATTTCTACTACAGTCTACTAATCCTGAGTCAAGTCATGGATAATTGGAGCTGTTTACAGAGATTTCTTGAGCTAAATCAGTTATACAAATCTGAGTAGTCTGGATAAGTCAAGGAAGTTGAATAGCAATTTCATCTTGATATACTTACAAGACTACTATTCCTTATGAATACTTGCAGGAATTACTCTGAATAGATAAATCTTATGAAAACATTGGATGATAGATTTAAATATTAGCTTTTTCATTTGTTGTAGAGGACATCCAATACAGGATCATAAGATCAGTTTGATCAGAGTAATAAAAAGAACAACTTCAAGTTCAGACGAATATAGTAAGATTTAGAAGTGACCTCAAGTTGTCAAAGGCTTAATCTAAGTCTGAAAGAAAAGATTAAGTGACAGTTCTGAAGGCTATTATCACAGAAGGAGTCTGACAGATCATTCTGTGATGACAGTATTCCATGATTTCAGAGCTTAGAATGTCATGACACTGAATCATAAGTACCTGTCTTGGGAAGTGATTAAAGACATGAAGAATTGATTGAATTGTGTAAAGGATTTTTCTATCTCAATGAACTTTCATTAGGTTTTATCCAATGAAGTATGATAATCTCACCATATGCTCATTTCATTTGATTTGGTCTGTAACACCTTAAACACATGAATAAGATCATAATGTTCCACACCATTTTAATTGCTTTCTTTACTGCATTTATAGTTTTAAGCATTTACATTTCAATAGTATTCTTTAGTAATAATCATTACACCATTCTTAAACCAAGAGTAGAGACAGGTTCTGAAGCTAATAACTCTATTAAAACACTTCTATCGTGTAACTCTCTTTTGAACGATCCCGACAATTAAAATAAATATTGCAGCTTGATACCGTGCGCTTTCGGTAGGATGAAACTAGGCAAGCTTTTTAACAGCCCTATATAGATTATAGTGTAAAGGCTGTCGGGGGGGCACTGACCGAGGTTTCGCCTCAAAAGCTTCATGGCGCCGTTGCCGGGGAGGGTGTAGCGTTATGAATTTTAGAACTGTAGATATTCTTGGTTTAATTGTAATTATTTACTTTTTATTATAACGAATTCACAAATTCTTTCATTTTGTTCACAGAGAAGCCTCAACAGTTTATGAGCGAGAGAAAAACTCGATCTTCAAGACCACCTTTGCTTCCTTTTAATTGTGAACTTGAGAGAACAGCAAGGCTGATCAGAGCAAGTGCAAGAAGGAGACAGAGAGATCTTGCAGAAGGAAATCTTTCAACCATAACAAGGATGGCCAACAATGGACAGAATGACGGACCTGGGAACTTGCCAAATGGACAACCAGATAATCAGCAAAACATTCCACTTCGAGGACCTTTTCAAGCACCACAAAGAGCTGCTGCACCACAATTTATTCATCAACACTATTTTCCACCAAATTTTGCTAATCCTGTTCCGAACCCTCAAGAAGAGCAATATCAACCATGGCAACCTAATGTCGATCAATATTTGGCTGGGACGGATGAGGAGGTTGATATACCACCTGGTATATTGAACCTAGCATCTTCTAGAGCTTTCTATGGAATGAGTGCTGAAGATCCTCATTTACATCTCAAGAAGTTTGTTGAATTGAGCAAGACAGTAAAGAAAGGAAGAGCTTCAAGAGAAACCATTCAGTTGGCTATGTTTCCATTCTCTTTGGATGGCTCAGCTAAAGAATGGTATGATTCATTAAATGCTCAACAGAAAGCTACATGGCCAGAATTAGTCAGGAATTTCCTACTCAAGTATTTTCCTGAAAGCAAAGTTGACGAATGGGTAGACAAGATCTCTAGTTTCAAGATGAGAAAGGGGGAATCTCTTAAGGATGCCCGGGATAGATTCTTCGACATGCTCAAGAGATGCCCACAACATGGTATAACTGAAAGAAGGTTATTGAAGATTTTCTTCACTGGACTAACTCACACTTGGCAAATGATGATCAATGCCACTGGAGGGGAACAATTGCTTCAAATGCCACTTGATAGAGCATGGTCAACAATAGATACTATGACAGCTAGCAGGGCAGTCCTCCAGGACGATGATCCACCATCTCCTACCAGAAAAAGTCTTGTCATCCATACAGATAAAAATGAAGAGAAATTTGCAGCACTCTCCAAGCAGATTGCTGATTTACAGTTGGCTCAGAAAGCAAATCAACAGGCTCAGCATCAACAACAACAGCAACCAGTAATGGTCCTTCAACCTGCTCCAATGGAATCTGTGTATCAGTGCGGAATTTGCTCAGGGCCACATCACAATGATCAGTGTCCACAAATTCAGGAAGCCCCAAAGCAGGATGAGAGCTGCAACTACACCGGATTCCAAAACAAACACCCGAATCTGAGCTATGGTAATACTCAGAACGCACAAAATGCACATCTTCTGAACCCACAACAATCAAATCAGCAGCAGTTTCGTCCTTCACAACCATTTTATCCACAACAACAGATGTACCCACAGAGACCTTTCCAGCAGGTGAACCAACAGAATAGGCCATTTGGACAGTTTGCACCAGTCCCGGTGAACTTTCCACAACAACCTTATCCTGTTGCTCAAGATAATACTTACTCTTTAAAAGTGGAAAATGCTCTGAAGGAGTTCATTGTTAAGCAGACAGAGACGAATAATCAACTGCAGGCTTCAATCAAGAATGTTGAGAATTCAGTGACGGAGATGGCCAAACTATTACAGCAGAGAGAAAAAGGGAAATTACCAAGTTCTTCTGAAACAAACCCACAATGTAAGGCAGTTACATTGAGGGGAGGAAAAGAGGTTGTTGATCCTGAATTTGAAAAGAAAAGAGATAGGTTGCTGCAACAGAAAAAGTTCAAGGATGTTCAAACAATGGAAGAAGATGATCACCCTGAACAGAGAGAGATACTTGAGGAAAAGGGTTTGGAAAAGAATGTCTCAGGATATTCCTTTCCTAAGGAAAAAGAGGGAGGTAATGATAATCCTAACTCTACAGGTAACAAAAAGGATTCACTGGATGAGCACATGCCCAGGATACCATATCCTGGGAGACTTAAAAATGATCTTCAAGAAATTAAATTTAAGAAATTTCTTGAAAAGATTAAGGCCATCGAAATATCAATCCCTTTGGTTGAATTAATTGCTGAAATGCCCACTTACGCTAAGTTTCTGAAAGAATTAATTTCAGGGAAAAGAAGTGCAGGATAGCAGCACATGGTGGTCCTAAATCAAAACTGTAGCTTGGTTCTTCAGCAGAGGATTCCTCCAAAGCTTGAAGACCCAGGGAGTTTCACCTTACCTCTGATTATCAACAGCAAAGAAGCCGGGCGAGGACTCTGTGACTTGGGGAGCAGCATCAACGTGATGCCACTGGCTATGGCGAGACGATTGGATTTGGGAAAGATGAGGCCAGTCAATATGACCCTCTTCTTTGCTGATCAATCAAGCACGAGACCAGAAGGGATCATTGAAGATGTTATAGTAAAGACAGGAGGCCTTTGTTTTCCAGCTGACTTTGTCATTCTTGACATCGACGAAAATGTCAGAATTCCTATCATATTGGGAAGGCCTTTTCTGGTGACTGCGGGAGCCATGATCGATGCAAAGAATGGCATAGTGAAGCTTCATGTTGATAATCAGGAGGTCACTTTTGACATGATGAAGATGTCAACATATCCTTTCAACGCTTTTGAAACCAATGTAGCGGGGAATGAATTAGAAGATAGTAATATGGAGGGGGGAAATCTTTTTGATTACTATAATCTCTTTACTACTGATGTAACTGAGAACAATCTCACCCCACTCACAAATGCTAAAGATGCTACTTTTGCTTACTTGTGTGCGGTTAGATTCGCTGATCCTGAGACTGGTGAAATCAAGGATGGATCAGAAAGTGAGGATATGCCATCTTCAGAGCAATCTGAGGATGACATTGATAAAACAGACCCTTTTGAGGAAGGATCTGATTTAAAGATGGAAGTGCAAACTCGAAGCAGATTAACTCCATCGATAGAAAACCCACCTGAGCTTGAGCTTAAAGTATTACCAGAACATCTTAAGTATGCCTTCTTGGCAGACAAAAAGAAGCTTCCGGTAATAATTTCATCCAAATTGAGTGAAGAACAAGAGCAAGCTCTAGTAGGTACTCTTAAAAATCATATTCAGGCAATTGCTTGGACTATAGCAGATATCAAAGGCATCAGTCCACACATTTGTATGCATAGGATTCTGATGGAGGATGAATACAAACCTTCCAGACAACCACAAAGGAGGCTAAACCCACCAATGCAGGAAGTTGTCAAGAAGGAGGTAATCAAGCTACTTGATGCAGGTATAATCTATCCTATCTCTGATAGTAAATGGGTCAGTCCAACGCAAGTTGTACCCAAAAAGGGTGGAATTTGTATTGTGACAAATGAACATGGTGATGAAGTAGCAACAAGACCAGTCACTGGTTGGAGAGTTTGCATTGACTATAGAAAATTAAACTCTGCCACAAGAAAAGATCATTTTCCTTTACCGTTCATTGATCAAATGTTAGAAAGATTGTCAGGTAAACCATTTTACAGCTTTCTTGATGGTTATTCAGGTTATAATCAAATAGTTATTGCTAGTGAAGATCATGAGAAAACAACTTTTACATGCCCATATGGAACATTTGCTTATAGAAGAATGCCTTTTGGATTATGTAATGCTCCTGCTACATTTCAAAGATGCATGATGAGTATTTTCTCTGATTTTATTGAAAAATGCATTGAAGTGTTTATGGATGATTTCACTGTTCATGGAACTGACTTTGAAGATTCTTTAAAAAATTTGTCAAAAATTTTGCAGAGATGTGAGGACACTAACTTAGTTCTTAACTGGGAAAAGTGTCATTTTATGGTTCAAGAAGGAATTGTTCTGGGACACAAAGTATCTAGAGCAGGAATAGAAGTAGATAAGGCTAAGGTTTCTGTAATAGCAAATCTACCACCACCAAAAACAATTAAGGCAGTAAGGAGTTTTCTTGGTCATGCCGGTTTTTATAGAAGGTTTATCAAGGACTTTTCTAAGATAGCAAGACCCCTATGTAATCTTCTTCATAAGGATGTAACATTCAGCTTTGATGAAGATTGCTTAGCAGCTTTTAAGACTTTGAAGGAGAAATTAATCACTGCACCTATAGTTCAGTCTCCTGACTGGAGTCTACCTTTTGAGCTTATGTGCGATGGTAGTGAGAATGCAGTAGGAGCAGTTTTGGGGCAACACAAAGAAGGCAAACATCATGTTATCTATTATGCTAGCCATACTCTTAATGATGCCCAGATAAACTACACTACTACAGAAAAGGAAATGTATGCTGTAGTTTTTGCCTTTGATAAGTTTAGACAGTATCTTATTGGAGCCCAAACTATAGTTTACACAGATCATTCTGCATTACGATATCTTTTCTCAAAGCAAGAAGCCAAACCGAGGCTGATAAGATGGGTTTTACTTTTACAAGAATTTGACATTATTATCAAGGATAGAAAAGGAAAAGATAATGGAGTAGCAGACCACCTTTCTAGATTGGAGGAGAAAACAGAGAAAGAGGAAGTTGTAAATGATAAATTCCCAGATGAACAATTGTATGCTTTGCAGTTGCATCAATTTGATTGTCCTTGGTTTTCAGATTTTGCTAATTATTTAGCTTGCAAGATTGTCCCAAAATTTAAAGACTCTCATCAGAAGTCGAGGTTTTTCAGAGAAATTCAGAAATACTATTGGGATGACCCCTTTTTATTCAAGTTTTGTTCAGACCAGGTTATTAGGCGCTGTGTTCATGAAAAAGAAGGTTTCCAAATTGTCAGGAAGTGTCATGAGAACCCTTTGGGAGGCCATCATGGTCCTGCTAGGACTGCTAGACAAGTTCTAGACTGTGGGTTTTACTGGCCAACTATCTTTTTGGATTCCCAGAAACTTATAAAGATGTGTGATAGATGTCAAAGACTGGGAAACATTTCAATGAGAGAAGAAATGCCTCAAAAAGGGATTTTAGAAGTAGAGATATTTGATGTCTGGGGAATTGATTTTATGGGACCATTTCCCCCGTCTTTTGGTAATCATTATATTCTAGTAGCTGTTGATTATGTTTCAAAGTGGGTAGAAGCAGTAGCCTTGCCCAATAATGAAGCTAAACAAGTTACTAAATTTCTACAGAAGAATATTTTTACCAGGTTTGGAGCCCCTCGCGCCATTATATCTGATGGAGGATCTCACTTTGTGAATAAGCTCTTTGAGAAATTATTAAAGCAGTATGGCGTTCATCACAAAGTTGGATCACCATATCATCCTCAGACAAGTGGACAGGTGGAGGTATCTAATAAGGAAATCAAGCACATTCTACAAGCTTCTGTGAACATCACAAGAAAAGACTGGTCAAAGAAGTTAGATGATGCTTTATGGGCTTACAGGACTGCTTTTAAAACTCCTATAGGAATGTCTCCCTACAGATTAGTTTTTGGAAAAGCATGTCATCTTCCAGTTGAGTTAGAACATAGAGCATATTGGGCCATTAAAATGCTCAACATGGATTTTCAGTCAGGACAAGATAAGAGGAAGTTTGATCTGTCTAAACTAGAAGAGATGAGACTGGAAGCATATGAGAGCAGCAAGATTTATAAAGATCGAACTAAGAAAATTCATGATTCAAAAATTAAACATAAAGAATTTTATGTTGGTCAATTGGTTTTGCTTTATAATTCTCGTTTGAAATTATTTCCAGGTAAGCTCAGATCAAGGTGGACAGGACCATTTCCTGTTGTAGCTGTTCATAACAATGGATCAGTGACAATTATGCTCAATGAAGGAGAAAAGACTGTGAATGGACACAGGCTAAAAGAATATATTGGTCAACAAGATCTAAATATCCAAACTGAATATATGGATAATCCTTAGTTTTCTGTTTTATTAAAAAAAAAAAAAAAAAAAAAAAATGGGGGGTGGATACTACCCAGGTTAACTGAGTAGTATTCCCTTTTTCTTTAGATTTATTTTTCATCTCTAAATCTTTTATTCTTTATTTTCAGGAATTCGAGAAATGAAGCTGTGATGGAATGAAGAAGGAAGAGACATGAATCTTCAAACAGGTTTTTTGAGTATTAAGTGTTTGGAAAATAAAGTATGAATGGATTCTGAGGCCTCGCTTCTGTAATTTTGTCAAAGCGTGAGTTAAAATAGTTACTCTTACTCACGCTTTGTAAAAGTTATGATGCGAGGTGATCAGTTCAAACTTTTATTCTGTCAAAATTTAAAATTTGTTAAGGAACAAGAGTGTGGTGTCTACGCTTTGTTGGAAAACAAAGCGAGACTATTTTACTCTGGGATTTGTACAAGAATGTTTTCTCGCTTTGTAATTAACAAAGCGAGAAAAGCATTTTTATACCTACGCAATGACAATCGATAAAGCGAGAGTCTGGGAATTTTGAACGGATAGATTTTCAAACTTCTCAAAGACCAAAATACCCTTTTCAGACTCTTCTTCTTCTCGTACACTAACCATCATGTCGTTTCAATCGCCAGTAATTATGGCAGAATTTAGTTTTTCTGCTATAAAATCTACTTGAATCCTCCTATTCTTTCATCTCAAACATTCCCATTCTGAGAAATTATCCTAAAACCTTATTCAAAAGATAGAATGGCCGCACCAGCTCCAAATGCTAGAACATCCATTCTAGACATTCCTGAAGAAATCTTGGGAGATATTCTCTCAAGATTGGGAAGGGAAGAGATGAAGGATGTAGCCAGGTTAGCCCCAACCTGCAAAAAGTTCGCCAAAGCAGCTATGGCGCCTATAGTATGGAGGAGGGCAAATGTGGAGAGAAGGATGACTGCAGAGAGGACACTTGACTCTCATTACATCCGAATACTTCGAAGGTGCAGAGAGGCGGGAAATTTCATGCTAAAGCTAGAACCTGCGCTCTTGAGATTCTGCTATACAGGGCTCAAGGAAGCCGCCTTTGAAGTTCTTAAACCTGGAGTCGATGACAATCATCATCCCTCAATGTTCATCAAGGCTTTCATTCTTTTGAGTATGGAGAGCCTTGAGGAAATTGATGAGGGATTGTACCTTCTCGGCTCAATCTTTAAAGATGAAGATCACATCCACAAGATGGAGGCGAAGATCAGCAAGCTATTCAATGAAAGCGAAGAGGAGCCTAATCCCTTCAAGGGACAGAGACATCGCGAGTACTGCGATTATTTAGCACCACATAGTAGGGATTTAGTTAGGGAACCTCCACACTTTAACTATGGTGCCACAAACATTGATTGTTTGTGTTGTGAGGTTACTGGTTTAGTTAGGAGATTAAGAGAAAATTTTAATGAGCATGTAATTGAATCTGAGACAGAATTAGAAACTGATTCAGATTCAAACTGATCGATTATGTAATCTCCTAATTTGTATCTAATACCAACCCCTTTTGGTGTTGCTATATATTTACTCCTCGCTTCATTTTTATTAAAAGGAAACAACTTGATTGATCTTATCCTTTACATTAGATTTTTATCTGTTCTTTTAAATAAAAATTTTAAAATAGGGTTATTTTAGGCTTAATCATTACTCCCTGCAGAGACAAGATTTATTATCTTGACCCCTGCAGTTCTTAGATAAAAATAGGCGTCTCTGTCCTTGCAGTCATTCCTCTCACTTGTCATTTCAAAAATCTTCATCAGATTTTTTCTTCCTTTACTTAAGAAGAAATCGCCATACACCATTTTCATCACTCTCAACCATTTTCATAAGCAAGATCATGGCCGAGAACAATCCGTAAGCAATCTCGTTCATCTTTTCGTTCTTTTATTCATAGTTTTATTTTGAAAATTTGTAGTCAGTTTGCATTTTTAGACCTAGGGTTCATGTTTCTATTTTTTTAGAGAATGGTTGTAGGAAACGAAACATTAATCATTTAAGATCCCTCATAACTAAGAGCCGTTTCTTTACACTTATTAATCCAGAGAATTTTTTCTGAAATATTTAGTTTGTAACTGATGCATTATCCTTATGAGATTTTGAAACTTCATATTAGGAATGAAACATCCATTTCGAGTATTCTGGTTCCATCATAAAACTATTCCCCTGTGTTCCTCATTATATTATTTTCTGGAAACAGAAATGCTAGGAATACACAGCGCATTGGGACTCAAATATCCCATTTACCCACTGAGTTGTTGGGGGATATTTTATCAAGAATTGGAAAGGATAATATTAGAGAGCTCTTCAGGATAGCAGAAGTCTCTCCAATATTTTACCAGGCAAGTAAAACCCATCTTGTATACAAGAGGGCGGACTTGGAATCGTGTATGATGTGGAGAGAGGATGCCTATCCGGACAACCAGAAAAGATTCATCCGGGAGTGCCAAAATGCAGGGAACTTCATGTTCAATATTGAACCTGCATTAAGGGCATTTGTGGAGGAAAAAGATGAGAAGAAGGCATATGAGATCCTCAAGCCAGGACTGGATGATGGGCATGAACCTACCATTCTGCTCAGAACGATGCTTTTGTTAACAAAACAAGAGGATAAGTGGATTGAAGAAGGATTAGAGTTGGTCCAAACAGTAGCTTCTGATGTTTTAGAAGTGGTTTTCATTAAGATCTACCTTTTTCATTGGCTCATTCATATTCCTCAACTTCCAAATCCTTTCCTAGGGCAACCAGAGATGAGCTACTGCAAGGATCATACCTTGCAGGTTCGAGTCTTACTACCACCACAAATCAGGATAGACTGCATCCCATGTCAATTCTTTGACATGGTGAGGCAGTTTAGACTGTATTGCGGAGAAGTGTTCCCTGATGAGTTCATGTGGACCGACTCCGATGATGAGGAAATTGATAATTGGTAGTTAGAATTAGAAGTTCTATATTATTATATATGATTGTAACTTCTGGATATTTTGATGTACTTTGGATTATTTGGATTTTGTGTATTGCAATTCTCCTACTTTTCTATTCTATATGATTAGCTTCTTTACTCAACTCAAAAATGAATTAAGAGATGAAGCTGGAAATCAGGAAATAGGGATGGAAGAATTGGTAATTTGTAAAGGAATGAGCTAAGGGTGGACTTCTGTTAGGCATTAAGATGAATCTGGTGAAGAAGATTTAATCAGGCTTAATACTAAATTTAGGAGTTTTAATCCTTTTCAATGATTACCCCTCGCTTTGTTCTCAACCAATCCAATTTTATCCAATTTACTTTGTTGTAGAGTTCACTAACTCAAATTTTGAATCAATAACCAGACTCACTGATGTGGCAAGTCTAGGATGAGTGAATACACTCTGAGTACTTGAGTACCCTATTTTTTTTTTTATTATTCTTTAACTAGACCAGCCCATTGCTTTATATAAGACCTATAACCTTCTCATCTTTTCAAATCATTTTCATATCTTTTCATATTCTCTCTCTTGAGAAGAAACCGCCATCTTTTAAGTCTTTCTTCTTCCCTTATTTGCGAAACTCTTCTACAGTAACACTCAGCTCAGGAACAATCCTAATGGCGAGCAACAACCCGTAAGCTCTCCGTTCATTTTTCATCGCATTTCTTCCTGGTGTTTTAAGTTGCTACATTCTGCATTATAATGTCTTTACTCATATTAGGGTTTAAGTTTTTCATCCACTGTCGTTCTTCCCTAATTCTAAAACTTGTAGTATAGCTTCAACTGATTCTTCTTCTTTAAAATTCGATTAAATAACAGTGAGGAGCATCTTTCTGAGTCCTCTGCTTTACATCTGACTGATCTTCCATTGGATGTCCTTGGGGAGATTCTGTCACGAGTAGGGCAGAGCAGCTTTGAGGATCTGCTCAAGTGCAAACAAATCTGTTCAACATTCACAATAGCCTCAGAACATCCTATTGTCCTTCGGAGATTTAATGTACAGGATCTAGCCTTTAAAAGAATTTCCAATGAATCCTCTGGTAAAATCAACTTTCTAGATGCCTGTAGAGAGGCTGAGAATCATATTTTGAATTTGCCCAAGGCTTTGGAATTGTTTGTACAAGGGAAAGAATCTAAGGCATTCCAGATCCTGGATGAAGGAATAGCGGATAACTTTAAGATGTCCCAATATTTTAAAGCTCTATGTTACCTAAGTAAAAGTTCTAAGGAAGAGATAGAAGCTGGATTTTGCTTAATTAGTCCAATCTTAATGGATAGATTTAACAGTTATGAATTCAGATACAATTTTCTCACCCTAGTTTCAGAATGGGAATATATCCCAAATCCATTCTTAGGGCAGGAAAATAGAGAATTCTGTGTTTTAGAAGTTCGTGATCAGGAAACCTTTCATAAGTCATCATACTATACAGCCGGTCAGGTTTGCTATCTCTGCTGTGATACAAAAAGAGCTATAGCTGACTTTAGGATGGCAGCAGGGGAGAACTTTGATAATCATAGCATTAATGAATAAGCTTTTGGACAAAGGAGAAAGAGAATGATGTATGTGACATGTTCTCTAATTTTTAACTTTGAAACTGTCACTAGATCAGATATTTCACGCAATGTAATGTAGCCTAATTTTGATAATAAAATCTAATCTCATTGCTACATAAATGTTGAGTTTAACTTTGAATTCTGTGTTCTTTCTCCTTCTCTTTTCAGAAATGTCGAAAACCCTCAACTCTTGGAAACTCAATTACTTGATTTACCAATAGAGTTACTGGGAGACATTCTGTCAAGACTAGGAATGGAAAGCATAAAGGCACTTTTTAGAGCGTCCGAAACTTCTAAGCAATTTCTCTCAGCAAGCAGGTCATCGTTAGCTCTAAAGAGAGCTAATTTGGAAACTTGTGCTGTTTGGAGAGGAGATGCTTATCCAAGTAACCAAGTCAGATTCATTAAAAGATGCCAGGATGCAGGCAACTTTATGTTTAATATTGTGCCTGCATTGATAACCTTTGTCGAGGATAAGAATGAGGAAAAAGCTTATGAAATTCTTAAGCCTGGTTTAGACGATAAACACAAACCAACCATTTTCATAAGATCCCTTCTACTGCTTTCCAAACAAGATCCACAGCTGGATGAGGAAGGAATTCAATTGATCAAATCTGTAATCCAAGATCCTTTTGAACTTTTATTCTTAAAAATGAGTGTTCTCCACTGGCTCCTTTATGGTGAAAAGTTCCCAAACCCATTCCTTGATCAAGAGGAAAGGAGTTTTTGTAAGAACCACTCTATCCAAGAGCGACAGCAATTACCTTTTAATGAAAGGATGGACTGCATTCCTTGTGAACTGTTTGATTATGTCAAGCAGTACAGAAGAGCAAGTGGCGAACTAGGCATATTATTTGAATGGGAGCAGTGGAACAATGCAGAAGAAGATCAGGATGAAGAAGAACTACTAGAATTAGAATAATCTAGAAATCAAGTGATTAATATTTTCTTTGCTTGTATCTTTTGTGTTTTTGTCTTGGGACAGAGAATTATGTGGATGATTCAAGGTTGTACATCCCTTTTTCCATTAATGAATTGCAATCTCTAGTTTTTAATTCTACTTTTGTTTTTAACCTTACTCAGCTATGAAATTGGAACTACATCAAAGCAACCAAGGACTTCACTAGAGAAATCTGGATCGGGGGAAACTCAGATCACAGATCTTCCCTATGAGATTCTTGGAAACATTATATCAAGATTTGCATTTGACCACCTTGAGACTGTCTTTAATTGTAAACTGGTTTGCAAAGAGCTCGAAAAAGCTACTCATCATCCTTTAGTCTTGAAAAGGGCTTCTCTTGAAGACTTTACAGCATGGGGATGGGGAACTTTTGAAGAGACACAAAGCATTTTCCTTGAAACCTGCAAAAATGCAGGAAATTGGATGTACCAGTTACATGAGGCACTGCGTTTATTTGTCAAAGACAAGAATGAACAAGCAGCGTTTGAACTTCTGAAACCTGCAATTACTGATAATCACCCCCCTTCCATCTATGTAAAAGCTCTTATGCTCTTAAGTAAGGATGAAAGGGAGGAGCAAGAGAAGGGAATTTGGCTCTTTGCTCCTCTGTGCAAGAATAGACGAAGACTCAAGGATCTTCGACTTCAAGTCAGAGGGTGGATATCCAGTTATGAGGAATTCATATCACCTTTTCAAGGATTCATAAGAAACACCATGCTTTGTAGTTCCATATTTTCTGATTAACTAGATGTTTTGCTTTTGATTAATGATGTTTTGAATTCGAACTTCCTGCTATTTTCTGATTAAATTAGACTCAGCTAGCATTGAAATTTTCACATTTAGAGCAAATCTCTAAATGTGAGTATGGTGATGTCATGAATAGAATGATGAATATATAAAGAAAAGCTGGTATTATGTTTCTTTTCTATCATTTGCACATTCAGAGTCAAGCTCTAAATGTGAGTATGGTGACACTAATTTACCAGTTGTTCTTGTTTCTTAAGGATTCATAAGATGACCTTTGAAGAACTTCAAGCTCGAAATATAGAATCGGACAAGAAAGATAAATCATTCTGGGCAAAAACGAGAACGGTCAAGATGGTAGAAACTATTCGAAAGAGCGGTGGATGGACAGCAATGCAAATTTCACCTCCAGAATTTTATATCAATCCATTTATGCTTCAACATATACCAGAAAAGGAAAAGGAATCATTGAGGATTGATTTAGAAGAAGCATTCTGGGAAAAGATGAATAGATTTTGGGATGAACAAATGATAATCCTGATCAATGATAGGCACTGGCCTAATCAAATCAGACTGGAAAGAATTTTGGAAAGGGAAAGGAAGTGCATGGCTGAGTGGACTCAGGATTGCTACAGAATGATCAATCCGAAAGATCAGACAGGGCTCGAGCTGGACTACTTTGATCCCCAACCACTACCAAAATATGTTAAGCGACTCACCAAATACTGCTGCAAACTTAATGAAATTCGGAATGCTAGAGTCTATGATGCTCAGCAGGCACTCCCTGCATACATGCCTCCAACATTCCTGAACAAGAAGGGACCCATTGAACAGAATTTCTTAACAAATCTGGCCTTAGACAGGATTATTGATGCTCGCATCAATTTAAGGCATGATCTCGAGCCTTATTTCAAGAAAGCTAAACAGGGTCAGATGGTATGGAAAGACGTCCTTAGAATTATTCAAGAAGCCAGAAATGGCTGGATCAGGTATATGAATAAATGGTCAAAAGGGGATGATCTGAAGAGAAGTATTCTTAAACCAGGGTTGGTAAGGAAACCAAATGAGGAATTTCCTTTGGAGGAGTTTGCTGAATTGATGCCAGAACAGCAAGCATGGATTAAGGATGCAGAAAAGAGAGAAGCTGAGAGATCAGGCAAAAACAGAAAGCAGAGATCAGATGCAAAACAGACACCGCAAAACATAGTAAGGAATATTTTTAGAGAATCTGTTGTTAATGAAGGACTGGAACCAATAGCAAATTTCAGAAAAGTTTCAGCTCCGTCAATAACACCAGCAGATGCAGATCTACTCATTACAGACAGACCCAATAAGATCATGAAGAGATTACCTCTAACTCTCCAACAGGAAGTTCATGGATATGTCCAGGAGAGGAAGAAAGAATTCATAGAAAAGTATGTCAGGTATGATGCTATGTGCAGAGAAAATGCATATAAGGAGCACAGGCCTTACACTGATCAAACACAAGGAAGAATTCAACAGGTAATTATTGATGATTGGGATGCATGGAATGAGAAATATTTGAACAGAAAGGGAATGAATATCATGCTGAAAGGGTTAGGCAAGAATTTTTATATTAAGAAGCACGATTCAGATGAAGACAGCACAGATGATGAGCAAAGAATTGAGAAGATGAGAGTAGTTGATGAGGTTACAACTATATTGGGAGAAAAGAACGAGGGAGATGATGAAATCCATCCGATTCTGCAAGAGAGTATGGAGTGCTATTATGCAAACAGACGAAAGGCAGATCGAGAATGGGAGGAACTCATGAGAACTCAAGACAAGAAAGGTAAAAAGAAAGTATCCTCCAGAAAGAGGAAGTCACACAATCTCAGTTCAAGCACTTCTGATGAAGTACCTGTAGCTAAGAAAAGGACTGGGAAGAAGGTGGAGGCAGGCAGGCCTGAGGAAGCTAGCCGAATTCTGAGAAAAAGGAGAAATAAAGATGAGATAGCAACTGAAGAAATTCTGGATTTGACAAAAGATTTGATGGATGAAGAGGTTGAGATCCTACAATCAGCTCAAGAAAAGAAAGAAGTTGTTACCTACAAAAGGAGAGGAAGGTTACCTTCTGAACAGAAGGAAACCAACCCTGAAGAATTTAAGCAGCAAGGATCTTCTCTTGAGAATGCAGAACAATTGGGGATCATTCCTGAGAAAGAAAAGCAACAGGAAAAAGAACCTGAAAAGCCAGTTAAAAAGTTCAGAATAAAGATGAAGGCTAGAAAGCCTAAGTATGTATCACCTGACACCAGCTCTGAAGAAAAAGTCGAACCAACCCTAGGGATAGTTCCCTACACAGAGAGGTTGGAGCTCACTTCTTACACTAATTTGGAAGTGGGGGATATAGATCCAGAGGGCTGGAGAGCGTGTATTGAAGAACATCAACCTGATGAACAAGGATCGACTAGACCGAGCACTGATCTTCAACTGGTTCAGATTACTGAAAAAGATGATAGAGAAGGGCAAGATGAAGATCAACAAGCTCAGGTCAATAGGGATCTTATTCAGAGTCAGATTGATTTACAAGGGTTTTCAGGAGAAAATACTGAGCGAGATTTACCACCAGAACAAGCTGCAGATGAGCAAGAATTTGTAAATCAAATTGAGGAATCAGTGGCTGACATATTTCAGGAACAGACACTGGAAGATTTACAAACTTTTGAAGATATGAACTTGCATGGAACTACAGTTGGGAACATGACTTACTCTCTGGAAGGACTGATTAAAAAGTTTAGAAAATTGGCTAGAGAAGGAGGGAATGCACGCACCTCAGCAGAACAAGCAAGTGAATATGCAGCCAAACTTGAGTCAGAGTTAGAGGAAATCCAACAACAAATAAATTCTGACCAAGTAATGGAATCATCTCCATTAGCAATTCAAGCTTATGAAGAAGAAGTGCAGAGAAATGAAACTCAAGAAGCTCAGCAGAGAAAATATCTTATGGAAGATACTTTCAGCCAATGTCTCAAGACACAGACGAATGCTGAAAATCAAATGAATCAATGGCTTCTTCCACCTCAAGTCAGGGATGAAGTAGTTCAGAGAGCAATTGTAAGGATGAATGATCCTGAATGGGCCGCAGAACAGAAGAAGAGAGTAGAAGAGTACTTTGGAGTCCAAGGATTTCTAGATTCAGAACCTACTACTATTCCTCTTCTACTAAACGAACCTGTACAGGAAGATCCCACAGAGATCTTAAATCAGCATAGTCTTGAAGTTACTGAGAAGGTAGATACCAGCACATCATTGATTTATGATTCAGGCATAGGCAATTCACAACATGATGATATTGAAGGAGTTCAAGAAGAACAGCTGGAACCTGACCATGAGCAAAACTCAGAACAAGCTCATGATGAAAATGTGGAACCTGCTCAAGAAGGAGGCCAAACAGAAGAACAAGAAAATGAGAATGCTGGGGACGAGCAGGAAGGAGCACAAGAATCTGAGGGAAATGAATCAGATACATCTGAAGGATCATCCCCCGGAAAAGATGTTCCAGAATTGCTACCTGCGAGTTATTGGGGAAAGAATAGTCCAAAGGTGAGGTTATCAATCCCTGACAGCATTGAAAAGAGGACTGAATTTACAGAAGAAGAAATTAAGGTCAAGTTTAATGGAAGAAAGGAAGCATTGGAGAATTACTTGGGAATGTCCAAAATGATTGTTCCGGACAAAGGATTTCATCCTAAGTGGCTGGATCACAAGTGTATCAGCTACTGGAGGAGGATCAATGAATGGGACATTTTCATGAGACACAATAACAAATGTGGTTATGTGGAACTGACCAGGGAGTTCTATGCTAACTTTGATGTTGAGGCAGAAACAACATGGATTAGAGGGAAAACAGTGCAAGTCACTGTAGAAACTTTGAATGATCTGATTCAGGCACCCTTGTTAGAGCAGCCAGAAGTCAAATCCGAAGTCCTACTGAGGAAGAAAACTCAAGGAAATAAACTTGTTAATGCAAGAAAAATGGCATTGGGATTCTGTTCAACACACAGGGGAACTGAGCAGAATAAGATTCCATTGAAGAATTTGAAGCCTGAGTACTTGCCTACACTTGATTTCTACTACTCAAAGCTCAGACCTACTACAAATTTTCAAGGACCCTCAGCTGGAACTTTTGAGGGATTTGCATTGTTATGGTCAGGAAGGAAATGCAGTGCTGCACACCATGTTCTCAATGTTATTAAGTCAAGAGTTGGAGAAGATGCAGCATTGGCTTATCCGAATTTGATCAGAAGACTTTGTGAGAAACAAGGAGTCTCAATCACACCATTTTTATCAGAGATCATAAAGATAGATCCTCCTATTCCATTACCAGAAGACACTTTAAGGGGAGAGTTGACTTACCAAATGCCAGACTTAGATGAACAAACTTCTGAAGGATCAGGATCAAAGATGCCATCTCCCAAGACGAAAAGGGTCTATCTTCCTTCAAAATCAAGATCATATCAGTCAAAAACCTCAACAAAAAGGACAAAGACTGTAACTCCATCTCCTGCATTGAATCCTATTCCAGAAGATGACGAGTTTGAGAACACTTCTGCACCATCTCAACCTGTGAGACAGCCAATGAGGAACACAATATCTGTGGATGAATCTCAGAATATGAGTACTTCAATCCAAAGTTTTGCACAGTCTATGGAGATGCTAGTGAAAACTATGTCAGAAGACAAGCATGTTCAGAGAGAAATGGAGCAGAACAGGATCGAACTTGAGCATGTCAGGATTCAAACTGAGGAGAAGCTCAGGAAAGAAGAGATGGAGAGGCAAGAGAAGATAAGGAAGGAAGAATGGGATAGACAGGAAAGAATGAGGAGGGAAGAGATGGAAAGATTTGAAAGGTTGAGAAGAGAAGAACTTGAAGAGAGAAGACAGGAACGAGAAAGGGATATGGAACTGAGGAGACAGGAGCAGTATAACAGTACGAGATTGGTAGACATTCTTGCCAACCTAGTCTCGGATCTAAAGAAATCTCCATCCATACCACCTAAAGATTCAGACAATGATGCAGGACCATCCTGAGATCACAGGGGAGTTCTCTGAAACCTTCTTTTTCTTTTTAATTATAATCTCTTTTTCTTTATTTCTTTCCTGCTTCCATTAGTTCTGATATAACTTAGGATAGATTTAATAGGAAGTTGAGTCATAGTATTGAATTTCAAGCTAAAAAAAAATGATAGAAATAATAAACTCAGGGGAGTTAATAAACTGATAAAGGAATAGAAGATGAGTTTAAAAGTGGCTCCTGTGGAGACATCTACTCTATAGATTTTCACTGCAAGCATGAGCCGCTCTTGAAAACTGTTCTTAGCTGTAAGCTCTGAGATCGATTGATGTCATTACTGGATAAATAGTTTGAAGGTTTTGTGATGATATTAACCTTAGTGATTTGCATACTATAAACAATAACTGCACAAGGTTAAGAGGATTAATCTAATCTAGTCTCTCTTGGAAGATGAGTGTGCATATTGAGTTAAAAAAAAAAAAAAAAAAGAGAGAAAAAGAGAGCAAGGGAAATTTTAGAAACAGACGTGGTAAAATAATGTGGATATAAGTAGCTGGCACAGCTGCCCCTCTGATTTATGAGTTGAAGAACTTTAAAAGAGCAGAATCAAGGGCAGGGGAGTTGAAGTTTCATCTGCAATGTCAGGTCATGCGACTCCTCCTAATAATGTGAAACCTAGCTATTGAAAGCCACGGAAGGCCACCCCTTGATATTAAAAAAAAAAAGAGAGTGTATTTCATTTCAGAATACAAGATATGCACATGAGTTGGACAGGATTGAGCGTGAGAAGAGAAATCTGACTAACTAAGTAGCAGAACAATAATTCACATAAATGCAAATCACTTCTGTTAATGTTTTCATGAAACCTGGTGAATTTTAAGTCAGGTATGAAGCATCAATTAGTTGAAGAGTTGAGCTTGGGATAGCTGGAAAAGAGAAGGTAGTGATCCAGTGGAGTCTTACATGAACATCTTAATCCCAGAAGCCACTAATTGGACTTATTCTTTGAAACTTTACAAGTTTTTTTTTACCACTTGAGGACAAGTGTTTCTAAATGTGAGGATGGTGATGACAGCCTTTCGTGACTGTCATTTGCGTCCAATTTAGTGTCTTGATGATGACTTTTTGCTCCTAATTCCATTGATTTTTGATAAATAGTCATAAAGGATTAGGAAAGATGAAAGAAGAATTAAGATTGCAAAGAAGTTAGAAAATACATGAAAAATGGCTTGAAATTCTGAGTTTTCGTTGTAAGTCTCGCACGCAGTGTTTCTATTGAACTAATCCACGCTTTGTCATGCAGAAAGAAGTTAAGCTGGAAAGCAGCAGGAAGTGGAAAGGACATAGCGAGGAAAGAAAAGGAATGATGCGAGGATTTGTTCCTAAGTCAGAAAGAGATTTAAGGAAAATGTGCAAATGCTGAAGTCCACGCGATGATGATCGACATCGCGAGGAAAGGAAGTCTGCGCAAGACAGAAGTTTTATTCGTTATGGCGAGAAGCAGAGTTCTCTGGGAGAAACTGTGAGACCTCGCCTCATCACGAAAGATGATTATATGTTTACTCTCGCTTTGAAGGAACTGGACAAAGCGAGAGGAGAGCTATTCTGATGCGAGCGGTTATCATCCAAGGCAGAAACAGTTACAACACCCATCTATAAATAAGACCCTTGGGGAATCAGCTCAGCAGGCGGGAGATTGAAGAGAATAGCTCGACTCTACTCTCCAGTCCACTTTTAGAACTTAGTAGGTAGGTTAGGATTTAATTTTCTCTGCAATTTACTTTCATGTTCTTCAGATTTGTAATTTGTTTTCGTAGATCTGTAATTCAATTTCGCAGTAGATTTCGTTAAGATTAGTTGTTAGAGTAGCTAGAGGATACCCTGGAAGGAGAGTTGCTTTCGGATCGCTTGTTCATCCATCATGACGATCATCATCTAAACTCCGATTCGCTCGCTCATCTTTGCATTATTCTGATAGCAATCAGATTTCCAGGTGTATTCGTTTTTAATTCTTTGTTATTTGAGATACAAGAAGAATGATTGGTTATCAGATTGTGAATTTCTTATCTTTCTGGTTTCTATTTCCATTTCGTAATTCTGTTTCAGCAGAGTATAAACCTCAATTGCATCATTTAATCTGAATTTTGCATCATATCTTGAATTCGATTTTCGAAGATCATAATACTTCCACATCTTTAATGCGCTAATTGTTCGTTCCAATTACATAAGAAATTTGGATGTTGTAACCGAGTTAGGTATGATCTGGCAGAATTATGAATTTACTCGATTTCTTGTCAATATTATGTTTATAGAGGAGAATCATAAGGTTTAATGTTCAGAACTCTAAAAGGTTCCTGGAGACCCAATGCAGTGTTAATCATCGCTTGATAATCTCTGAGAATCAATAATTTTGAGTTCATGAGCTTGGATGCAAAAGATTCTATGTTCATAATTTTCTGAACAGAGATTCCAGAAGGTAGTTATGACAGTTATAAATTCTAATCATTTACTTTGAATAAGGATATTCCCTCGCTTCACCCTAAAAGATGACGCGAGGAAATATTCAGATAGAACTATTATGACAAAGGTTATTTGAATACTCACGCGATGTCAATCTGACAAGCGAGGGGATCAATCTATAACATCAATAATTTTGATATCCATTTTGTAGGATATTGATCATTTACTTTTACTTCCTATATGTATATAACCAGTACCTATAAGTAGGAATTGAGTACCTCGCCGCATTCTTACAGAAACTATCGCGAGGCATTCAATTCTTTGTATAAGTAAAATCTGGAGAACATTCTTTGAATATTAGCTCCCTCCACGCTGTACAGACATAGCGCGCGGAAAATTGGAATGTTCATAGTTTGAAACCCAAAATAGTTACTGCGAGCTATATTGGACACTTATTTTGCAGAGTTATTTCTCAAATTCTCTTTCTTGGGAAAGTTATTTCCTTATTCTGTCTAGTTTCCAACGTATATTTTGGAAGCACCCTTTGCATTTTGATTAAGAGGATTCAGAACCCTCAACGTTTCTTTATACATATAATACTACATATACATATAATATTTTGGGATATTTCTCAGTATATGATGAGTAATCTTACTTCATGATTACAAAAATTACATTTCATATATGCAACACGTTTTACTATTTTACACTGGTACGCTGAGAGAGATGATGATATAGGTTTACTCAATCATTATTTACTCAGGACTGATAAAGAACAAACTTGTTCTTCAGTTGGGCATTTAGTACCTGTCGTTTAAAAGGGAAAGATGTTTCAAGAACCATCTTTTGTCCTAAAAATTAGTAGAGTATCAGGAAGATTAATTTCCGGGGTTCATAGTATTAGTTAACACTATAGCTATGAGTAGGAGATTAAATATTTCTACTACAGTCTACTAATCCTGAGTCAAGTCATGGATAATTGGAGCTGTTTACATAGATTTCTTGAGCTAAATCAGTTATACAAATCTGAGTAGTCTGGATAAGTCAAGGAAGTTGAATAGCAATTTCATCTTGATATACTTACAAGACTACTATTCCTTATGAATACTTGCAGGAATTACTCTGAA
The DNA here is from genome assembly GCA_030278955.1 of Hygrophila difformis. Taxonomy (NCBI): domain Eukaryota; kingdom Viridiplantae; phylum Streptophyta; class Magnoliopsida; order Lamiales; family Acanthaceae; genus Hygrophila; species Hygrophila difformis. Next base: position 44,191,727 of record JAOANR010000005.1, on the reverse strand, counting down.
TAGATAAATCTTATGAAAACATTGGATGATAGATTTAAATATTAGCTTTTTCATTTGTTGTAGAGGACATCCAATACAGGATCATAAGATCAGTTTGATCAGAGTAATAAAAAGAACAACTTCAAGTTCAGACGAATATAGTAAGATTTAGAAGTGACCTCAAGTTGTCAAAGGCTTAATCTAAGTCTGAAAGAAAAGATTAAGTGACAGTTCTGAAGGCTATTATCACAGAAGGAGTCTGACAGATCATTCTGTGATGACAGTATTCCATGATTTCAGAGCTTAGAATGTCATGACACTGAATCATAAGTACATGTCTTGGGAAGTGATTAAAGACATGAAGAATTGATTGAATTGTGTAAAGGATTTTTCTATCTCAATGAACTTTCATTAGGTTTTATCCAATGAAGTATGATAATCTCACCATATGCTCATTTCATTTGATTTGGTCTGTAACACCTTAAACACATGAATAAGATCATAATGTTCCACACCATTTTAATTGCTTTCTTTACTGCATTTATAGTTTTAAGCATTTACATTTCAATAGTATTCTTTAGTAATAATCATTACACCATTCTTAAACCAAGAGTAGAGACAGGTTCTGAAGCTAATAACTCTATTAAAACACTTCTATCGTGTAACTCTCTTTTGAACGATCCCGACAATTAAAATAAATATTGCAGCTTGATACCGTGCGCTTTCGGTAGGATGAAACTAGGCAAGCTTTTTAACAGCCCTATATAGATTATAGTGTAAAGGCTGTCGGGGGGGCACTGACCGAGGTTTCGCCTCAAAAGCTTCATGTTTGCTTTGCAGGAATTTGTGGAATCACCAAAAAGAAAATTAAAGCTCCAAAACAGGTTCCCGGTTGGATTGATTCTGTGATTAGTTGAAAGTATTCCTGGAATTTAAAGCAATTTAAAATCCGGAATAACATTTATAAGAACAGAATTAATCCAACCTAATTTATGCAAGCAAATGTAGTAGATTAAATTTTATAAAATCCAAAAAAAAAAATGTGATTGAACAATTCTGATGAAAATCAGAATTTTTCTTAAGTGTTGGGCATCGAACAAATTGCTTTGTTCGATGAACCAAACAATCACACATAGCCAAAATCGTCGAACATTTAATTGGTTTGACGAAAAAGGCTATCGGAATTATTTTTCCATCTTTTATGTTAATATTTTCTCCCTCCCTCCCTCCTCTTTTGTTTTATTTTGATTTTGAAAATTTGTTTGAGTAGGAACTGATTGACTCACATTTCGAGCAAGGCTCAAAATGTGAGGATGTTGATTCTTCACTTAAATATTTAAAAAAAAAAAAAAAAAAAAAAAAGTGTGTTATTTTTTATTTTGTTTATTTTTATTTTGTTTATTTTAGTATTTTATTTAAACCCAGTGCAAAGCATGCATAACTCTGTCTAAGAATTCGCATATTCGATTTTGGTTCATGATTAAATTTTCAAACTTTTAAATTGGGATAATATTATTGAAGACATGCATGATATGAATTTTTGAGGTTTTGAGCTATAAAAATTTAATGATATCATCATCTTGTTGGGTAATAAGTCCTCATGTTGAGAATTTAATTGAATAGATTGTAAGAATTTTTCAAAGATTAAATTTAAGAATATTGTATGACATGAATGAACCATTCCATGTGAGATTTGAGCCATGAGTCATTTTTACTCATTCTTTTCTTTGATGTGTGAAAATCATTTTGATTAAAGGAAACTAGAACTTGCGATTGGGACCGATTCAAGACCATGCCATATTCCAAAAATCGAGCATATGATCGAGGCACTTAGAAAAACCCAAATTTTGGCCTTCTCTTGAAATCCAAACCCAAAAATATTTTCCCTTTAGGATTAACCACTTTGAGCCTTAAGCCTAATTTTTCTTTGAAGCCCTCTATATTATTCCTAGCCTTAAAAAAAAAAAAAAAAAAAAAAAAGACCAAAAATTCAAACCCAAGTGTGCAAGAATAAATTTTATCAAGGCATTACAATTTTTGATCATCAACAAAAATTTCAATCGGTATTCAAAAATCCGATCAAAAAAAAAAAAAAAAAAAAGAAGAGAAAAATGTTGAATACATTTCAACAAAAATAAATTGCAATTGACAAAGCAAATTAGACATAGTCTAATGTCATGCAATATGAAAAAGAAAAGCAAAAGAAAAAGAAGAAAATGTTGATGATCATAAATTTTTAAATAAATATGCCAAGTTAAGATAGAATTAATTCTTGCCACTTCTTAGCCCAATAATTCCCTTCCCTACCTAATGTTACAACCGTATGCCCCGTTATAACCCTTAAATAAGACCTCGTGATCTTGATTTAAAGAAATGAGCCGGTGGCGAGTTGGTCCAATTGCAAGCTTATGGGATAATTTAATTAAATTTGATTATGAGTGCTCATTGATAAAACCCCTTTTTGAGAGTGAGTGAAATTTCCGTTTCTACTATATGTGAGGCTCTGCTTTTAATTATGTTCATGTCATACTTTAATTCTAGAATTAAATCAATGAATTTTTCTAAACATGATGTTCATGAATAATTATCAATAATGACTGATTTGTAGGCCCGATATAGTGAGCAAGTATCATTTTATTAAACACTGCAATCAAGGGAATTTAATACTTGTAGTTTTTGATTGTCTTATCCCAATCTAAAAAGAATGAAATCTTTGAAGCCACGAAAATAGATTGAATATGTAGAGTCCGTGTTCTTAGGAACATTGACTCTGACTGCTCGGGGACGATCAGTATTAAATGTGAGGATGTTGATAATGGCCAAAATTGACCATTATTTTCAATCTATTTCCGTGTCTAATACGGACATTTGATCGCATTCCGGTCTTATTTACATAAGAAAGCAGTCGAATTTGACAGATATATGCAAGTTTGTATAAATAATAAGCTGGTATTGAAAAACACAAAAATATTGTTATTTTATTATATTTCATATTAAAAAAATCCAAAAACATGATAAAAATATAAAAATCCTCCACTTGATTAATTTTGGTTCGATATTGTCTATTCGGTGAAACACGAGTTCATTAAATGGAGCCTAAACCAAATAATCAAGTGGAACAAAAACTTTATGTCTATATTATTTTTATTGGTTTGTTGATGTATATATTTATTTTTTTCTTATGTTTGTTTTTAATTTAATTTTGTGGTATGAGTAAGAAATAATTAGTTAACTAATCACTTTTAATTTCAATTAATTGCAGGTGATTAGATTTAATTAAGTCCAAGAGTTGAAGTCCAATCCATTCTCCAATCAGTCCAACCTGTAAGCCCAATACAATTTTCCTAGCCCAATACACCAAAGCCCAATCCAATCCCCATTGGCCCAAATCATCTCTAAGCCCAATACCCAACCTAAAACCTAACCCTAACCCTAACCCCCAACCCTGCCGCCGGCGGCGCCGCCGCCGCCGGCCACGCCCTCCGACCAGTAATCCGAGCTCACCAGCCACCATCCCGGCCTTGTCCTTTCCACTGTGCGCCACCACCACCGAGGCCGCGACCACCACCCGCAGCCCCTTGCTCACACCAACACCTCCATCCTATCACACCCGGCCAACCACCACCATCATCCAATAGCTCCTTCTCCAACCACAAAACCCCAAAATCAAACATCAAACCCCCAAAATTAAATCAAACCCGAGCCACCGCTGCCGATTCTTCCTCCGCCCATCTCCGGCCACCCCTCAAACTCGCACCACCACCCATTTAATCCAAACAAACCACCACTTTTCCGATCGACCACCATCATCCCATCTCCGCCACCATCCATTTCTTCTCCAATCCAACAAAATAAGAGATTCAAAACAAAACAAGAAAAACCCCAAAATCGCCGCACCACCACCTCCACCTCCGTTCTCAGTCAACCCGTCGCCGCCCCATCTCCGCGGCCAGCCCTCGCCGAGCCACCATCGTCGTCTTCACTAACACCACAGCCCAATCGACTCCGGCCACATCTTCATCTCCATTCCCAATTTCAGTAACCAAAGAAGAAAACAAAGAAAAAAAAATCGAGAGACAGAGAAGAGAGAAAACAGAAAATAAAATAGAAGAGGAAGGAAGGATTGAAGAATTTCAGAGAACAGAAACGAAGAAGAAAAGAAGAAGAAGCAGGAGGAAGAGAGGATTTCAGGAAACTGGAAATAAGAAAATGGAGGAAGAAAATAAGACAAGGAAAAATAAAAAAAGGAAGCAAGAAAAAGAGAAGAACCGAGATTGAAAACTGGGAAAGAGAGAAAAGAAAGAGAGGAGAGAGAAAATTAATCCCTTGTCGCGGAGTAACACATCGCGCCCAAGTGCTCAGCGCCCAGAAAAATGCTCCGCGCCTAAAATTATTCCGAGACTGTGAGAGGAGAATCAAGGCACATAATTTTTGTCGCGGAACATGGTTCCGCGACAAAATGGATCGCGCCCAGAGACAACCTTCCGCGCCCAGAGAAAAGAAAGCACATTCCGCGACAGCTCCTACCGCGACCAAGACAGAGCTCCTTCCGCGACAGAGACAGCTCTACCGCGACCGCGACAGAGAGAGAAGCATCTACTCTCCCAACTTTAATTTCCCACATGCCAATTTGATTGAAAGGTCCCTGGAGTCGAGGTCCCATTGGGTAAGGGATTTTCGTCTTATCCCCTGGGACTCGAGCTCCCGCTCCCTCCTGGGCGCCATCTTGGAGCTAAAAAGTGTTTTGTCCCTATTCCGCGACAAAGCATTTGTTTGGCGACCAGGTGGGCCTTGAATGGGCCTAGGGCTAATTTTGCTCATCTATAAATATATCTTCCCACCCCCTTGAACAGTAACCTAGCTACACTTAGTTTAGTTTTACTGTTCTTGGAGGCACCACTGTGCTCTCCAAGAATTTATTAGAATAGGTAGTTTAGTCTATTTTAATTTTATGCAATGTAGTAATAGACTTTAGCTTAGCTTTAATTTATGCTTTGTAATAAATAAGTGTAGCTAGTGTTCATTTTATTTTCCAGTTTTATATTTTGTACTTTTGGGTTTGAAAACACTTAATCAATGGGTGTGTTTAACCCATTTTTGGTTTTTGTGTTATATGAGGAAATGTTCCACCAAAAATGTGTTATGGATCTCCCATAATATTTATTGCTTTATTTTTGTACTTTTGGTCATTTGACCATTTTTATTATTTTTAGTTAGGTTCAATGCTTTCTTAGTGTTAATGGAATGCATAATCATTTGATATTATCCCTTGATAGGTTTATTAGCTTAGTTTACCCTTTTTCAGATTTTTTTGTTCCAGTGGAGTTATCTTGTTTCTTTGTTCAGTAGTTGCTTTTATTTTTATTTTTATTTTATTTTAGATGTTGTTTTATTTTATTTTATTTTAGTCTAGTGTGATAAATCTAAAAAGGGATAGTATAAAGTGTTTTATGCATATTTATTAAAAATTGCATATTCCTATATTGTATTGCATCACATTGTAACCCCACGGGTTGCAATGTAATTTTCCCGTTGTGATCCCACGGATCACAACGCACACCCATGTAATGCAATATTAGGCGTTATGCTGCCGAAATTTTTATAAAATATTTTAAAACCCTTTGTCGCGATGCAACCTTTGTCGCGGAGCCACGTTCCGCGACAAAACCCATGTTTAGCGACAAAGGACCAAATTCTTGCATTTTGTCTGCAAGGCTTTTGTCGCGGAGTACCCTTGTCGCGGAACCACGTTCCGCGACAAAATTTTATTCCGAGACAGAAAATTATGCCTTGCCATTAATTTTGAAACCCCTTGGTCGCGATGCAACTCTTGTCGCGGAACCACGTTCCGCGACAAAATCCTTGATTAGCGACCAAGGACCCAAATACTTGTAATTTTATTCTGGGAGGACTCTGGCGCGGAACCTCTGTCGCGGAACCACGTACCGCGACAAAATCCTTGTTCCGCGACCAGGAATTATGTTCTTACCACTTTTCAACCCTCTTTGTCGCTATGCCTCTTTGTCGCGGAACCATGTTCCGCGACAAAATTTTTGCTTAAGCGACAAAGCAAACCCTAATTTTTCAAAATATTAATTTCTCTTATTTCCCACCCCTTTGTCGCGAAACCCTTGTCGCGGAGCCACGCTCCGCGACACAAACTCTGCATCGCGACAAAGTGGCACCTTTTTGCCAAATTTTTATTCTTCATCTCACTCCATTAATTAATTGAACCTTTATATTAATATTTTGAGGTTGAAATCCAATGATCTCAACCCATGATTAATTTGATATAAAGAACTTTGTTCAATTTCCCATTAAAAGATTCTTCTACAAATAATTAAACTCTAATGATCTAAGTATATAATCCGGACTGTAATTAATTAATTAATTATGGAATGAGTGATTATTTAGACATGAAGAGTGAATATGGAATCATTTCCATATCCTTGCATGAGAAACCAATGTCTCTCATGCAAGATGACCCAAAAATATTTTTCTTTTATTTATTTTGTCTTTTCCCGTAATGTGTGAAACAGCTAATAAGGAATATATCAGATTAATGTTGGCGGGTATTCCCACACGGATAACTAGCTCGTGGTCTGTATATTAATTATTAGATGTTATTTTGCATGGTCTGGATAGTGGCCGGTGGAAGCCTTGGCGGTTCGTCCATCCGGGATTATAATAGCTGCTCAGCTGACTCCTATCCGGATACAGTTTTATTCTCTTTATCTTAATTTCAAAACCTGAATTCAAGTTGTAGTATTATTAAATGATGTCGACCAACATTATTTGAGAAGTATTACAACAAGAAAATATGTGGGTTTTTCTTCCATTCACAGACAAAAGGGAGCTGAATGACGGCGGTCACCGTCAATTGGAATTCCCTTCTGTCTAAAAATCTTTCCATCTGGAATAATTGGGAACTGGATAGCAGATGTTTGCAGTCCAGATCACCCCAGTTATTTCTGGCACTCTCTTTAGCCAAAATTCTTCTCATCCCCGGCTATTTCATCTTTGTGTATCAACTTCTGTCTAAACCCACCTTATATTTTGGGTTATTTAATTTTACACTTCTTTATAAAATTATGCATGATATTATTATGTAGATATTGTGGTCAATATTATTTTGGGATCCTTCCCTTGGACATAGAAGTCTTGATTTAAATCAGATGTTTCATAATAAATTTCCAACAAAAATTCCTTTATAAAATCCGGATCTGAGTAAGGGATAAATTCGACAGTTATGACTAATTCACATCCGACTGGGGGTTGATTTTGGGAAATTAGAAGCAGAGTCAGCGATTAGGTCTCACCTAGACTGAAAGGGTCTGTGTTCTTATTGAGAGTTTAGTACCTGATAGGGAATGATTTTCAGATTTATTATTTTCCAAAATTGCTGTTTGTTGGAAATCCTGTATTAAATATTGCACTGGGTCAGAGTCCACTTGGATTCCAATAAGGTGTGACAGATAATACTAGAGGAACAACATTCGGGCCTTGGTTATTTTCTAAGGTAGGGTTGAGTACTCTTTCAACTGCTATCTTCTTCTACCAAAGCCTATTTTTGAGTCCTGAGTGAGTGCATCCGGAACGAACTAATTTATTAGTTCGTTTCATTAGTTTGTATCTCATAACCACCCGACGAGAAGTGAACACTGCGAGCGGTTCACCGAGAATAGGGAATTCTTGATCCACATCCGGTCATTCTGACTGGGGGCTTTCTTTTACTACCAGGGTCAGACTTTCAAAAACCTCCGAGTGATAGGATTTTAAATGCTTTCTTTACCGCTTTCTTTTAACTGCTTTCGTTAGAGGTCACTCGGTTGTATTGAGAGTTGTGTAACTGCTACTAGGACAGAGAGTTAAGGGATAGTTCAGGGCTTGATTAGAATCTTTGGGTGTGACATGGGGGAATGATAGCAGTACTTGGCATCTCAATAAATGATTTGTCGGGTGTTGCTTGTCCACCACAGATAAATAACATACCTCTGCGCGGGGGCAGTTGTATATCTGTGGCATCTTAGATTTTGTTGTCTTAAGGCATGTAAATCCTTACTGTAAGTACCTGTCTGTTAAAGGGAACATAGTATAGGAAGCATGAGAGTTAGCTAACTGATGGATTATCCCAAACAAAGATCTGTGTATTAAAATGGAAGTTTAACTGTGTTTCATCTGAATATTGTCCAATCTTTATTATTTTCTTCCTGTCCCTTCTGTCTCATTTTAAATCTGCTTTCTTAGAATAATCTTAATCGCTTTCTTAGATTAATTTTATTGCTTTCTTAGATTAGATTTAATTCACTTTTTAGAATAATTTTATCTGCTTATTTTAATTGCTTTCATAGTTTAATTTAAATTCTGTCAAGTAGTTGTTAGTCAAAACACAAACTTGAATCGAGTAACCGAGTGGAAAATCTTAGTAAACGGCGTGGGCCCTGCTTCCATCGCACATCCTCCAGTGAACGATCCGGTACTTACTATAAATACTGCAATTTTTGACTCCGTGCGCTTTCGGGGGCACAGTTTCTTAACACGAGTAAATAAAAATGTGATTTTTCAGAAAATACTCATGTAGTGGGAATCTGCCGAAAGTTTCATGGCAGGGAATCTCATGACATGAAATCATGAGAAGTATCATGGCACATATGCCGGGGACCCTCAGTGTGACAGGCTGAAGGTCAATTTATCCCGGTTGTATCATGAGATTTGTCAGAAGTTTCATGGCAGAGAGGACCACATTGCCATTTGAAATTAAAGCCCCTCACATGAGTAATAAAGAGTAACAACCTTAATATATCCCTAAACCCTTTCCACCGATTCATAACTCATTTCATTTAATAAATTCAAACCTGATATATTTTATTGAAAAATACTCGTGTTAATGAAATTTGTCAAAAGTTTCAAGGCCCCTTCACGAGAAGGCACACAATAGGATGGTGGCAAGGGAACCTGATTCACTCATACCACCTCGTGAAGAGAGGTTTTATAAGGCCTCAAGAAGGCCACCTCAGGCGCCATCACCTTCCGCTAGGGAACCAATACGGGAGAGGCTGCAGCCGCCGATTTCCTCCACCAGGAGGCCAGTGAAGGAAAGGTTACAACCACCATCACCTTCTACTGCCAGGAGGCCAGTGCGAGAAAGGCTGCAGTGGGCAGAACGAAAGCCTCAGCCGTCATCACCAAGGTCTAAAATAACCAAAGCTGGACTTCCTCAGATTAACATATCATCATCAGCTTCTAATGACAAAGGGAAAGCGGTCGCCATAACCGAACCTGATGAAGAAGGAAGCAAGGTCAAGTCTGCGGGACAGAAGTTCATTGAGAAGCTGGACAAAATGGACATGACGCCTTCAAACATGGCTATGGCTAGTGTGCTAATGAAATACATGGCATGTTTGGCGGCCCATGAAGCCGGTGAATTTGGAAGTGAACCACACAGTTTTGAAGGATTCGCGGCCTATTGCAAGACTGTAGAAACCCAGAAGAAGTCGCAGACACAAGTTGAAACGAAATCAACTAGTGAATCACTTCAAGCGACCAATGAGGCACCACAAGTGAATTTTGGTGCTATTACACCTACAGAGGTGGAGGCCGCTGTGGAGGCCAATCTCAATAAACCTAAAGTTGGGATTAGCGCCCTAGGCATCATGACTGATGAATGTGGCACGATGGGTGACATGAATATTGACGATGAAGATGATGTGTGGGGTAATGTGAACCTCAATATTGATGAAGAGCCTCATGTTGAATTAGACGGCATGGATCTTGAAGATGAGGTTTTTTGGAAAAATTTGGACAAAGAACTTAAAGAAGCAGACGATAGGAAAGAAGGGCCAAATGATCCCTCTGTGCCTATACGGGTCTTTGGATTGGCGGCTGATGAAGAGATAAGCGATGCCGAATCCGAAATATGGGATGAGGAAGAGCCGTCGTTCGCGAGGCTTATTGAGAGAATGGATGAAATGATAGCCGAATTGTCCCATCCAATCAAGGATGCACCTCCCACGCAAGAACTTGGCGGCCGACATGATGCTTCAAAGTTGGCTGTGGCACAGTTTGCCAAACCCGAGATTGCCCAGACAAGGCAACTGAAGCCCTTGTATGTTAAGGCTCACATTGATGGGCGTCCTGTGAGCAGGGTATTTGTTGATAATGGAGCGGCAGCCAATGTGATGCCGATGTCAACTTTGAGGAAGATAGGAAAGAGTGAAAAGGATCTGATCCCTACCAGGGTCAGAATGTGCAGCTTTGTAGGAGAAGCAACACAACCTGCCGGATTCATAACGGCGACGTCACTATTGGATCCAAGACCATCAAAGTGGCCTTCTTTGTGGTGAAATCTAAGACGTGTTACTCCGCATTGCTTGGGCGCGACTGGATTCACATGGCGCAGTGTGTGCCATCCACCCTCCACCAACAGTTGTTAATTTGGGATGGTGACCAGATAGAATTGGTGGAGGCAGATCCTCAACCCTTTGCAGGACCGGACGCCAACAATGATGAGGCGATCTTCTACTTAGAAGACATCCAACCTGCATCAGCCTTAATTGGTATGAACATGGATCTGGAATCCATTGATTTCACAACAAGCGGCTTCAAGTTACGTTCTGCAGATAGCCGACATGAAGCATCATGCTCTGCATGACGAGCAGCTACGACATTTATAAAGACTTGTTGCAGCGGCTCGCCAACACTGAAATAATGATGGGTGCCGAAATCAAGTCCAAAAACCCAACTGACATTCGGCCATCTGAGTGGCCATCTCCTATAAAGCGGACGTTGCCTAGTCCGGAAGCCAATGAACCACTTGTAGACATCAACCTCGGGACAGAGGCAGAACCAAAGTTGACCAAGATCAGTGCGTCATTATCGGATGAAAAGCGGCACCAACTGGTGGAGCTGATTCATAAACATAAGGATTGCTTTGCGTGGCAGTACACAGACATGCCAGGACTATCAAGAGATCTGGTGGAACATAAGTTGCCAACTCACCCAGAATTCAGACCTCATAAGCAGCCGCCAAGACGGTTCGACCCAGACACCATCCCAAAAATAAAGGCCGAAATCGAGAAACTTCTTAAAGCAGGATACATTAGAACTTGTCGTTATGTGGAATGGCTTGCAAATATTGTACCTGTTATAAAAAAGAATGGTCAATTAAGAGTCTGTATAGACTTTAGGAATTTAAACTTGGCAACACCCAAGGATGAATATGTGATGCCTATGGCCGATATGCTCGTTGATGCGGCCGCCGGCCACAAGTTTTTATCTTTAATGGATGGTTATTCTGGATACAATCAAATCTTTATTTCTGAAAATGATGTACATAAAACAGCCTTTCGTTGCCCAGGGCCAGTCGGCATTTTTGAATGGATAGTCATGCCCTTTGGATTAAAAAACGCGAGGGCAACATATCAAAGGGCCATGAACATGATTTTTCATGATTTAATCGGTCACACACTTGAAGTATACATTGATGACATAGTGGTAAAATCATGTGAATTTGGCCAACACTTGGCTCACCTGGAAGGTGCCTTCATCCGAATGAGGCAGCATGGATTGAAAATTAATCCAGCTAAGTGTGCCTTTGGAGTGGCAGCAGGAAACTTCTTAGGTTTCCTGGTACATGAGAGGGGCATTGAGGTAGACCATAACAAAGCTAAGGCCATCTTGGAGGCTCGTGCACCAACCAATCTTAAAGAACTGCAGTCATTGATGGGCAAAATCAATTTCCTAAGGAGATTCATTGCCAATGCTGCCGGCAAGATGAAAGCGTTCACTACCTTACTTAAAGGAAGAAAGAACGAGAAGTTCGTATGGACGACTGAGCATCAAACAGCCTTCGAAGAAATAAAAAGAGCATTGGTCAATCCTCCAGTATTAGTGCCGCCAAAACCTGGAATACCTTTGAAACTATATGTATCGGCCGCCGAGGAATCTATCGGGTGCTTGCTTGCACAGGACGATGAAGGCGGCAAGGAGAGGGCTATCTATTACCTTAGCAAGACTCAACAAGGGCCAGAGGTAAGATACACTGCATTAGAAAAATTGTGCTACGCCCTAGTATACTCCTACAACAAGTTAGAACACTACATGCTGCCAAGAACAGTTTATGTAGTAGCTCCCTTTGACTTGGTGAAGACCCTTTTGCACAAACCAGCATTAAAGGGTAGACAAGCTAAGTGGGCTATGAAGATCAGTCCTTTTACCCTTGTACACGTTCCTCAAAAGGCAGTCAAGGGACAAGCTTTAGCTGATTTCTTAGCTCAACACCCTTCTTTGGTTCTGTCAGAAGATCCCAGAGAAGCTTCCTTTATAGGATTCGAACCTTGGGAGCTAACCTTTGATGGGTCTTGTGCAAGCAGCGGCTCGGGGGCCGGCATTACAATCACTAGTCCTCTTGGAGAACATTGGAAGCTTGCTCGGGAGTTAGAGCCTGGCACCACCAACAATCAAGCAGAGTACGAAGCTTTGATATTTGGCCTCGAAACTGCATTGCTTAAGGGTGTGAAATCAATTACAATTTTTGGAGACTTCCAAGTCATCCTGAAGCAGTTAACCGGAGAATATGAATGCAAGAGTCCCAGATTGATTAAGTGCTATGAGACAGCACTAGAACTATTGGGCAAGTTTTCGGACGCTACCATCACACATGTGCCTAGAAGCCAAAATCAAGAGGCCAACGAGGCTGCCCAACTTGCTTCAGGCTGGCAGTCTTGTCGCCCTAGGGGGGCACCACACATTGCCGCCATCACAGGTGAACCTGGGGACCAACAAGAGAGTGGTGATTGGAGGACCGAGATCATACAGTACCTCGAGAACCCGTCATCTGGGGGAGATAACTCGCTAAAGGTAAAAGCTCTGCGGTACGTGCTGGTCAATGGTGAATTATTCCGAAAGGCAGTTGATGGATTATTGCTCAAGTGTATAGGCCCCGAGAACGCTAAATTGGTAATGGGAGAAGTCCACGAGGGGATATGCGGCTCTCATCGGGCAGGGCCGAGCATGAGATGGAGCATCCACCGTCATGGATACTTCTGGCCAACCATAATGGAGGACTGTATCACGTATGCTCGCGGTTGTGAGGCTTGCCAAAAGCACGGACCAATTCAAAGGGTACCGGAGGAAGAATTACACACAGTCATTAAGCCTTGGCCATTCCGTGGTTGGGGGATGGACATTATTGGGAAAATTCATCCGCCATCATCTAAGAATCATTCATTTATACTTGCGGCCACTGATTACTTTACTAAATGGGTGGAAGCATGGCCAATGAAGAAAATCGATCAAGGCGACGTAATTAAATTTGTGACTGAGTTGATACATCGGTTTGGAATCCCTCAAACAATCACTGCAGATCAAGGTACCGTGTTCACTGGTGAAAAGTTTATAGCTTTTGCCAAACAGTTTGGGATCCGCATCTATCATTCTACTCCATACTATCCCCAAGCAAATGGTCAGGCTGAAGCCACCAATAAGATCTTAATAAGTATGATCAAAAAGGCGGTAGGCGAAAAACCTAGGAAATGGCATGAAACCTTATTAGAGGTTCTATGGGCTTACAGAAACTCTAAATCCATAGCTACAGGGTTTACGCCGTACTACTTGACATATGGTCATGACGCTGTCTTGCCTTTGAAAATAACAGTTCCTTCTCTAAGGGTGGCTCAGCAGCATCACTTAGACTTATCTAAGTACGAAGAGGCCATGTTGCAAGAATTGGAGACAGCAGACGGCGACAAGCTGGCCGCTCTGGAAAATATCCGTCGCCAAAAGATGAGAATGGCGAGACATTACGACAAGAGGGTTCGAGGCAAAACTTTTAACGAGGGAGACCTAGTATGGAAGGTGATTCTACCCTCGGGGGTGCGTGACAATGAAACAGGCAAGTGGTCTCCAAATTGGGAAGGACCATTCATTGTTACGCAAAGACTACTTAATGGTGCATACAAACTGATGGACATCGATGGCCGAGAACACAAGCAGAGTATAAATGCAAGATACCTCAAAGTGTTTTACCCATCAGTGTGGGAATCTGAATAAGAAACGCAAGTACATCAAAAGTAGCCAAGTCACAAACTAGGCCAAAAAGTAACAGTAATATCCCAAAAGTAAAGGCAAGAGTTGCCCATCACAAGGCTGATGAGCTAACCAAAAGTGTACTGAAAACAAAAGCAGTGCAAAACACTAAGGAGGAAGCTGCCTAGCACCACCCAGTATACGCCGACGCATAAGGGCCCACTGATCATGAGTGCGCTCGAACATGTCCGTCAGACGGAGAAGTGCGGCCGCCGAAGCACGAGCGCGAACCGACAACCGAAGTCGACGAGTCCGAACCCCCGATAACTCAGCCGATAAATCGCGCTCATCTGCGGCTAAAAGATCATAGGAAATCTCTAACTCAGCAGCTCGGGAAGAAATATCAGCCAAGACAGGCTCTAAGGTAGCAAGCTCCTCATTAGCTTCCTGAATCGTGCACCTCCTCTCAAGAATGAAACGCTCTGCCTCTTCAATATCATGCTCTGCTCGCGTAACAACGTCCCTAAGATGCGATCTGCGACTCTCTCTAACTCCGCGATCAGTAGACAACTGCTCGCGCTGAGGGTGGATAGCATCTATCTGATAGCGAACCTCACGGTATCGTGCCTCGAGGTCATCAAGCAGCGTCAAATCATGAGCAGACTGATCTGCAGAGCTACTGAAAGCGGGATAAGAAACAGCTAAATCAGCAATGCGCTCTGAAAAGCTAAGAAAGTCGGCATCCTCGGTAAAAGCGGAAACTGCGCTGACATCGTCTAGCAAGCGATCAAGACTAGAGAACACCTCGGTGGAGAGTCGATCGGCATGAGTAGATAGAAGGCGGTCAAACGCCTCGCATGATGAGACGACAACCCGGTCAGCAGGAGCAGGCACCGAATGACCTGACAGAGAGGTCGCTGGGACTGAGGCACGGATCATGGGTACCTGAAGACGACTTCACATGAGTATATGCCAGGAAAATCTTATAACCACGAAAGACTGAAATGAGCCATACCGGAAGAGGCGGCACGACTGAATCAGCTGAAGTTATAGGAGCAGCAGTAGTAGGATGGTCTGCCTGGTCCATAGGAAGCTAGAAAGGGAGATTCTTAAAACATGTCCTCGGAAAAGAAAAACAGAAACGACATAATCAATAAAAAATACCTGAGGGATCACCGAAGGGCCAGCCTGACTAGCCTGGAAAACGTGATCCGCATCCTGAATAATATCTGCAGGAAGAACCTGGAGGACACAGCTATCCTTAGAGTACATTGCTTAAACAAAATAAGCATAAAATGAGAGGGAGGACAACCAAGAAATACCTGTGGAACCAACTCATGGCCAGCTGAGCCAATCGCGGACCGAGAGGAGCGTGGATCAACCTGAGTGGTCAAGCGCGATGTCATTACGATACTAAAAAGAGAAATGCAAATAAAAAGTCTAACAGTGGCAAAACATACCTGGTCGGTAGTAGTCGCAGGCAAGGAATCTGCAGCGCCGATCGTCGCGGCGTCTATCATCTGGTGCCTGGGATCGTCGTGGCCATGAAAGATGATATAATCAGCCCGGGCTAACATTTCATCTGGCGAATGGTCATCAGAAGGTCTACCAAAGGAGGCTGAGTATCGAGGGTCGGCGGCCACAGGAATATCAGCAGCATGATCATCCGCCTGGCCATGATCATCATCATCATAGGGGTCTACCGACTCATCCTCATAGTCTTCCTCATCGACCTCATGGCCCTCCTCATCACCTGAGCGTGATCCATCATCACTAGAACCCGCATCCTCCTCGGCAGAACCAGACCGCTCGGCGCTAACTGAAGCATCCTCATCAACTACTTCCTCATCAACTGCAGATAAAGAGACAACATCAAAAGGGGCAGTGTATGAAGCGCTGTAAGATGATTCAACATACCTCTTCGACGCTTACGGGAGGAAGAGACTGGACCAGACTGGGACTTCTTGGACCTCGAGGTACCACCACGAGAAGCTGAAACACGAGGCTGACGCGAAGGAGCTGAGTCTCCAAAATGAGACGCCAGCTGATCATAGGGCGGCAAAATAGAAGTGATGTACGGCGTCCACCACGCCATAAAACCAGCAGCCAGCGACCCAGTCGGAGTAAACGGGAGATAGCTGGAGAGCGTCAGACGAGACGAAAAAGCTATCACAGCCTTGATGACTGCGGGTGTCATCCTCTCCTTCCTGGTAAAACGAGTCGGCCACTTCACCCGGCGAGGAAGCCCAAGGTGGCAGCCGAACTGGCGAGCAAGCAGGTGAGGGCAATAAGGCTCAGCGATGAAAGGGTTATAAGCGTCCGTCCTCTTCACCCCACTCAAAAGCATGTGAGGTTTCATGCTGATATTCCATGTAAACTCCCCATGAATGCCATGTGGCTGAGTAGGGAGACATATCAGCGTAGACAGCAACCGAGGAATGGAGGCATAAACAAATAGGTCATGGTAGGACGGCCGATAATGATAAAGCCAGTGGATAATCCACAGACCATCTCGGTTCAGAAGGCCATCCCGGCTAATCCTCACAGACTGAGCAGCCAATATCTTACCTAACGGATCACCCTCCGAAACCTCCTGCGGTCTAGGGCGTAGTACCCCTGTGAACAGCTGTAGAAAATATAGCTGGACCCATAACTGCAAGAACCATAGCGGCCCAGAGGCAGTGGTAGAGGGATCTCGTCCTTCGGCCAGCTTATCAGAAAGCTTAGCCATGCCGCTAAACAGAGTGCCGAGGAAGTAGGAGCCTATAGCTCGAGTCTCCGTACTCATAAGTCCTAAGACAAGGGGCAGTGCAGTACTAAGAACAGTACGTGCACTGGAACAAATAACAAACCGGCTAAACCATAGTAAAAGGAAGGCCACATGCTCATCTCGCGTAGAAGGAGAAGGTCCTGACGTCTTATTGTGCACAATGTAAGCCGGGTATCGCCTGGCCTCTTTGCCCGAAGGGCAAATCGACGCACCAAGTCTAGGGTCATCAACAGCGGACTGAGTCAACTCCGATCCGACCACACGAAGCCCCGTGATCATCACCACATCAAGAAGTGTAGGGCCAACGAATCCACAGGGAAGCTGAAAAGCATTAACAGGGGAGTTCCAAAAGCCCATAAGATAGTAAAGCAAGCGATGGTCTATCACCACAGGCTTAGTGGATAGACGGATGGCCTCATCAATCCCCCACTCACGCCAATCGGAAGTGCGACCCGACATCCGATGCACCCATGAAGTATACTGACCTAGGTTGCTGTCATCGTCAATCTGAGTCCTGGGAACCTTAGCCTTTGACCTGGAGGTAGAAATACCGAAATGCTGAGGCTGAGATTTAATAGGTTTAGTGCGAGACACAAAGGCACTGGTAAAGGCGGCCTCGGTGACAAGTAACTTGCAAGATAAAAACCGTCTCGACTCATTCGCTGCGCTCAGGCGTACTATGAAACGGCCGAAGAAAAAGCTCTGACTCCTGCCGACGGTCGAACTCGTATGCCTCACCATCAGAATCCGGAATAAGCGGACGCTGCAGATGAGAAAAACAAGCAGATTAAGGGATGCGAACATAGGCAACGAAACAAACAGGGTAAGAGCAGACAAACCTGAATAGTCAGAGGAGGAGCCAAAGTGGCGGCCTGAGCAGTACTAGGGGTGGCGGCCTGAACAAAATGCGGCTGAGTGGACCTGGCAATGTCCTGTGCCATACATAGTTACCCGGATAAGTCAAGCGGTTAACAAGATTTAAGTTAACATGAGAAGGTGCTAATCAAGCCATTTTAACCTGAAAAGCCATGCCGCGCGACAAGGCAGCAAATCCTGTCAAGGGAGCAGCGGCCTGAACAAAGGAGGAAGTGGCGGCCTGCCCTGGCTGACGACTCCGGGCGGCCTGAGCTGACGGGATGGTGGCCTGGTCAGTGGCGGCTGGTGGCCCCCGAGTGGCGGCCGATGACGACTCAGGTCGACGATCGGAAACGGCCGTCACAGGGAAGGCGGCCTAAACAGCGGCGGCCGAGGAGGATCCGGGCTGATGAGGGGCGGCCTGAGCCAAGGAAGTGGCAGCCCGTGTAGTGTCCTCTACTAGATCCTATGTCATGAATAAAGTGTGGAATGAATAGGAGTAACTCTAAGTTAACCTAACACCTAAGCAGGAAATCACATGATCTTATGCTTTTTCTAAGTCCCATATGATGCTCTATGTTCTCTAAGTCTATGTCAGAGGTGATAGGCAATGTGAGTAATCTTGCTATGTTCTATGAAATCAATAGGCATTGGAAACACGAAATTACCATACGAGCAGTAAATTTAGCAAAAAACGAATCCAGCGGAATCAAGAAAAGAAAGCAAAGTTCACAAAATTCAATCCAACATCCCACCCATAATCCTAACATGCCAGAATGCCCATCAACCTCCATGATGTATGATAAGCCTCCACCAAAGTATACATTGCAAAATAAAAATGGAGATAGCTCACTAACCTGGTCCATGAAGCGAATAAGAGGGGACCTGATTGCAAGCTGATAGCGCCCTCGAACAATGGCCGGGCGGCTTCAGGTGGCGCGACCTCAGGTGGCTTCAGGCGTGGGCGGCCTCGGCGTGGCGGCGGCGGCCTCGGCGTAGCGGCCTCGTCCCGGGTGGCCTTGGCGTGGGCGTAGGCGGCCTAGGCGATGCGGCCAAGGCGGAGCGGCCTAGGCGAGGCAGCCAAGGCGGAGCGGGCTAGGCGAGGCGGCGGCCAAAGGAGTGAGGCAGGCGACCTAGGCGGGCGGCCAAGGGCGGCCAAGGGGGCGAGGCAGGCGGCCAAGGCGACAGGCGGCCAAGGCGGGCGGCTCCAAGCGGGCGGGGCGGCCTCCAAGCGGCGGCCTCTCGGCCAAGGCGGGGGCGGCCTCCAAGCGGGCGGCCTCTCGGCCAATACGGACGGCTCCAAGGCGGGCGGCCTCTCGGCCAAGGCGGGCGCTCCAAGGCAGGCAGCCTCTCGCGTGGGGGCGGCCGGCGGCTCTGGGCAGGCGGCCTTGGCGTGGCGACCCGGGCGGCTGCGCTAGGCGGCCTTGGCGTGGGCAGCGGCGGCCTCGGCCCGGGCGGCAGGAGGGCGGCGGCCTGGGAGTGAATTCGACCTCCTGGAACAGCAGCGGCGGCGTCCTCGACGGCTTCCGGCGGCGTCCGGCGACGATCTCGACGGCCGGAATCTGGACGACGGCGAAGGCTTCCCGGCGGTTTCCGGCAGAGGAATAAGAGAAGAAGAGAGGAAGAGAGAAAATTTTTGAAAAGAAAAATGAATGAAATGGAGGCTTGGAGGCTATTTATATGTAGGGTTTTGTCCCTAATGGGCCCTAATGGGCCGAAAATTCCAAAATTAAGCGCGCAAATTTGTCTTAAAATGCTAATCAGACAAAATGCGCGAGGGGGGCATCTGTTAACCCAACAAAATTTATATTATAGCCCATCCAAGTTTACATGGCCCAGTCCGTGAAAATATATCCGGAGGCCCAGTCCGTGAAAATATATCCGGAAAAGAGAACGCACTTCCAAAATGCCCAATTTATTTTTTGGCTCGATCCAATTCAAGATTTATCCGGATAATGACCAAGTGGAAGCTAGGCGAAAGGGAGGTGATGAGAACCATCCTCCTGCACCAAGCCGCCATCCTCTGCACGAGCGCCGTAGGTGTCATGAGAAGTCAAGGAAAATTGCGTCTCGGCGGCCACATTAATGCAGGACGGCGCCGTTACCTAATTAATGAATCCCGCAATCAAAGGGATCGCTACAACGGAGGATGTCATCCCACCCTCTATAAAAGGATGAAGAGACACACTCCAGAGGGCACCACAAACCCTTCAGAGGAATCGCATTACTATTTTTATTTTCTGTATCATTTTCCTTTCTGCATAATTTCTTTACCGTTCTTCAATTCTGCAAATTTTTATTTCTTTTGCAGTTTTATTCAGTTTGTTGTATTTCTTTCAAAATCCTTGTAAACATCTTCATCATTATCAATCAAGAAATTCTTGGTTAACAAGAACAATGGCCTTTTTATAAATATTATAGAGGAAATGAATTTTTTAGGCCATTACAAGGCACCATTTTCACATTTGGGCCATTATGAAATCAATTTCCAATTTTAGGCCATTAGAAACCATCTTTGACCAAATTAAGGCCATTTAGACTATTTTGACTTTTTCAAACTTCAATTAACCCTACCAACTTTTACTTTATTTCATTTTGACCCCAGATTTTAGTTTCTTCATTATCATTAGTCCAATATCAGCCCATCATGCTTCCGATAATTAAATTAAGCACTAAACTTCATACCTTGGCTTTGACCGCCTTGCTGTCGGGTTTCCTAAGCTCCGGGATTTTACGGACTTCCTCCAACCACGCAGCCGCGACCGATGGTTCACCGATTCTTGGCTCCTTCAGCAACAAACAGCACAGTCCTATTTCGTTTCCTACCTTAGGACGTATCAAGATATGAATAAAGGGTTTTAATTATATTATCGGGATATTTGGGATATTTGGAAGCCTGGATTTTACTGAAGAAATATTAAAAATATTATTTAAACATAATTTCCCCTAACGGAGAAGACAGACACTTAGTTCCTCATGGAGGATACAAGACTCTTGGGGGAATACCCCATACTTTTACAGACTCGAAAGGAAATATGCAGAAAGAAAAATATTACAAATACTTTGAAGAGTTGGGAGGAATTTTCGATGCCTTCCATCTGCTTCAAACTCCTTTATTTATAGGCGCCCGCGGACTTCAGCCCCGGATTCCAATCTTCCTCTAAATCCTTGTGACGTCACTGCGTTCGTCACTTGGCCTTAATTTCCACCGGCTACATTATTGTCCTTTTTTGAATTATTGCGTTAGGTGGCTTTTGTCAACTTTCCACCTTCTCTTGTCGGCCACTTTCTGCCAGCTACTCTGCCCTTCTTTGTCGGCTTTTAATTATGAGTGTTGCCGACACCTCTCTTTCTTTTACATCCAGCTAATCTTACTTTGGCTTGTGAAAGTTTTTTGGACGTTTCTTCCCTTTGTCCTGTTCGGGTCCGGATTTTTTCTGGGTTACCCGGATCTTTGTACCAAATAGGGGTTTCTCCTGTTCTGCACAATATGGGCATATGTGGTTATCCCATTGGCCAACATGCATCATGTTGCATGCCTTTTTTCTGGTAGACTCGGTTGCTGGCAACTTGTTTTTCCAGATGAGTAACCTCTTCTTTTCGAATGAGGTTTCCGCAAACTCTGTGCTTTTCCCTGTTAAAGAATTAACCAGGAACGATCCATTTAAATTGTTTGAGAATATTTTAAACGGATATTTAACCTTTTCCATCTCGGTGAGACAGACCCAGAATCCCCATGCTCGTCGGGTGGAGATTTCATCTTCGCTGATTGAAGATACCAATGGTGTCTTCTCATCCATAGACTTAACTCTGTTGAAGGCAATCATATCAGGTCTCTGTAATTTAATAAATTGAAAGACCGGATAAGAACCTTTTCCGACCATTTCTGGTGCCGCTGAAATGAACTTAAGCTCCAGAATATCTCCTCTTTGCAGGTGCGGGTTGTTCTGCCATGATTCGTGCACCGCACTACTTATCCATCCCGGAAGTTTTTCGATTTCCGGAAACCCTGGTGATGTAGTGTGAACAGATGCTAATGCTCCAAAGTCATACCACTTTCGAACCTCTTCTGGTTTCGATCTTTCGAGCATCCATACCCTGTTGTATCTCCCGGATGTCTCGATTACTGTTTTGCTAGGGTTAATTCCCTTTTTGGAAACCAGTTGTTCCCATTTTCCTTGGTAGTCCAGCCAGGCAGTAGATAGGACCTTCTCGTCTGAATTAACCTTAGAGGTGCCTGTCATTGGCCTAAGGTTAATTTCTTCCTCTTTCACCCCAGAGGCAGTGGGTTGACTTGAGCTTTCGGAAATGTGACTTTCCTCTTGCTCAACATTTTTGTCGGTATCCGACAATGGTTCCTTTGAAGCAGTGCTTGAATCTGCTTCTTCATATGTGACCACTTTAGCTTTTTGGGCACATTTCTCTTTGTTTACCAGGGAAGCAGATGCTTTCCTGATTGGCTCTAATACTGTTTCCCATAGTGCTGTCATTGCTATATGGGAGGTTCGTATATTGTTGCGGACCATGTCCACATCGCTCTGTTGTATTTGGCCAGCTGCTCGTGCATTGATCTCGAGCTGTCCAAAATGCTTCGATAGCTCCTCTAGGTTTTCTCTGAGGTGCCTGAATCTCGTAATGATGGAATCAGCTTCAAATGCTTCCATCTCTCGTTAGGAAATCTGCAAGAACATTTTCATGCGATTTTATAACATCAATATCATAAGTATAATATTGACATTCAGCTTGCCATCTGATAATACGAGCTTTTTCAATTTTTGATTCAAGTTTATTTTTTAAAAAAGCCCTAACATTAGTATTATCAACTTTTAATACAAATTTCTTTGCAAGTAAGAATAAAAGCCATTTTTTAAATGTTTTCCATACTGCAAAGAATTCCTTTTCGTTAATATGCCAAAGTTTGGCTTGTTGTTCAGTGAACAACCCTCCTGTGTATCTACAAGGTTCTTGACCCGTAGTTGTTTTTCTCATGAGCACTCCTGCCCATCGAAAATCATTGGTGTCTGTGTAGACTACCAGCTCATCCTCATCCTGAGGTATCGCGAGTTTTGGCAAGCTATTGCAGACTTGCTTTAGTTCACGAATTCTCTTGGTATGGATTTCTTCCCATTTCCATCTAGAGCTTTCAGTCTCTTTCAGGAGTGGTCTAAAATCCTTTCTATATTTTGCAAGGTCTTTAATAAACATAACCCCAAAATTTACAACTCCTAAGAAACTCTTAAGTTGTTTATTGTCTTTTAATATATCAGGAAAATTGCGGAATTTCTCCACAATGTGTTCCTGTAACTCTATTCCTGCTTCATCAATTTGAACTCCTAAGAATTCAATTTTGTTAGCAGCGATAGTGGCCTTTTTTCCAGAGAGAACTAGACCTTCCCTGTGACATGTATAAGAAAATATTTCAAGATGTTTAATATGCTCTTTAATATTTCGAGATGCAATCAGAATGTCATCTATGTAGACGAACATAAACTCTAGATAATCCTTAAATAGATTATCCATCTTTCTTTGGAATATCTGAGGGGCATTAGAAAGTCCCATTGGCATAACATTCCAAATATATTGCCCTTGTGGGGTGGAAAATGCTGTGAATTTCTTCGACTCATTCTCCATCTTAATCTGATAGAAACCAGATTTGCAATCAAATTTAGAAAACACTTTAGAATCTTTGATGCAATCAATTAAGTGTTCTCTACTCGGAATGTAATAACCATCAAACTGTATTATTTTGTTAATACCTTGATAGTTTATTACCAACCTGGGTTTACCTCTCTTTATTTCACCGTGGTTTCTTACCAAGAATCCAGGGCTACTATAAGCTGAGACTCCATGCTCGATGAGTTTAAGGTCAATATGCTCCTTGATAATTTGCTGCATATCTTTCTTATCCTGCATATTCATTAAGATGGGTTTGTATCGAACATACTCATATTTATATTGTTCTTTTACCTATAGAGTAGCTTCGATCTTGTTTTTATCCCACCATGCCAGAGGATCCTCGTTAAAGTTTCTCTGGATAAGTCTTTTGACATTTTCGAGGGACAATTTAGTTTCCCCATCAATGTCTAGTGAAGTTATATTTAATGACTTCATTTCCTGCATTGCTTCTTTGAGGTTTATAATTTCCTCAATAGAAGCTTCATCAAATCCTTGCTGTCTAAAAGACAACAAAGCCTTACCAAACTTTCTTTTATCCTGCATTTTTGGATGGGTTAGTTTGGCATCATTATCACCACGTTTGCTGCGAAATAATATAGGCATTAACATGTAGAATGCCTTTTCCCTGCGCAACACCTGTATCTCATTTCCACAATTTGTGGTAAATATTAACAAATTTCTTTTGTTATCTTGAACATATTTTGTAAAGGATTGTATAAAATTGTTCCCTAACAAAATATCCGCTCCTGTGTCATGAAAGTAAATAGGAGGCGTTTTTACCTTATACCAAGGTGTACCAAATGCTCCTCCAATCATGATATTGGCTTGTCGAATACCCTTATTTAGTACTAAGATTTTTTGGGAAAAATCTCTTCCTGCAATAATGGGTAATGATTCCATAGCTTCGCTAGGGAAAACTCCTGGTTTTGCCGTGCAAATACCTGATCCTGAATCAATATAAGCTGCGAAATATTCTGACTTATATTCTTCATATATTATCCCTACTGAGATATAAATGGAGAATGGACTTGTCATTTAATTCTGATGGTGTGACCCATGGTTTATGATTTTCGAGAAAACTTAATCCCAAAATCATAACCCCATTGTCTTTTCCGGCGGTGCCTAAGACCCTGATCTCGTGTCCTGCAATTTCAATTGTTCCTTCATAGGTTCCAATTGATGGCTGCTGCAAGTAGTATAAGTCATCACATGGAAATCGGGTAATCTTTTCAGTGATGTCGAATATTACTCGTATTTCTTTCCATCCTTCAGGGCATTTTATCTTTATATTATCTACCCCAATGGATTGAGGAGTTAGATCTTTGACGAACTCCTTCCCTTTATATGTCATAATTCTGTCTTCCGAAAAAGACATACGGCTTGCGTACTCAATTCTAGCACTCGTTGATCTGTCTAGAATTGGATGATCTCTTATTTGTATGTCTACTCCTCCTAACCTTGGAATCTGGGTAGGATTTGGAGTCATGACTTTAGCAAATTCCTTGAAAATTCTAGGAATTTCTATATATTCTTTCCTGAGAAATAAGTCAGAATGATGACTATTGGAAAGTGCATAAGAGATTCTATAAGTTATAGAATATGGCATGTTCCCTTCTTTCATCAGATCTTTTCTTTTAAAATCCTGATGAAGGGTTAGAACTCTACTAAAATCTTGGTCAGCTAAGTTATAGGAAATTCTGGGATGTATGTCAAATATTAACTTCCCAGCATATAAATTTCCTACCATAGTTCCAAGAAGACAATCTCTAAGGTTATTGATTCTTCTATCAGTGACTGATAGATGCAATTCAGAATCAATGCCTTCTTTGAAGGTTGCCTTAATTACTACTTCAATGGCTCCTATGTGGATCCATTTCATAGTAATGGCGATTTCCTCCTTCATTCTGCTTAATTCCTCAAGAATTTCTTCTTTAGGAATTAATTGCATATCCATAACATTACAAGTAAGTTCCATAGGAATTGCAAACTCACCTGCACTTACCTTGTATATGATGTTATGTCTTCTCTGGTTGAGTCCCATCTGGTTAAGAACTCGTCCAATCCCGCCAATTCTGAATCCGTCATATGGGCTGAGGTTGGAATCTTGTCGCATTATTCTTTCCATGGTTCGATTCGAGATCGTCATCCTTGAAAAGAATCCAGACAGGTTTTCAGTGGTCTGAATCCTGTCTTCTTCAGTCAGACTCGGTTGAAGATCCATCTGAATATGAGTCCGAGTCACTTCTTAATTCTTCCTCGTAGATGCTTTCATCCGAGGGGATGTCCTCAAACTGATAGACTGGTACCAGCTTTCCATGGTAGACTGCTTCCACGATATCCTCCGTGGCTTCGTACATTCGTACCTCACGATTCTGAGGGCAATCGGGTGAGATATAACCTCTGGCTCCACACTTCCAACAGTTGCAGTCCTTGAAACTTTCGTTGGCTCGGGTATGGGCTCGTCTGAATGTTCTCTTGGACGTCGTTCTCCCCGTGCTCCTTGCTGCTGAGCTAGTTGAACCTTGGGATGAACTCTTCGTCGTTCCCGTTCTTTGTCCAGTTTTGTATGATCTGGCCTTGCTCTTGGACCACCATGCTCTTCTTCTTCGGAATGGAGGTCTTCTGAAACTCCTACTGTATGAGCCCCGACTCTTCTTCTTTTTCCTCTTTTCTCCTGATTCTCCTATAATTGTTGGAAAATCGTTATTTTCACAGCAAAGAGGAGTTCTTTTTATTTTACCTCTTAGTCTCTTGATGTTCTTTTGGGCTGCTGCCTGTTGACACCATTCTCTGAGCTTATTCTTTAAGAAGAACATTCTTCGAGCTATTGAGTCCACTGTACCAGGGGGTACTGTGTACGATTGGATCAGCATTTCTCTCCATGGGCTGCAGATCTTTGCAAAGAACATGGGACATGCTACTTCAGCTGTCATTTCACTCCGAAAATAGTATTTACGAAACCAGTAGATATATTCGTCTACTGCGCAAATACTTCTTAACTCCATACCCAACAGTGCTTGGGTATAGATTTTGATTTTTTCTGTTCTCTGTTCTTCAAAATAACCATCTCCTACAAAATGGGTTTTGAATAAGAGGCCAAACCTTTCGCAGATTGTGCTTTTGGATTCTCCTTCGAGTATTTGCTCCTTTAAAGCAGCCGTGGAGTTTTTCCAGCCCAGCTTTGCCGATCCTTCGAGACTCAGCTCTATTAATCTGACAAAGTTTTCTTTATCGAGTTCCAGGGTGGTTGCAGCAATCTTCATTGAAGCTACCCATTCATCGATCAGGTCTTCGATGTTTCGGAAGTCGATAACGTCGAGGTTTAGTGTTATGCCATATGGATTTAATGGTTGTAACATCGTCTTGGCCCACGGTGTGGATTCTGGTGCTCTACTTGGGTTTCGTCCTGGGTTTCGTCTTGCATTAAGATGCACCTCAGGATACCTGTTCATGTAGAAGTCTGTACTTTCTCTCATTGGAACATCAGGCTGTCCATCGTGGGTCACGTTGGATCCTGATCCTTCCGCATAACCAAATTGAAGGACTTTATTGGGTTTTACATTAACCAGATCCATAATCCCTAGTTGGGAAAATGATTCTGCTAATTCTTGTAGATCTGATAGATCTGCCCTGGAAACACTCATTCGACTGTTTTCAGGAGATCGATCATAAGCTCTTCTTGTGATTTCTGCTTTGGAACCATAGTTGCTTTACCCTTTTGATGTAAAGCTTGTACTGGTCCGAATGCATCTCTAATATTGGCTTGGTTATTCTTGGAAGATCCAGGAATATCCTTCTGCCTTTTCTTGATATCCGAAATGTCAAATTTCAGATTCAAAATTTCTTTCTTTAGATCTTGAAATACTTTCAAGATCTCATCTGTTGTCTGATTCAAGTTATCTATTTTCCCAGGTATAATTAATACCCGGTTACCAAAATCTTGAATCGTCTTTTGGATTTCTCTTAAGTCTTTTGATAACTTAGAGCTATCCGGATCAATTTCTTTCCAGTCCGTTCCTCTCATTTTTAGGAAAGAAACTGATTTTGATAATATCTTGTCCATGGGACAAGTTCAAGAAATTCCTTTGGAATTTTCTATTTTTTATTTCCAAAATTTGGAAATAACTTGTGGGTTTCAAATTGATTGAATCCATTAAATAATTAAATCTTCTCCATTAAGAAATAAAATATTATAAATAATATAATTAATATGTTCTTCAATAAAACCTAGGCTCTGATACCAATTTTCAAGCGCATTGGGTGTCATTTATATAGTGAAAACTTAAGTATATTGACAAAGGACTAAAGTAAATAAAGTCAAACTTTCTTGGGGTTTTAATGAAAGAAAGAAAAAGTTGTTGGGAATTAATTATTTTTCAAATTGGTCCTTATGGCTTAATTTCATTCAACATGTGTTTGTAATGGCCTAATTCTGGAAATTCAACTTATAATGGCCTAAAAGTGGAATAGACTCCTTGTAATGGCCCTTTTTATTACTTTCCCCAATATTATATTTTGCGCATTCATATAGCTTTCAAATGTTCAATATTTCTAGCCTTGTGAAGGCTGTTACGCAGAAAAAAAAAAAAATGTTCAATATTTGTTTTTGTCCTTTGTAACGCCCATGTTGAATTCGGGAAACATGACAAGATATGTAGGATGTGGTTTGGCGTTGGGTCGAAATCCATTCTTCCAATTTTATATCACTGAAAAAGTCAATTAAGGGTTTTGAGATGAAATTTTTGCCAGAAAATTTTGTCACAAATGCAATCGATTTTACAACACAAATTTTATCGTGCACGTTCAATAGTAACTTTTGCGATGAAAAATTCCATAGTAAATTTTGTCGCAATTCGTTACAGTTGCGACAAAAAAAGATTTACTATAAAAGACTAGCAACAGAACTATTTTCCCTCGCACGTTCAATAGTAACTTTCGGAAACTAGTTGCTGCGATGAAATTTGCTACAGAAATTCTGTTGTCTAATGAGCATTTTCTTGTAGTGTATGAGATTTTCCCGTTCCCTTGCATAGATTATTGTTTCTATAGTTCCCTTACGAATCTTTTGCAATTAGAGTTGGTGTAAATGTGTAGACAGGGGCGAATCTATATATGTACAGTTTAGGGGTGGCACGGGACACCACTTAAATTGATGAAATTGTTTTTTAGGGTAGAATTTTTTTATATTTAACTAAATTAGGCTTGGTGATACCACTTCATTTTTATGGTGACACCACAATCATTCATTTCAACCAAGTTTTCATCTGTATTTTTGTGTTGTAACTATTATCCCTAATTTAAATATAGTTTCCACTGTTTTTTGGAACACCACTTGAAAAAATATCTGGATCCGCCGCTGTGTGTAGAACCATATAAATATACACATATACATATAATATGGATATCGAGAGGTTGAATGTTTGGTGAGATTAGATGTCTTGTGTGTAAAAAGTAAAAACTCCAACATAAACTAAAAGGATTGCTCTTTAAGGATGTCGACAGGTTGAATGTTTGGTTGGTTTCCTTTTCATCTTGTTTTTTTTTTTTTTTTTTTTCACAACGCCTCACATGTAATTAAGATGTGTTATCTTGCACTGAGTTGCACATAGGGATAGGGGTTTAAAAGGAAAAAATGATAAATAGGTCCTTTTTCTTTTCAAAAAATTCAAATCAGTCTTTTTTCTATTTTATTACCAAAACAGTCCTCTACAAATGCTAATTATGTTCAAATCAGTCCTTTTTTCACTAATTATATTCTAATTGCTGACGTGGCAAGGGTTTTAATTTAAACCTGACACGTGTGCATAATATTAGTCCTTTTTCTTTTATCTTTTGTCAATTCAGTCCTAAACTTTTATTTTGTTCTATTTAGTCCTCTACCCCAATCACTCATTTTTATATTAATTGGCCTCAAACCTTTCAAATTATTTTATTTTAGGCCCAGAACCTTAAATTTTTTATTATTACTAATACATTTATCAAATAAATGCCCAACATACTTCCGTAAATAAAATTAAATACCAAACCTCATACATTGGGTTTGACCGCCTTGTTACCGGGTCTTCGAAGTTCCAAATTTTACGGACTCTCTCTAACCACCCGACCGTAACGATGGTTCATTGGTTCTGGTTTCCTTCAGCAACAATCAGCACAATCATACTTTGTGGACAATAAAATTCAGGCTATTTTTTTAATATTTTTAATAATATTAATATTTTTCAATAAAACCAAGGCTTCATGTATCCATAACCTTCCAAAAATTCAAGTTAAATCATTTACTCAAATATTGCTACATCCTAAGGTAGGACGCAAAGTAAGATTCTGTTGATTGTTACTGAAGGAAACCAAAACCAATGAACAATCGGTTGCGGTCGAGTGGTAATTAGAGAGAGTCCGTAAAATTCCGGTACTTGAAAGACCCGATAACAAAGCAGTCGAACCCAATATATGAGGTTTGGTGTTTAATTTTATTTTTGGAAGTATGTTGTGCATTTATTTGAGAAATGGATTAGTAATAATAAAAAATTTAAGGTTCTGGGCCTAAAATGAAATAATTTGAAAGGTTTGAGGCCAATTAATATAAAAATGAGTGATTGGGGTAGAGGACTAAATAGAACAAAATAAAAGTTTAAGACTGAATTGACAAAAGATAAAAGAAAAAGGACTATTATTATGCACACGTGTCAGGTTTAAATTAAAACCTTTGCCACGTCAGCAATTAGAATATAATTAGTGAAAAAAGGACTGATTTGAACATAATTAGCATTTGTAGAGGACTATTTTGGTAATAAAATAGAAAAAGGATTGATTTGAATTTTTTGAAAAGAAAAAAGACCTATTTATTATTTTTTCCGGGGTTTAAAACATCCAACTTAATATGTGAATCAGTGAATAATTCAAACATTTATGAAATAATTTTTGTCTTCTGAATAACAATGAAAAAAGAAATATCAACAATTTAATAAATTAGTGTGATTCCATTAAACTAAAACAAAACCGATCGAGCAAGTAATAAATTTTCATACAGCTACTATTAAATTAGTGTGATTCCACGAAATTAAATCACATTGGTGCTGCATTAATTATTTAAAACAGTAGATATTCAAGAGAATAATTGAGGATTTGATTTAAATGCTAATCAAGTTTTCGTTGATTGTGTTGTGTTCAACGAAAACCGTACGTTATGGGGGCTTGGGCGATTCCTCTGATAGTTTTTGTTGACATCATTTAGCTTCCCGTGTTTTTACCCTTCTTTTCTACATTTCGTCTTATTCTTTATTTCTTTTATATGTAGTGTTTTTTTTTGTTTTTTTTTTGTTTTTTTTTGTTTTTGTTTTGTTTTTTTTTTTTTTGGGGTGGGGGGTGGGGGGGGGGGGGGCGGGGGGGTTGTTCACTTTTAGATGTAGTTTGGATATTAGTAATATAAGGAAAGAAATGTATAAACGGAAAAAGAAAAGAAAGTAAATGATAGAAAATACTATAATTTTAAAAATATTATTTAAATAAATGTAAAAGAAAAGAATTAAATAAAACGAAAGGACGTTGTGGTTTCCTTGGAATTCATTCCAATAATTATGCTGAACTCCACGCCTTGGCTGCCGGACTGGACTTTGTGGCCAACATGGGAGTTCGTCAAATCACTGTGTATTCTGATTCCACTAACATGTTAATTAGGCTCCAAAAATCCTTTCCATCCTTTGGCGAGCATCCTTCTCAGAATTGAAGATCGGAGAAAAGACTTTGATGAGTGCGCCATTTCTCACGTGCTTCGTGAAGGCAACCGTGTGGCTGATAGCTTAGCTAAACATGGTGCGGCTAGTGAAGACTTCTACACCACTTGGGCGTTTCCTCTGGATTTTGTTTTTTAGGATTTGGCGACGGATGCTTCTGGTGTGTGGTTTCCCGGATCTAGTTGATAGAAGTATTTGTTTGTTGCTTTTATTTATTTATTTTTTTGAATTTTTTTACTTTTTCCTTATTATCTGGCTTCGGCTCTTCCAAAAAAAAAATTAAAACGAAAGGAAAGTTTATCATAATTTTACCATTGTAAACCTTTTTTATATGAAAATAAGCATAGAGAAAAAAAATGTAGAGATACAGGGATATTATAGTAACGCTAAAAAATTCAAAATTTCCTTCCATTTCTAGTCGAATTTGGGCAGAAAAGTGCACACTAATTTATTTCCAAAATTTTCTTAAATTTTCTTTACTGTCGGTCCTAAAAACTTCCAAATGGAGTGAAAATTTTTAGTTGTTAACATCTCAATTTCACTATAGATATATACTATCCGCTTTAGGTTAGCCCCCATCATTTTAAAACGTGTGTACAAAATAGAGGTATGTATCCACATCCATATAAGAAATACTTCATCCTCCTCTTTAAATCCATCCATCCAAACTACCCCTAAGGTTTGTGCCATTGTGGAAGAAAATCTACTTTTGGTCCAACAAGTTTTTCTTTCAACTACTTTTGGTTCCACGTTTCCAAAAGTTCTACTTTTTGTCCATCAGATTAAATTTTTTTGGTCCTTCCGTCAAATGTTAATAGAAATACTATTTGGTCCAATATTTTGGGGCTAAAATGCAATTAAAAATTTTCATAATATGACCTACAGCCCATTTTTAAATTCAAGAGTATATTATAGTCACCCGTGTCTAAAATAACACCCAGGACCCGACTCGACTCGACCCAAACCAGTCAGAACAATTTGCATTTACAAAAGAAAAATACTCAAATCGTGATCCTTTCAGCCCCGAAAATGGGTTGTCGGTCATTATGACAAAATTTAATTGCATTCCATCCCTACAAATATTGGACCAAATGGTATTTCTATTCACGTTTGACGGACCAAAAATAGAAAAAAAAAACATTATGGAACAAAAATTGAAATTTTTCAAATATGAAACCAAAAATAAGTAAGAAAAAAATCTATAGGATCAAAAATGAATTTTCCCCGCATTGTGTGATGTGTACCAGAGAATATTGAGAGAGATATTGTTTGAATTGCACAACGTTGAGTTTAAAACTAAAGTCCAATAATACTAGTCAATTTAATTTGAAATTTAGTTACTCCATACCAACATCCCTTAATTACCTTTACCAATTTTTTGCCATGAGAAGATTCTTTTTTCCAATTCTTAGGGATGCAGCTTTTTTAATTCATTGGAGTCAAAAACAAGAAAGTTCAAAAACTCCACTCAATATACATTCCATCAATTTTCCCTATAAATTAGAAGCCAAGTATACAAACCCTCATTACATTCTTGAATTTGAAATCTTTCCAATCCATCATCTTCTGACAATGGGGAAGATGTCCTGTGTTGTCTACTTCTTCGTTGCATATGTCATAGTACTAATATTCTTACACTCTCCTTCCATAGCCAAAGCTGAAGGAAGTCCAGATGGCTCTGAATCCTGGGGATACGTTGAAGTCAGGCCAAGTATGTACTATATTTTCTCCACAAAATCATCTTAATTCACCTTTGTTTAATTTCATTTTCGAATCCATATGCACATATAGATGTGCTTCATCATCATATATCGCCTTATTATCTTTTTCTTTTAAAATCTTTAAAAAAATAGTATATGTTTATTGGTTTAATTGCAGAAGCACATATGTTTTGGTGGTACTACAAAAGTCCAAACAGGAGCCAAGATCCAGCAAAGCCTTGGCCAATCATTCTTTGGCTCCAGGGTGGACCTGTCAGTATATATAGTACAAAATCATGATTCATAAATAAAAATTATTGAATTTAATTGGGATATTGACTTTCTTTAATTTCTTTCTTGTGGTGTTAATTAGGGAGCCTCTGGAGTGGGAATAGGGAATTTTAAGGAGATAGGGCCATTGGACACAAATTTGAAACCAAGAAACTCTACTTGGCTCACCAAAGCTGATCTTCTCTTTGTGGTCTCTCTCCCTCACCCTATCCATAAAAATATATATACACTGACACACTTAATTAAATGGGGTGTAAGGAACCTAATTAGAGATTAACCCCTTCAAAAAGTTACAAATAAGGAAATAATGGAATTCCATGTATTAGTACCTGGGTCTGATCATCTCTCATTTTGTTTATTTAATTTGTTTAAATTGTACAGGATAATCCGGTTGGGACAGGATACAGTTATGTCGAGGATGATAATTTGTTTGTAAAAACAGATGATGAGGCAGCTGCAGATTTAACCACACTGTTGATTGAATTGTTCAACAAAAATGAGGTATTTCAGAAAAGCCCACTTTATATAGTGGCAGAATCTTATGGAGGGAAATATGCTGTCACTCTTGGCCTCGCTGCTCTCAATGCCATTGAATCTGGAAAGCTAAAGCTCAAGCTTGGAGGTATTTTTCTGTTTATATTTACACTGCCGAATTCAATTTATACCCTACCTTAAAATGTTATCAAAAAATTTAGTAAGTACTCCCTCTGTCCCAATATAAGTGGCCCATTTCTTTTGGGCACGAGAATTTAGGTAGTGAAATTTAGTAGTTAAAGTGGTGTGAGTAAATTTGACTAATTCATCAATCTAATTTATAATGGTTACATTTGACTTTTAACCATATTTATTACTATTTAACTTTGACTTAATGTTATCGTAATGATGTAGAAAGACAAAAATAGTCAAGTGTGATCTTGTTGGAATTGTCTAATCGTATAGTTTTAGAATATATATTTTATATAATTTTTATTTATACCCATTTTGAGATATTAATGGTTAAACATATATAGGGACTTTGTGCAGAAAGTACAATTGTCATTATTGTGGGGTTTTTAATCATGTTTATGTTAATCTAATTTACTTAAAAGGGAAAGTGGTCACTGTTAATGGGACACCCCAAAAAGGAATAGTGACCACTTTTAATGGGACGGAGGGAGTATCAAATGTGTGTTTTTATTTATTTTCTTATTTTTATTTAAATGTTACTGTTTTGGCATTTCTTTTTGAGGTGGAAAATAATGCATTGCTAATGGCCTCAAGGCAGCAAAGCATAAAAGATTGCTAAAAAAGTAGTCGATCTTGCCATACTTTGTTTGGGCTATTATTTGTTGTTGTTCCATTGTTATTGTCAACATGAATACTTTGCGCATATCCTTCATATCTTAATGTTTTGAATTGATGGGTGTTTTCTTTCTTGTTTTACTTTTTTGCTGCATTTATTTATTCTTTTTGTTGCACCAATAAAAATAAAATAAAGAGGTAATATTCTTTTTATTTGGAATTGATGAAGACGACATAATTTGAACATTGGATGTGAAAAAATCTAGGTTTACACTCTGTATGTATTTCTTTGTGTAGGGGTTGCATTGGGTAACTCGTGGATCTCACCAGAGGATTTTGTGGTATT
Source organism: Hygrophila difformis (assembly GCA_030278955.1). Classification (NCBI taxonomy): domain Eukaryota; kingdom Viridiplantae; phylum Streptophyta; class Magnoliopsida; order Lamiales; family Acanthaceae; genus Hygrophila; species Hygrophila difformis. Next base: position 44,157,074 of record JAOANR010000005.1, on the reverse strand, counting down.
ACATTTATCATATACAATCAGGGTTGACATATCGTATAATATAATCATTTCTTTCTAATACTATTTGATACAGTTTTCTTGGGGACCTCTCTTAAAATCTGTGTCGAGGTTAGACAACAATGGCCTGCAGAAATCAAACAGGTTAATGTCTTATTATTGTCTATTCCTCACATACTATACTATCATCAAATCATATCTGCATTTATTGATCACCCAAAAATGAAAATAAAAATCACCCGCTATTTATCACAAGTTATGATATGTTTATCTAATATTTAATCCGATACCCTTGAATTTTTTTTAAAAAAAATAAAAAAAAAATCAGACCAAACATTTTTCTATTCTATACTTTATATATTGTAGAGGTCCCTCCTAAAAGGTTCTAGAATTATCTCCAACATTCATGAATAGGCTTGAATTATGACTAGCATTCTAGATAGATCTCAAGAGTTCTACCCTAGCCCAATCTTTAGAGTTCTAGAGAGATCTAAATTGTTCCATATTCTTTAGAAACCTAGAATAGGTAAGCATGTCCTAGAATGTTCTATAGGTTGGTATATATAGAGGGATAGTGGTCATTTGCACAACCACAACAAAAACAACACACACACCAACCACAATCACAACACCAAGAGTTGTAAGAGTTGTAAGTGTTGAAGAGTGATCAATAAAAGTTCTTTCTTCCTTTGAAGATCTATCTTCATCTTTGAGAGTTTTCCTCATCATTGAGAGTGAGTGCCACTATTATAGTGAGGATATCCAACACTTGCACACACACTTGGGAAAGAGTTCCGCTGCTAATACGTGTTCTTCCCAACAAAGTGGTATCAGAGCCAGGTTCGTTGAAGCCATCACCCTGCTAGGTTGACGATGGAAGGTGTTGTGATGCACGATGGTGATATGTTCAAGCTCACAGCCGACAACTACTCCTATTGGAAGCCGATGATGGAGGATCATTTATACTGCAAGGATCTGTACGAGCCTATCAAGAATGAGAAGAAGCCGGAGGGCAAGAAAGATGCCGAATGGGATCTCTTGAATAGGAAAGCAGTCGCAATGATCCGTAAGTACATCGATCGAAGTTTGTTTGAGCATGTTTCCACCTACACTAATGCATATGAATTATGGACCAAACTAGAGTCCATGATTCAAAAGAAGACACCTCGGAACAAAGCTCATTTGGTTCGTCGGTTGGTGAAGTTGGAATACAAGGATGGCCAGAGCATGATTGAGCACTTGAATACCTTCAAAGGTCTTGTGAATCAACTCACAAAGATCGAGATGAAGGTTGATGATGAGTTGCAAGCTCTATTGCTACTCAGCTCCTTGCCGGAGAGTTGGGACACGCTTGTTGTTACTCTTAGCAACTCGTGTCCAGAGGGAAAGCTAACTATGGATATAGTTGCTGATAGCCTGCTTAATGAAGAAGCCCGGAGGAAGGAGCGAGGAGACTCTGCACACTACGAGGCCAATGTTATGGAGAACCGAGGGAGAATCGAGACCCGTGGAAGAAGCGTCAATCGAAGCCGAGATAGATCCAGGGGCCATTCCAAGTCACGC